>ML661885.1:25548453-26031203 GCA_007570785.1 Antilocapra americana
AAAAAAAAAAAAAAAACAATCCAATGTTAAAAAAAAAAGGCCCAGGAGGAAATGGATTCACTAGTAAATTCTATCAATCAAACAATTAACACCAAACTTTCCCAACCTTTCCAAAACACAGAAGAGAAGGAACATGTACAAATTCATCTTACCAGGCCAGCATCACCCTGATACCAAAAACAAACAAAGACACTACAAGAAAAGAAAACTGTAGGCCAATAACCCTGAGAAATATAAATGCAAAAATACCAAAATATTAGCAAACTGATTATAGCAGTATATTAAGAGGATCATACACCACAACCAAGTTCGATTTTTTCCAGGGATGTAAGGATGGACCCATATCTGCCAATCGGTCAATGTGATACACTTCAGTAACAAAATGGTAAAAATCAACATAGGTACAGAAAGCATTTGACAAAATGCAACATCTTTCATTATCAAAACTCTCAACAAAATGGCTATAGAGGCAATGTACCTCAACATAATAAAACCCATATACAACAGGCCCGCAGCTAGCATCATACTAAATGGTGAAAGGCTGAAAGCTTTTTCTCTAAGATGTAGAACAAGGCAAGAATGCCCACTCTTTGAACTTTTATTAAAAATAGTACTTGAAGTCCTAGTCAGAGCAATTAGGCAAAATAAATAAATAAAAGGCATCCAAATCAGAAAACAAAAAGTTGTATCTACTTACATATGATATTATATAATAGATATAATATATATCTATTATATACATATCTACTTACATATGATATTATATAATAGATAACCCTAAAGTTGTATCTACTTACATATGATATTATATAATAGATAACCCTAAAGACTCTCCCCCTCAAAAAAAATGTTAGAATAAATAGATTTAGTAAAGCTGCAGGATACAAGATCAGTACACAAAAATCAGTTTCATTTCAACACACTAACAATAATTATTAGAATGAGAAATTAAGAAAATTTTCTGATTTATAACTATATCAAAAAGGATACAATACCTAGGAATAAATTTTATTAAGGAAGTGAAAGAGCTATACATTGAAAACTATACAATAATGAGGAGAGAAATTGAAGACATGAATAGATGGAAAGATACTCTGTGCTTATGAATTAGAAGAATTAATATTGTTAAATATCCATATTACATAACACAATAAACAGATTCAATATAATCCCTATCAAAATTCCAACAGAAATAAAATAATCAGAGGAAAACAATAGAATGACGAAGACTAGAGATCTCTTCAAGAAAATTAGAGATACCAAGGGAACTTTTCATGCAAAGATGGGCACAATAAAGGACAGAAATGGTATGGACCTAACAGAAGCATTAAAATATTAAGAAGAGGTGGTAAGAATACACAGAAGAACTACACAAAAAAGATCTTCATGACCCAGATAATCACGATGGTGTGATCAATCACCTAGAGCCAGACACCCTGGAATGTGAAGTCAAGTGGGCCTTCGGAAGCATCACTATAAACAAAGCTAGTGGAGGTGATGGAATTCCAGTTGAGCTATTTCAAATCCTAAAAGATGATGCTATGAAAGTGTTGCACTCAATATGCCAGCAAATTTGGAAAACTCAGCAGTGGCCACATTTCCAAGATTGGAAAAGGTCGATTTTCATTTCAATCCCAAAAAAAGACAATGCCAAAGAATGCTCAAACTACTGCACAATTGCACTCATCTCACACTCTACTAAGGTAATGCTCAAAATTCTCCAAGCCAGACTTCAGCAATATATGAACCATGAACTTCCAGATGTTCAAGCTGGTTTTAGAAAAGGCAGAGGAACCAGAGATCAAATTGTCAACATCCGCTGGATTATCGAAAAAGCAAGAGAGTTCCAGAAAAACATCTACTTCTGCTTTATTGACTGCACCAAAGCCTTTGACTGCGTGGATCACCACAAACTGGAAAATTCTTTGAGAGATGGGAATACTAGACCACCTGACCTGCCTCTTGAGAAATCTGTATGCAGGTCAAGAAGTAACAGTTAGAACTGGACATGGAACAACAGACTCGCTCCAAATCAGAAAAGGAGTACATCAAGCCTGTATATTGTCACCCTGCTAATTTAACTTATATGCGGAGTACTTCATGAGAAACGCTGGACTGGATGAAGCACAAGCTGGAATCAAGATTTCCAGGAGAAATATCAGTAACCTCAGATATTCAGATGGTACCACCATTATGGCAGAAAGCAAAGAAGAACTAAAGAGCCTCTTGATAAAAAGTGAAAGAGGAGAGTGAAAAAGTTGGCTTAAGGTTCAACATTAAGAAAACTAAGTTCATGGCAACTGGTCCCATCACTTCATGGCAAATAGACAGAGAAAAGTAAAAAAAAAAAAAAAAATGGTGACAGATTTTATTTTCTTGGGCTCCAAAATCACTGTGGATGGTGACAGCAGCCATGGAATTAAAAGACATTTGCTCCTTGGAAGCAAAGCTATGATAATCCTAGACAGTGTGTTAAAAAGAAGAGATACCACTTTGCTGACAAAGGTGCATCTGGTCAAAGCGATGGTTTTTCCAGTAGTCGTGTATGGATGTGAGAGTGGGACCATAAAAAAGGCTGAGCGCCAAAGAATTGATGCTTTTGAACTGTGGTGTTGGAGAAGACTCTTGGGAGTCCCTTGGACTGCAAGGAGATCCAACCAGTGCATCCTAAAGAAAATAACCCTGAATATCCATTGGAAGGACTGAAGCTGAAACTCCAATACTTTAGCAAAGAACAGACTCACTGGAAAAGACCCTGATGCAAGGAAAGATTGAAGGCATGAGGTGAAGGGGGCAACAGAGAATAAGATGGTTGGAAGGCATCACCAACTCAATGAACATGAGTTTGAGCAAAGTCCAGGAGATGGTTAAGGACAGAGAAGCCTAGTGTGCTGCATTCCATGAACAAATCGTTGGACACAACTGAGTGACTGAAGTTAACTGAAAAATTTGTATGGAATGACAAATGGCAGAGTAGAAGAACATGCTCTCATCTTCTCCTGTGAACTCCAAAATTACAACTCGCTGCTGAACAACTATCAACAGAAGAATGTTGGATCCCACCAAAAAAAAAAAAAAGATACCCCACGTCCAAGGACAAGGGAGAAGCCCCAATAAGATGGTAGGAGGGACGAAATTACATTTAGAAACAAACCCCATACACACCAAAGGTGCTCGGAGGGTTCAAACAAAACCTTGTGCCCATCAGGAGACCCCACAGAGACTGAGCCAGACCTGCCTTTGAGTATTTGAATGTGTCCTGTAGAGGTATGGGTCAGCAGTGGCCTGCCGCAAGGGCAGGGGCTCTGGGTGCAGCAGTCTTGGGTATTGCTTAAGCCCTCTTGGAAGAGGTTGCCATTAACCCTACCATAGAGCCACCAAGCAGATGACCCACAAACTGCAGAACAATTATACCAAATCAATTCTCATACTGTTAAGAAAGTTCTAGGACCCACAACAGATTTCCCAACTTGAGGATCTGGCAAAGGGACTGAGAGCCCCCAGGGAATTTGACTTTGAGGATCATGAATAGCTAAAGAAATTTTGAGGAAGAGCAAAGCTGGAGGCATCACAGTTCCTGATTTCAAATTATATCTCAGAGCTGTTGAAAATTGGCAATAAAAACAAACATGCAGATTAAAGAACTAGAATAGGGAACTCAGAGATAAATTAACTCATATATAAACCATCTGATTTACAACAAAGGCACCAAATAAACAGCACTGGGATATCTGGGTTGTTGTTTTAGTTCCTAAGTCATGTCCAACTCTTTTCGATCCCATAGACTGTAATCCACCAGGGTCCTCTGTCCATAAGATTTCCCAAGCAATCTGCAAAAGAATGAAAATGGGCCCCTATCCTATACCACACAGAGAAATTAACTCAAAATGGATTAAAGACTTGAACTTAAGACTTCAAACTGTAAAACTCCTAGACAAAAGCATAGGGTGTAAAGTTCTTGACATTGGTCTTGGCAATTTTTTGGATTTGACTCCAAAAGCAAAGGCAACAAAAACAGAAATAAGTGGGACTACAAAGTAAAAAGCTTCTGCTCAAAGTGAAGTTGCTCAGTCATGTCCAACTCTTTGGGACCCCATGGACTGTAGCCTACCAGGCTCCTCTGTCCATGGGATTTTCCAGGCAAGAATACTGGAGTGGGTTGCCATTTCCTTCTCCAGGGGATCTTCCCAACCCAGGAATCAAACCCAGGTCTCTCACATTGCAGGCAGACGCTTTACCCTCTAAGCCACCAGGGAAGTCAAAGGAAACCATCAAAAAAATGAAATGGTAACCTACAGAATTGGAGAAGATATCTGTAAATTATCTGTTTGATAAGAAGTTAATATTCAGATTATACAAAGAACTCATACAACTTCAAAGCAAAGAAGAAAAAATAGAAACCATGATGAAATATCACCTTGCACTCGCTAGAATGGCTATCACCAAAGAATAAGCAAAGATATGGATTGCAGCCATGAAATTAAAAGATGCTTACTCCTTGGAAGAAAAGTTATGACCAACCTACACAGCATATTAAAAAGCAGAGACATTACTTTGTCAACAAAGGTCCATCTAGCCAAGGCTATGGTTTTTCCAGTGGTCATGTATGGATGTGAGAGTTGGACTATAAAGAAAGCTGAGCTGCGAAGAATTGATGCTTTGGAACTGTGGTGTTGGAAAAGACTCTCGAGAGTCCCTTGGACTGCAAGGAGATCAAACCAGTCCATCCTAAAGGAGATCAGTCCTGGGTGTTCATTGGAAGGACTAATGTTGAAGCTGAAACTCCAATACTTTGGCCACCTGATGTGAAGAGCTGACTCATTTGAAAAGACCCCGGTGCTGGGAAAGATTGAGGGCAGGAGAAGGGGACAACAGAGGATGAGATGGCTAGATGGCATCACTGACTTAATGGACATGAGTTTGGGTAGACTCTGGGAGTTGGTAATGGACAGGGAGTCTTGGCGTGCTGTGGTTCATGGAGTCGCAAAGAGTCGGACATGACTGAGCGACTGAACTGAAGTGAACTGATGGAAATCACTTCAGTGTTTTTCAACAACAACAACAGAAAATAAGGGAGGAAAGAAAATGTATGTAAATACACAAATAAACAACACAGACAATGGAATATTATTCAGTCATAACGAGGAAATCCTGCTATTTACTACAACATAGATGGACCTTGAGGACATTATACTAAGTGAAGTAAGTTAGAGACAAATACTGCATGATATCACTGACATGTGGAATCTAGAAAAGCTGAACTCATAGAAGCCGAGTAGAATGGTAGGACCACAGGCTGAGAGGTGGAGGAAAAGGGGAGCTGTTGATCAGAGAATAAACTTCAGTTATGAGATGAGTCTGGGAATCTAATGTATATGATGGTGATTATCATTAAAAATATTTTATTATATCCTGAAAGTTGCTGAGAGTATAGCTATTAAATATTCACCCTACAAAAAAAGAAATGGTAATTATGTGAAGAGATAGAGGAACTACTGAACACCATATTAGTAATAATTTTGTAATAGATAGGTGTATCAATCAACATGCTGTGCTCTTTGTACAATGTTATGTATTAATATCATCTCAATAAATTTAGAGAAAAAAATGAATGAAATGAAAGAATTATCATTATAGTTAATTGGCAAAACTTTCCCTTTGAAAGAAACTGCAGATTTTAATACACTTTCTTTTAAAGATCTTTTTCCAAAAAATATTAAAATATACAATGCTAAATAGTTGAAAAATAATTATAAATTCTTAGAAGTTAGAATAAATCACCTGTGATCATCCTAACCTAAAAGTAAACATTACTATCACTTAGAAAAATGCTGTTAAATTTCTAAGGTGGCATGATCTACTGATTAGTATAACATAATCCAATAATACTATTATATACATCTTCGGCCATAACATGTCTCTTGAAACCATGAAAAAAAATGAGAAAATATAAAATTAGACTTCCTGGTAGAAAAACTGCTGACTTCACAATCAGACACAGTTGAATTTAAAACCCTAGCTCTGTCACTTTACCTTTTTACACAGAAGAACTGTGCGGAAAAGATCTCAATGACCCAAGATAATCATGATGATGTAATCTCTCACTCAGAGCCAGACATTGTGAAGTGTGAAGTCAAGTGGACCTTAGGAATCACTACTGCCCATAAAGCTAGTGTAGGTGATGGAATTCCAGCAGAGCTATTTAAAAATTCCTAAAAGATGATGCTATTAAAATGCTGCACTCAATATGTCAGCAAATTTGAAAAAGCCAGCAGTAGACACAAGACTGGAAAAGGTCAATCCTCATCCCAGTTCCCAAGAAGGGCAGTACTAAAGAATGTTCTTTAGTACAATTGCACTCATCTCCCATGTGAGTAAGGTTATGCTCAAAATGCTCCAAGCTAGGCTTCAGCACTACAGGAACCGAGAACTTGCAGATGTTCAAGCTGGATTTAGAAAAGGCAGATGAACCAGAGATCAAACTGCCAACATTCACTGCATCATAGAGAAAGCAAGGGAATTCCAGAAAAACATTTACTTCTGTCTCATTGACTATGCTAAAGCCTTTGACTGTGTGGATCATAACAAACCGTGGAAAACTCTTAAAGAGATGGGAATATCAGACCACCTTACCTGTCTCCTGAGAAACCTATATGCAGGTCAAGAAGCAACAGTTAGAACCCTGTATGGAACAACTGACTCATTCAGGATTGAGAAGGGAGTATGACAAGGCTGTTCATCATCACTCTGTTTATTTAACTTAAATGCAGAGCACATTATGTGAAGTGCCAGACTGGATGAGTTACATGCTGGAATTAAGACTGCCAGGAGAAATATCAACAACCTCAGATATGCAGATGATACCACTCTGATTGCACAAAGTGAAGAAGAGCTAAAGAGCCTCTTGATAAGGGTGAAAGAGGAGAGTGAAAAAGCCGGCTTAAAATTCAGTTTTAAAAAACTAAGATCGTGGCATCCAGTCCCATCACTTCATGGTAAATAGAAGGAGAAAAGGTGGAAGCAATGACAGATTTCCTCTTCTTTGGCTCTAAAATCACTGTGGATGGTGACTGCAGCCATGAAATTAGAAGGCGATTGCTTCTAGCCAGGAAAGCTATGAAAAACCTAGACAGTGTGTTAGAGAATGAAGCTGAACATCTCTTTCCTGGCCACTGGCTGCCAGAAGCTCATTGAAGTGGACGATGAACGAAAACTTCGTACCTTCTACGAGAAGCGTATGGCCACAGAAGTTGCTGCTGACGCTCTGGGTGAAGAATGGAAGGGTTATGTGGTTCGAATCAGTGGCGGGAACGATAAGCAGGGTTTCCCCATGAAGCAGGGTGTCTTGACCCATGGCCGGGTTCGCCTGCTCCTGAGTAAGGGGCATTCCTGTTACAGACCGAGGAGGACTGGAGAGAGAAAGCGCAAATCTGTACGGGGTTGCATTGTGGATGCCAATCTGAGTGTGCTCAATTTGGTCATCGTGAAAAAAGGGGAGAAGGATATTCCTGGACTCACTGATACTACACTGCCTCGTCGCCTAGGTCCCAAAAGAGCTAGCAGAATCCGCAAACTTTTCAATCTCTCTAAAGAAGATGATGTCCGCCAGTGTGTTGTGCGAAAGCCCCTAAACAAAGACGGTAAGAAACCTAGGACTAAAGCACCCAAGATTCAGCGTCTTGTGACTCCACGAGTTCTGCAACACAAACGCCGGCGTATTGCTCTGAAGAAACAGCATACTAAGAAAAATAAAGAAGAGGCTGCAGAATATGCCAAACTTTTGGCCAAGAGAATGAAGGAGGCCAAAGAAAAACGGCAGGAACAGATTGCCAAGAGACGGAGGCTGTCCTCTCTGAGAGCTTCTACTTCTAAGTCTGAGTCCAGTCAAAAATGAGATGTTCTAAGAGTAACAAATAAATAAGATCAGACATCAAAAAAAAAAAAAACCTAGACAGTGTGTTAAAAACAAAGACACCACTTTGCCAACAAAGGTCCATATAGTTAAGACTATGTTCTTCCCAGTAGTCATGTACAGATGTGAGAGCTGGACAATAAGGAAAGCAGAGTGCTGAAGAATTGAAGCTTTCAAACTATGGTGCTACAGAAGACTTTTGAGAGTCCCTTGGAAAGCAAGATCAAACCAGTCAATCTTAAGGGAAACCAACCCTGACTACTCTTTGGAAGAACTGATGCTGAAAGCTTTGCCAATACTTTGGCCATATGATGCAAAGAGCCAACTCATTGGAAAAGACCTTGATGCTGGGAAAGACTGAAGGAAGAAGAAGAGGGCAACAGAGGATGAGAAGGTTGGATGGCATCACTGATGCAATGGACATGAACTTACACAAACTCTGGGAGATGATGAGGGACAGGGAAACCTGGCATGCTGCTGTCCATGGAGTCAAGAACTGGACACAACTTGGTGACTAAACAACTGTCACTTAGCACTAATATGCCTTAAGCAAACATCGTCTTTTCTCTGAACCTCAGTTTCCTCATCTTTAAGGTTGGGTAGCAAGATCTACCTCATGGGGTTTGTAAGAATCAAATAACGTACTCCATGAACACAACAAGCATCAAGCCAGACCAATAGCTGGTACCTAGAAAGTTTCAGGAAGTATGTAACTACCTGTGTCAAAACATTTCTTTCCTTTTGTCACTATATACACATTATCACACACACAAAAAAATTCATTTCTACAAGTCTCTAAGTCTCTTCTATAAAAGTAATTTATAGCCTCCCTGGTGATAAAGAATCTGCCTGCAATGCAGGAGACTCAGGTTTGATCCCTGGGTCTGGAAGATCCCCTGGAGAAGGAAATGGCAACCACTTCAGTATTCTTGTCTGGAGAATTCCTTGGACAGAGGAGCCTGGCGGGCTACAGTCTGTGGGGTCGCAAAGAGTTGGACACAACTGAGCAACTAACACTTTCACTTTCATAAATGTAATTTAAGAATTTATCACTTCAGGAAAACAAATTTGTATATTAATGCATATATGTGGAATCTAGAAAAATGACATAGATGATCTTATTTGCAAAGCAAAAAGAGACACAGATGTAGAGAACAAATAAGGACCCCAAGGGTGGAGGGGATGAACTGGGAGACTGGAATTGACATATATACACTTACCACATATAAAATAAGAATCTACTGTATAGCACAGGAACTCTATTCAGTGCTTGGTGGGGTCTAAATGGGAAGGAAATCCAAAAAAGGAAATGAACATGTATATATGGCTGATTCACTTTGCTGTACAGCAGAAACTGACACAGCAGTGTAAAGCAACTATGTGTGTGTGTTAGTCACTCAGTCATGTCCAACCCTTTCCAACCCCATGAACTGTAGCCCGCCAGGCTCCTCTGGCCATGGAATTCTCCAGGCAAGAATATTGGAGTGGGGAGCCATTCCCTTCTCCAGGGGATCTTCTCGACCTAGGGATTGAACCCGGGTCTCCTACACTGCAGGCAGATTCTTTACCAACTAAGCCACCAGGGAAGCCCAAAAAGCAACTATACTCCAATTTAAAAAAGAAGAAAAAGAATTTACCGCTTATAAAACCTGAAGGACAAGGACATACATAGACAACCAGCCTTGCTCCATAAATATGGGAAGCGACCCCTGGATGTGACCTCCCAGCTGTAGTTGAGGGCCCTGGGCATTAGGAGGTGACTGGAGCCACTTACTTTGACTACCTTCTGGTCCTGCCTTGTCATCTTGCTTTCATGCTTTTTCCTCTAAACATTTAGTTTTTTTCCAACTAGTGAGTCAACATAGGAATTTAAAATGGCGGAGGGCTCTTATTCCAAGAACACGCTTCCAGGAGCCTCTGCTTCCTGTTCAGTATTCTTCCCAGCCATGCATTGTTGGGAGGGTACATGCTTAGGCACATCTAGCAGGAAATAGAAATGAGTGACAAGGTCGGGTGTGCAGCAAGGGAGCAGGGGGAGGATAGAGGTGAACTGGACAAACAGAGGTGGGAGGGGTGGGTGGTATCTGTTAAAATCTCGTCAACTTCTGGTTCAGAAAACAGGACCCAACATTGCTACATTTAGGGGTTTATTAAGAGAGGCCATGAATCCAGATTTTCTTGAACACTCCTGATTTTTAAATGTGATATATGATCCAAAATTGCTTCCAACATCATGCAGATCCAGCCAATCACCTTCAGCTGTGTGGCTTCTGTTGCATGGAGTTTAAAGGCTGGAAGGAAAGCACACTAAAGAAAGGCTTCCAGGACTGTTTTCTCTGTCACCACTTCCAAGACTACAGGTTGGCTACTTCCTCTTTAAATAACATTGTCTTCATTTCTCCCAGGCAGGGCCTTTATTTGATTCTCCAAGCCCAGTGACAGAATTCTTACTTGACTTTATGCTTCAGCTCATAGACTCTACAACCTTGTATGATAACCACTGTATAACCATTATATAAGCATATAACCTAACAGAAACCTCTAAGAAGAGGTTCCTTCTAAGAAGGAGCAGGGCTAGAAAAAAATTACACATAGAGACAAAAGTCTCACTCCCTCAAATTTCCAAAAGCCCAACAATGCAGTGGTTCTCAGATGTTATGAAGGCAAGAGGTATGTGGGAGATTGTGAATCTATAGGCTTGAAATCTGGCCCAGTATCTGCATTTTTAACAAGCATTCCTGTGGTTCTGAGGCAGGCAATTCCCAGATGACATTTTCAGATACCAAAAGTTAGCCCCAGCTTTAGAGTTGCCATGTCAAACACTAGGCCAGCATCTGGAGCCCCAACTGGAAGGAGGAAGAGCCCTCCCTGTGGTCAGTTATTATTTATGCTCTAGGACTAATTAGCTCTCAATTGGCCAACAGCTGTGCAGTGGGAAATTCCCACACAATTCAGAGAGGGAATGAAGCTGTCCAAGTTGAGCAGACTGATACAGTGTTATTTCCACAGGGCATCTGGCCAAATTGGTTCTCAAGTCCCACTCTAATTATCCCAGTTGCTGGCAGCCTCCTACACAGTAGGAAAATAAATAAGAGAACCAGCTCATAGATGGATAATAATCATGTCAATAGCAATCATCAAAACATTGATAGGTATACTATGTCAGAGAAAGACAAATGTCATATAATTCATACAAAGCACCTAATTTAATGATATAAATGAACTTATTTACAAGACAGAGACAGAGTCACAAATTTCAAAAACAAATTTATGATTACCAAAGGGGAAACACTGTGGGTGAAGAGGAATAAATTAGGAGCTTGGCAGAGATCTCAAGGTAATATTCTGTAATTATTAGGGGAAAAGAATCTGAAAAAGAATATATGTATCTGTACACTCTGCTGTACATCTGAAACTAATACAATATTGTAAATCAACTATACTCCAATACATTTTAATTGATAGTTTCTCTTTATTGAATGAGTTTGGCGGAGCTGAGGGCAAGAGATTGTAATAAGAGAAAGGTGAATTGAGTAACAGCTCGAAACTAGAAACCAACCATGGGACTGCCTTCACTTCTCTACATCTTGATTCTCTACTGCAAAAACTAGTCAAGGATCCTATGAGCATTAAATAATATAATGCAAGCAAAGCACGTATAGTGCTTGGCCTGTGGTCACTGCTCTTTATCTATTAGCTATTATGCAGGGCACGTCATGAGAGATGCTGGGCTGGATGAAGCACAAGCTGGAATCAAGATTGCCAAGAGAAATATCAATAACCTCAGATATGCAGATGACACCACCCTTATGGAAGAAAGTGAAGAAGAACTAACGAGCCTCTTGATGAAAGTGAAAGAGGAGAGTCAAAAAGCTGGCTTAAAGCTCAACATTCAGAAAACTAAGATCATGGCATCCGGTCCCATCACTTCATGGCAAATAGATGGGGAAACATTGGAAACAGTGGCTGACTTTATTTTGGGGGCTCCAAAATCACTGCAGGTGGTGACTGCAGCCATGAAATTAAAAGATGCTTACTCCTTGGAAGAAAAGTTATGACCAACCTACACAGCATATTAAAAAGCAGAGACATTACTTTGTCAACAAAGGTCCATCTAGCCAAGGCTATGGTTTTTCCAGTGGTCATGTATGGATGTGAGTTGGGCTATAAAGAAAGTTGAGCACTGAAGAATTGATGCTTTTGAACTGTGGTGTTGGAGAAGACTCTTGAGAGTCCCTTGGACTGCAAGGAGATCAAACCAGTCCATCCTAAAGGAGATCAGTCCTGGGTGTTCATTGGAAGGACTGATGTTGAAGCTGAAACTCCAATACTTTGGCCACCTGATGTAAAGAGCTGACTCATCTGAAAAGACCCTGATGCTGGGAAAGATTGAGGGCAGGAGAAGGGGACGATAGAGGATGAGATGGCTGGATGGCATCATTGACTCAATGGACATGAGTTTGGGTAGACTCCGGGAGTTGATGATGGACAGGGAGGCTTGGCATGCTGCAGTTCATGGGGTTGCAAAGAGTCAGACATGACTGAGCGACTGAACTGAACTGAACTGCAGGTTAAACCTTGATTTACCAGTCAATTTCACAGATGGTAAGGGAATACCATGTAGTTAGGGAACAAAGTCTGTGCACCACAACTACCAAAGTGCATGCACCGCAACTACTGAAGCCTGTACCCTACAGCCCATGCTTCCCCAAAAGAGAAGCCACTGCAATGAGAAGCCACTGCACTGCACCTGGAGAGTAGCCCCTGCTCGCTGCATCTAGAGAAAGCCTATGAGCAGCAACAAAGATCCAGCACAGCCAAAAATAAATACAATTTTGAAAAAAGAAGAAGGGCATGGAGGTAAAAAACAGCAGGGTTGATTTCAAAACCAAATGTAAGACAGCAAAGCCTAGGTAGCAGGCTGTGGGCAGGATTAACTCTCAGGCTACTCAATCTTGCTGGACTTTGTAGAGAGTCTAGGCTTAAAGGACCACTTGACATTTCTCCTTCCTTCAGTACAGTCTTCTCCACATCCCTATATTTAACAACAAATAGGGCCTCTCAACAGACATTTCTGCTTTTAAATCAGGTCATGTGGGATCTTCCTACCTACCTCTCCAAACCAGACAGAAAAGAGAAAGTTGAGAAACATTTCCAGACAAGAGCAAGTCTGCTTGTTGAGTACAACCATTTTTATAAGTCCACCTCATTCCATTGTTTACATGGGAGCCTGACTGCCAGGAAAACTGAGCCGCCCCTGCAGCCTCCCTCTCTCACTCTGAGAGCCTGGACATGTAAGAAGTGCTCTGGACCCTGGAAAATCACTTAGGAGAAGAAAGAGCTAAATGCTTCCAATATCTTCAGACTTCTTCCTGGGTTGCCAACAGAGGCATTTGTGGCCAGGAATACTGGCAAAAGGGGTAGGCCAAGAGAAGAAGGTAAAGAGAAGCCGTCTTCAATTCCAGTTTTCCTGGAATGTTTTTGTCAATGGCCCTTGTCTTGATCCTAAGCCAAACTTCAGAGCAGAATGACTTTACAATAGCCCAAAAGTGACAAATGGTTAAGCTTAGGCAAAATCAGTTTTACTCTTAAGAAAATCACAAAATGATGATGATAATAACAAAAGAACAATTTATGGCCTACTTAAAAAAAATAAGTCATATCCGACTCTTGCAATCCCATAGACTGTAGCCCACCAGCCTCCTCTGTCCATGAGGTTTCCCAGGCAAGAATACTGGAATGGGTTGCCAGTCCCTTCTCCAGGGGATCTTCCCAACCCAGAGAGTAATTCCAGGTCTCCTGCCCTGCAGGAAGTCTTCAGCATTGAGGGTGGCTTCTTCACCAACCGAACCACCAGGAAAGCCCTATTAATAACAACAATACATTTATCATGTCTAGAACTTGTCCAACATTTGTTAGGAGTCAGGCTCTACATTAAGCACGTCACCTGCATTGTCTCACTCAATCCTAACATCTGAGATCAATAATAGTATTATTATGAGATAAATAATCATATCTCCATGATAATAACAACAGTACCGCTGTTAATCTTATCGACAGATATAGAAACTTAGTGTGATCTAGACTACAATGGTCGGTGAAAATTTCATTTGTTTCTTTATGCTTCATGACATGACGATAGTTACGTGTGGTCACAAAACTAGCTCTCACCCATGGGCTTCGAGCACAAATGAAGCATAGTTCGGCAGAACTAAGGCAGTGAAAAACCCATCTGCACTTTCTCCTTCCGGTCCTGTTCCTCTCTTCCCTGAGCTCAAGGGATGAAGGAGGGTGGGAATGCATCAGAAGCTGCTAGGTGATGGACCCTCCATCAGGCTGGCTCCTGAGTAATGAGGGAGAGTAGAGGCTGCTCATAAACTTGGGATAAATATATGCCAGGAGCAAGGGATAAGCCTTGGTTAAGCCACTGAGATTTTAGTGTTAATTTATTAACAGCTGTATAATCTAGCCTTTCCTGATAATACACTAAGAAATTTAGTAACTTACCCTAAATAACAGATCTAATTAAGTGATGGAGTTAGCGCTAGAAACAACATCTTCTGGTTCCCAGGCAAGTCTCTGCTATATGAATTCCAATCTGGCTGTGATAAAGGTCACAGTTTCTACTGCTCCATTCACCATGTGTGTGGCAAAGACTCCAAAAACCTGTCCATGAAAGACCCAGCCCAGATGGGATATCTCATAAAGCAGCTAATAGATTAGCTCTGACAGGGCAGGCTAGTTAGAGGCACATGTGAATTCCGAGGGAGGCCCTGCATGTGACAAAGCCAAAATATCATTAAAAGCAGATACAAACAGAGGGATTGCCAAATAGCCTCGTAAGGTCACACAAATTTACTACAGTCCAAGGTCTGACCCTCATATTACCCAGTTTGGTCAACAGTCCCAAAGCAGATTCGTTGCTCTGGTTCAACTTGGAGTATCCAACTCACAGAAGATTTGAACCAGAAATCCAGTTTGTCATTTTATACTCAGAAATATGATTATCACATGGTCAATAATGATTTTGCTGGCCCGACAACAATGATTTTTGTTGGCATGTTTGCACATTTGACCACTTGGTTCATCTTTGAAATATATTCCTGACCTGGCTCCTGGGGTATTTCACATTCACTCTCTTGCTGTTTATTTTTTCCACTTCACTAGAAGCTCATTCTCAGATTTCTTTGTTAATTCCTCCTCATCTCCCTGTCCTTAGCATTGGAATACCTCAAGGCTCAGTCCTTGAAAGTCTTTTTAATTTGTGCACATTCCCTTGGTAATTTCTTCCAGTTTCATAGCTTTAAAATAGCATCCACATGCTGACGATGCTCAACTCTATACCTCTATACCACCTGACTTTAATCTTGAGCTCTCGGCTGCCTGCTTGACCTCTCCCCTGAGATATCTATCAAACATCTCAAATTTAACATGTCCAGAGCTGACCTTCTGAGCTTCACCTACAAACAAGCTCTTCCTGTAACTTCACCATCAAAGTCAATGGAACTACCATTTCCTCAACCCCACAACCTTGTGGTCCCTCCTTGACTCCTTAATCTCTCTCATACATCCTACATCATAGCCTCCAACAAATCCTGTTATTTTGTTTTCAAAATATAGCCAGAATTCAACCACTTTTACCTATCACTTTTTTGGGCTACCATCCAAGTTCCTGTTATCTCTTTCCCTGGATCATTGCCATAGCCTCCCAACTGGTTTCCCTTTCACCTTAGCCAACTCCCCCGCCTCAAACTGTCCTCAAGGCAGAAGACAGAGTGATCCTGTTAAAACCTCTGCCAGATGGATGAGGACTCTGTTCGATACCTTCCAATGGCTTCCTATGTCACTCAGGGTAAACTCCACTGTAACGGCATTGGTCCAAGGTAACTTCACTGGCATCCATTACCTCCCTGATCACATTTCCTACTTCCTTTCCCCTTGTTCACTCCAATCCACTCACTCTGGCTTCCTTGTTATGCCTGGACCAAGTCAGGCCCATCATACTCCAGGAACATTATGCTGGTAACTTTCTTTGTCTGGAATGGCTTCCCCTCAGATGACCACATGGTTTGCTGCCTCACTATCCTCAGAAATTAAGGCCTGATTCAGTAGGGATGGCTCACTTCTGCTCCACGTGGTGTCATCTTTGCTCACTCCTGTCTTCATGGTCAACGACCTCAACGGTTCACTGTTTGTAGAGACAATGAGTGTAACCAGGCCATGCCATTTGTAATCTAGCACATTAACCAGGCTTAACAGGGTTCTCAAGAGCAGTGGGTGAAGGTAAGCCCCAATGCCCACATGTTTCAAGCTTCTGTTTTGTATTATTGTCCAACTGGCCAGAACAAATCAAACCACCAAGCCCAGAGTCAGTGTGAGAGGGAACTACTCAACCCGTATGGATTAGTGGCACTAGTGGTGAAGAGATGTGGGTTCAATCCCTGGGTTAGGAAGATCCCCTAGAGGAGGGCATAGCAACCCACTCCAGTATTCTTGCCTGGAGAATCCCATGGACAAAGAAGCCTGGCGGGTTAATCCATAAGATCGCAGAGTCAGTCATGACTGAAGAGACTTAGCATGCATGCATACTAGACTTTTTAAAAAGAATCTAACATGGTGTTAGATTAAAACAAAAAGCCCTGTAGTTGGGAACACCTGTACTATAAATCTTTTCTTCAAAGTAATTTTTTAATTTTAAGGGTTACTACAGAGGAAGGGACTTCTTCCCTGTATAATTTTGTAGGAAAAAGATGTATTTAAAGTTGCTTTTATTCTATAGAGCTTATATACTATTTTTATTGTCCTAGATTCCTTTCAAGAACCACTCTTTTCTTCTCCCTGTCAATGGTTCTAGTGAGGTTGTTAGTGCCATATCCTAGTCCCTTCCCCCCAACCCCATGACCAATCAAATGCCTTCCCTGGGAATGATATATGGATCTGCAGTTGGAGGGGGTGGGCAGGAGACAGAAAGCCCTTTGTCTGCTAGAGGATACGAATCTGGAGCTGAAAGTCAGTAGCCATATTTCCCAGCACATAAGGGAAACCCACCTATAGAATGAAACATCAAAAAAAAAAAAAGGGGGGGGGGTGGAAGGGAGGCAGTGACCTAGTAAATTCATTGAATTCTGGTTCTAGTTTGTGAGGTCCGGGTTCCGACAGTAATCCCTCCTATCCTTTATCCATTCTGATACATGAACCAATAAATTCCCTTTTTCATAAGCTATGTGTATGTATGTTCAGTTGTGTTGGACTCTTTGCGATCCCATGGACTATAACCCATCAGGCTCTTCTGTCCATGTAATTTTTCAGGCAAGCCTACTGGAACAGGTTGCCATACCCTCCTCCAGGGGATCTTCCCAACCCAGGGGTCAAACCCATGTCTCTTGTGTCTCCTGCACTGGCATACAAAGTCTTTACTACTGTGCCACCTGGGAATTCCTTTCTTAAGCTGAGTTGATTTTCCACCAGTTGCCACCAAGAGCTCCAATGTGAAACTCATCTTCTCATTCAGCCCCATCACCATCTTCAGCTGTCAACTCTTGAAATGCTTCAAAACTTCACTAGAGAAAGTGCTGTCAGGAAGTGGGGCATGGAGGAGGAAGGAAAGGGAGCCTGAAGGAAATGAATGGACCACTGGGATAAGGAAACAGACAGGATGAAAAATTACCACTCAAAATGGCCTGACACAAGGAAAAGGAGACAGATAAATGGAAGACGCTTGGCAGCCAAGAAAGCAAATGAAGGGATAAGAAAGATGACATTGAATACTAAGAACAGTATTACCTGAGAGGCTCGTAGGAGTCAGAACTCTGAACAATGGCTTTAGGGTTTGTCAGTGGTTGCTTTTAGGAAAAATATACTTAGGATTGTTAAGAGAAAGAATAAAGAAAGTGATGAGCAAGTCACTGTACAGCACATTAAAATAAAAAATGAGTTATGAGGAGAATTACTTCTTGATAGAAGCATAGCCTTGTTACTTTAAAATTTTGGTATTCTATCAAAAATCCATTAAGATGATACAGGCTTATCCTTACACAGAAGCTGTATTATATACAGCCAGCCCAGAGGATCATATTGTAAAGTATAATCTAGGGCAATTATGTTCCAACCCTCTGTTCCCTTTGGCATATAAATTCATTTTTAAGCTGCCTATCTCGTTTTCTAACACCACCCTAATTTTTTTCTCTGCAACGTTTACTTTTGTTTGGCCAAGTTTCCCATAATCTCAGTATTCTCTCATTCATCAAACAACCAGGTTCAGACCAAATTTGACCAGATTTTTACTTTTAACACAACAGCCTTCGTCCCACCCCCAAGCCACTTTTATGATGATGCTCACAAAATGTCAATACTCTGCCAAACTGATCATCAATATAAATACTATTAACTGATTTTTTAATATTATTTTTTTATTCCATCATTCCTCTCTTTTAAAGTTTTATTTGTTTTTAAATACTTTTGATCACTCCATGCAGCATACAGGATCTCAGTTCCCCAACCAGGGATCGAATCCACACCACATGCAGTAGAAGTGAAGTAATCTTTTTTTATAATTTTTATTCATTTTTGGCTGCACTGGGTCCGCATTGCTGCATGGGCTTTTCTCTAGTTGTGGCGAGCAGGGGTTACTCTCTAGTTGGGATACAAGGGCTCCTCATTGTGGCGGCTCCTCCTGTGGGGCACAAGGGCTCCGGGCACGGGCTCAGGAATTGCAGCATGCGGGCTCAGTAGTTGTGGCACGCAGACTTAGTTACCCCAAGGCACGTGGGATCATACCAGACCAGGGGTCGAACCCATGTCTCCTGCTTTGGCAGGTGGACTCTTTACACCTAGCCACCAGGGAAGCCCCAAAGTACAGAGTCTTAACCACTGGACTGCCAGATAAGTCCCTATTAAGTGATTTTTTTTTTACAGTGTTTTAGTGGAGAGGAAGGGGCTCTTGACAGTCTATGGGGAGCATAACACATAGCAGTTATTACCAGTCCCTGACCCACTTTAAGTACAGAATCTCTGCTTAAGCTATCTGTAGTATACACACCTGAGCATGAAATAAAACCACATACAAAAAATTGCTTAGGAAAATAACTCCAAATGAAATGTCATAATTATTCATTATATTCCCTACTTTTATTTGTTTACTAGGCATAGCTTGTTCCATTTCTCTTTTAATTCTACTATAAGAAAAATAGAACAAAGAGAATAATAAATGACAACTGATATTCAGCCTCAATGCCAGGACTCCACAGGGAATGGTGGGGACTGCAGCCATCTAGGTAATTCACACACCATCTAAAAGAAACCTCACTACTCAGCTCTAGTTAATTGTTGCCTTGCAGTATCGTATACCCCACATATCAAATTTTTTAGTTCATCTACAGAGGGAAAAATTCAGGAACCTGGATTTTGATGTGAAATTTACAAATTTCTAAATGTTAGGAATTCACATGAATTCTTCTAAAACATTGTCTGAAAGTAACAAAACCTCAGTGCAGAACACAAACAGTCAACAAGTCACAAGCTTGAGCACTTACTTCTTCCTACAGTAGAAAACTTCCCAGGTGGCACAGTTGGTAAAGAATCTGCCTGCCAGTACAGGAGACACAGGTTCGATCCCTGGGTCAGGAAGATCGCCTGCAGGAGGAAATGGCAACGGCAATCCACTCCAAATATTCTTGCCTAGGAAGTCCCAAGGACAGAGGAGCCCGGTGGGCTGCAGTCCTGGGGTCGCAAAGAATCAGACATGACTGAGCATGTACATACATAGACAGCAGAAAATACAGGGCAGTGAAACTGGCATTGCCTCTGGAGTCAGAAGTCTTAGATCATCTCCCAGTCAGCGCTTTTATAAAGATAGTCTTAAACCTATCAGG
Organism: Antilocapra americana; assembly: GCA_007570785.1. NCBI lineage: Eukaryota > Metazoa > Chordata > Mammalia > Artiodactyla > Antilocapridae > Antilocapra > Antilocapra americana. The sequence continues at coordinate 25,568,236 of ML661885.1, forward strand.
GCTTAGACATCTCCTCTGTCAAATGGAAGCAAGAAAACTTGATGGACACGATTGCTCTGAGGGTAAACAAAATCATAATTAAGAAAGCACTTCAGGACTTCCCTGGTGGTGCAGTGGATAGGAATCTACCTGCCACACAAGCTCAATCCCTGGTCCTGGAAGATTCCACATCCCATGGCGCAACTGAGTACATGTGCCACAACTACTGAAGCCTGCTCTCTAGGGTCTGCATGTTGCAACTACTGAAGGCTGTGCACCTGGAACCTATGTTCCGTAACAAGAGAAACAACTGCAGTGAGAATCCCATGTACCACACGGAAGAGTAGCCCTCACCCACTGCAACTAGAGAAAGCCTGCATGCAGCAATGAGGACCCAGCACAGCCAAAAAATAAATAAATTTTTTTTTTTAAAAAAAAGCACTTCAAACATTATAAAATGTTAGTTCTGATCACTACAGTTAAAACAGAAGATGGAGTTGCATGCGGTAAAACGTTCTTAGGTAGCAGAGACTGGAAAGTCTTATTTTCAGGTTGATCTTTAAATAAGGGAGTTCTGGATCAGACAGTTTTGTGTTTAAAACAAAAAGACAAGATCAGAGACTTCCGCTCAGCACAGCCTTTGCTTAAGGCCTGATTTTGATTCCAGTCTCTTCTTCTCAGATGGTGAAAGCTGATAGCTGGTCCCGGGAGGGGCCTGCAAGTATTGGATGATAGAATCCTCCAGCCCCTTGGCACCATCACCTGACACAGCTGGAGGGGATGTTGACAGAGAAGAAGGCCTCTGGGAGGGCAAAAGCGAATGAGACCACGGAGGCCTTGCGCCCTGAATGCGGTGGTTTCAAAGACAAGATGGAATTGGTGCTGGTGAAATAAGAAGCGGCCCCAAACCCAGAATGTCAGCTTTAAAGATATTTCACTGATATGAGAAGTCACCTTGGCACCAGTTCATAAGTTAAGAAGAGAGGCAAATTTGTCAACAGCCAGGGCTTGCAGAGCAGTTTCGGGCCCTCAGACCTAGTAAACACTGCTCCTGGTGGAAGCTGTCAAGTCAGACAGATAAACTGCTGGACTCCTGCGGTTTGTGGAGCCTGAAATGGCTGTAGAAGGTCAGGTCCTCTCAGAGTTAAGTTACATCCTCAAACCTGCTGGCTGAGGAGGAGCTGGAAAAGAAAAGCTAGGAGCTGCCTTATTGCTATTTTGTCTCTTCTTGAGGTGACTCCAGCCTGGAATTTAACCAAACAGGCACTCCTAAACTGTTTTATGCCAAGAACATATTTTACTATCTATTGAAGCCTATGGGCCATTTGTCAGAAAAAAGTTTGCAAATGCTCAAGACAAAATATATGAACACAAAGAAAACAAATTATATTCAAATATAAATTACCAAAATATTTAAAATATTTGTGATATAGTAATAGTGCTTCCTTGTTAAATAAATAAGAACATCTAGCAATAAATCTAGAAACTACCACAATTTTGGGCTTCCCTGGTGGCTCAGTGGTAAAGAATCCACCTGCCATTGCAGGAGAGAGGTTTCGATCCCTGAGTTGGGGAGATCCCCTGGAGAAAGAAATGGCAACCCGCTCCAGTATTCTTGTCTGGGAAATCCCATGGACAGAAAAGCCTGACGTGCTGCAATCCATAGGGTCACAAAGAGTCGGATACAACTCAGCAACTAAACAACAACAAGTAGTAAAGAGCATGTTGATATACCTGCAGTAACTGTATTATGGGATGAAAATCTATGTGAAGTCTATTGTTGATGAAATGATAAGTATTGCTAACACTTCTAAGGTTTGTTGCCAACATTTATAATAGAAAAAAATTCTATATTTCAATTAGAAGTTATTGAAGATGTAATCTTTTTGCCTTTCAGTTTCCTAGTGATCTGAGGGATCACTTTGGGATCTAAGCATTCAAATTAAAAGCCCTGTGATAAGGTGATAGAAACCTTATTTGACATTTGAAAAATCAATGTCATTCACCATTTTAACAGACTAAAATCAAAATGTCATATCATCATTTCAGTAACTACTAAAAAGGCTTTTATTTAACAAAATCCCAAATCTATTCCTGATAAAAATTCTCAGCAAACTAAGAACAGAAGAAAATGTCCTCCACCTAATAAAGGGCATATATAAAAAATTTATAGCTATATTCATAGGTGATGACTCTCTCTGTAAAAAAGTCCCCAAAATACGTATTAAAATGCTTTGATAAAGTTACAGGAAACAACTTCAATACACAAAAATTATTTATATTTTTATGTGTGAGCAACATAAAATCACAAAAGTAAAATTTTTAAGTATCTTTGACAATATCATTTTAAAATATGAAAAATTACTGACATATTTGGCAAAAGATAGGTAACACCTGTGTGGTGAAAACTACAAAACACTGCTAAGAGATTTTTTTTTTAATTTGTATTGGAGTATAAATTTAAAGAATACACAACAAAGGGAGAAATATACTGTGTTCTTGCATCAGAAGACTTCTCATTGTTAAGGTATCAATTCTTTCCTAAATTGATATATAAGTTCCATGTAGCCCCAATCAAAAGACCAGAAGGATATGGAAATACAAAGAACTGAGTACAGCTGAAACAAGCTTGCAAATGAATTAAAATGTTAAAGAATATACACTTTTTAATTTCAAAAATGTGTGTGCTCAGTCCTCAGTCATGTCTGACTTTTTGCAGCCCCATGGAATATAGCCTGCCAGGCTCCTGAGACCATGGGATTCTTCAGGCAAGAATACTGGAATGGGGTGCCTTTTCTTTCTCCATGGGATCATCCCAATCCAGAGATCAAACCCCTGTGTCCTGTGTCTCCTGAATTGGCAGAAAAGTTCTTTGTCACTAGTGCTACCTGAGAAGCCCTCAAAGATATTGCAAAGCTACGTAATCATTACAATGTTATACTGGATCCAGTTAGACAAATCAGGAGAATGGAACACAGAGTCCAGAAACAGACAAACAAACATATACAGTATAAATTGATTTTTGACAAAAGTACAAGGACAATGCAATGGGGAGTGGATAATCTTTTCAATAAATGGTGTTGGAGTAATTGGGAAGCCATATGGAGGAAAAAAATGAACCTCAACACCATATACAAAAATTAAATTGAAATGAATCCTAGACCTCAATAAAACTAAAACTATGAGACAGTAAAAAGAAAACACAGGAGAAAACTGTAATTTGAGTTTGGCAAAGGTATCTTAAATACAAAAAGCATGAATTACAAAAGAAAAAATCAACAAACAACTTCATCAATATCATAAACTTTTGCTCTTCAAGATTTGTTGAAGTGAAAAGTCAAATCACAGACTAGGAGAAGATATTTCATACATACACACACATAGAAATTGATTTGTAAACAAAATATACAAGAAGCACAACTCAACAGTAAGACAAGAAATCCACTTAAAAAGAGACAAAACATCTAAATAGTAATCTACCAGAGAAGAGAGATTTGGAGAACAAATCATGCCATGAAAAAATAGCTCAAGATAATTAGTCACTAGGAAAGCACAAATTAAAACCACAATGACATATTGCAACATATAACTTCTGCTGCTGCTGCTTAGTTGCTCAGTCATGTCCAACTCTTTGTGACCCCTGAAACTACAGCCCACCAGGCTCCTTTGTCCATGGGATTTTCCAGGCAAGAATACTGTCGGGAGTAGGCTGTCATTTCCTTCTCCAGGGGATCTTTCCAGATCAGGGATTGAACTCATGTCTCCTGCATTGGAGATTTTTTTTTTACCACTGAACCACCAGGGAAGCCTCTGGAAAAGTTTGGCAGTTTCTTAAAAACTTGGATATTTACCTATTATATGACCAAGTCATTTCAATCCCAGGTGTTTACCCAAGAAAAATAAAAGTATAGGTCAATCTACAGACTTATACACAAATGCCCATAAAAGTTAGTTAACAATGAAAAAAACCCTAATGTCCATCAACAGGTGACTGGAATTGTGTTATACCTATGCAGCAGAACACTATTCAACAGTTAAGAAGGTTTAACTATAAATACACATGATGGCATCAATGAATCTAAAAGCATTAGGTTAAGTGAAAGACACAAAATGGAACATACTATGTAAGTTAATTTATACAAAACTTGAAAAAAATGTAAACAATCTATAGTGACAGAAAAGCAGGAAAGTGGTTGCCTTACCTGACCAGGGGAATAAGAAAGGATAGATTGCAAAGGTCCACAAGAAAATTTTTGTTGTGATAGAAATTTTCTGTATCTTTATTTTGGCAATAGTTTCACAGGTGTGCGTATTTGTCATAATTCATCAAAATGTATACTTTAAATTTGATTTACTGTATGTGAATTAACCTTAATAAAGTTAATCTTAAAAAATAAGAGATGTAGCAAACTATTAAGAAAAAATCATTTTAAAACTAGAAGGCAAAAGTTAAATACACGCTGAGCTGTTTTTATCAAAATATAAACTTGCTGAAGACAACTGCCAAAATGCCAATATATTTTAAATAAATCATAACATTGTGATTTGGGGGAGAAAAGATTCCCCAAGGTGACTATTTTGAGGACAAAACAACTGGCAAATGTTTAAACTATGTGGACACATTTATAGTCTACTCACTCTTTCAGGCATGTGCTTCTGTGAGTGGGTGAGTACAAACGCAAAATAATCACTCATCAGACCCACCACAGAATCAGATCTTAGACTCTTGATACCCAGTCTTATCCACTGAAGTTCAAGGGTAATAAAGAGTCTGACTCCGTTTTTGATATTTGACTGCTGACAGTTCTCAAGCCCTACCACTTCCTTTTCCCTTTCTGCTGTACATCTGGAAAAACTGATAAGAGAGTCCACATGTGGCCTCTTTTGCTGCCAGCAGGCAGCTCAAACCACAAAAGCCTTGACCCATACACAGGGACCCTCATCCCACCCACCCCCTCACCACCATAAAACTCCAGATCAGTCTCTTTTCTTTGCTTTTTTTTTCTTTTACTGGACCAGCTTGGGAACCAGTCCTGATCTCCCTAGAAAGCATCATTATGTGAGCAATAAATCATTTTATATCCTCCTGGTGCATGTGCAGTGCCCTCAGTTTCAACATCTGAACCAAATTTAGTGGGGTGAAGGTTGGGAGGGTAGTTTGTCTGTGCAGAGTGATGACAACCATCAGCTAGAGCTGGCTTACTATTGCTGGTTGCCAGGGGTGGGAGGGAGACACCAGTGTGACCATGGCGGGCAGTTCCGAGGACGGTCCCCAGAGATCCTCATCTCTTTTTATTAGTATTTATTTATTTGACTGTGCTGGGTCTTAGTTGAGACACGCAGGATCTTTAGTTGCTGCATGTGGGATCTAGTTACCTGATCAGGGTTCAAACCTGGGCACCTAGTGTGGACAGTGTGAAGTCTTAGCCACTGGACCCCCGGGGAAGCCCCACTCACCTCTTGATATTCCAAGTTTCTCCCTCTACTTGAATGTGGGCTGTACCTAGTGACTTATTTCTAATGAATAGAATATAGCAAAAGTGATGAGATGTCACTTCTAAGATTAAGTTACAAAAAGACTGACTTCCACCTTTCTTGCCTTCTCCTCCTCACTGAGGAAGCCAGCAAGGTTGCGAGCTGCCCCATGGAGGAGTCAATATGGAAGTTGATGCTCCCCCAGTAGAGCTTCTGGATGAGACGGCAGCCCAAGCCAGGACTCCTTTGCAGCCTGGTGAGAAGCCCTTCGCCAAAGCCATCAACTAATCTGCTCCCAAACTCTTGACACAGTAACTATGAGATAATAAATGTTTGTTGTTTCAAGCATCTAAATTTGGGGGTAATTTTGGTATTCAGCAATAACTAATACAAAGAATGAGTTCCTGAGTAGGAGAATTCCTGAAAAACAGAAATGATTGCCAATAAGAAAATGAGAAAAAATTAGTGTCTCTGAGGGCAGAAGCAACTTTTGAGTAATAAATTAGAAACAGATGTTAGATTGACTAGAACAATATAGTTGATGATGTTAGTTAGTGGAGCATCTGATTGTCACAAGTAACCAGGACTCACAAGTGACCTCCTGGTCTAAGAAAGTCAGTGACTACATACATCACTTTGGGAGGGAAGATGTCCTTTTTTCCAACTGTCTTGAACCTTTGGTTGATCCTATAGGAACATCAAGGCATAAAGCAATTGCTTTGTTCCGATCAAAGCAGTTAATGAAAACAGCCTACGTCAGTGCTCTTTAATCAAACAAGACCTCCTTTTCCTGATAGTGTCACAGAGGGAAATTTCACACTAATTATACCCCAGTCTTGACTACCTGTCATTGTTATTGACATGAAATGAATGTGCTAAATGAGGTGAAGTTTGGTCCCTTGCTTCAGTAGTGGCAAACCATCATTTTCTCTGACATTATATTTTAAATCAGAGTTTTCTTCAGTATCATCTGTAGAGACCTTCATCTTGCTACTATCCTGGGAAAATCAAGAGAGGGCATACAATAGGGTCTTTGTCAATTTCTCTGTACTCCAAATCTCTCTGCATTATTATCAGCCATCACCTCCTCTTGCCTTGTTTCAGAAGCAGTGGCAGTCTTCCACCCTCTCTGAGGCTGGCCCCTTCACTGGCTCTCTGAACCAGTTCCTGCCTCCCTTTGCTGAGTCATCTATTACCTCCACTCACATCTTCCTTCCTCTTAGTCTGTACATCTTTCCACCCACAGATACCTTCTTCTACCACTGATACCCCTTCCAGCTACCATTCTGTATCTTTCCTCCCCTCAGCTGAGTTAATTCTTGATTTCTTATGCATTCTTTAGCCTAGAGAAATCTGTTTTATATACCTACCATTCCACTATACTGTATTCAAAAGCACCCCTGTAAGCAGAATCACAGCAGGATAGATCCTGAATAGTGACCAGATTCGATGAACCAGTGACCAGTGTCTATAAGACATGCCCATGATTCAATCATTTTCATTCAGTGCAGAGCTATTCACTGCCTACTGTGTGCCAGGCACTGTTTCATATTTACTAGTAATTCATAAATATGTCAGGAATAACAATGTCAGGGACATAGCAGTAAGTAAAGAAGACAGAAACCACTGCCCTCTTGGAGCTTATGTTTCTAATGTAGGAGGATAAACTAAAAAGGAAAACAAACTAACAAACATGTATAAAGTATGACAGCATTGAGAAATACTATGGTAAAAATAAAACAGGGAGGGGCCTACTCATTGCAATGGAAGTGGGAGAAATAGTGAGGCAGGATTTTATAAAGATGCTTTAGGGCACAATGGTTAGGGTAGAAGATTCTGGAACCAAAGGACATAAGCTTTTATTCTCCTTTTCCCATTTTCTAGCTGTATTCTTGGTGAAGTCATTCAACCTCTTGCTACCTTAGTTTCCTCATCTGTGAGATGGGAAGGATGTTAGAACCTACCACAAAGAGCTGTTATAAGGACTAAATGAGTTTGTGTGTGTTTGTGTGTGAGTCCCTCAGTCGTGTCCAACTCTTTGAGACCCCATGGACTATAGCCCACCACACTCCTCAACCCATGGGATTTCTCCAGGCATGAATACTGGAGTGGGTTGCCATTTCCTTCTCCAGGGAATCTCAGCCTAGGGAGAAGGGAAGCCTGGGAAACTCAGAGATTAAACCTGGGTCTCCTGCATTGCGGGCAGATTCTTTACCACCTGAGCCAACAGGGAAGCCCCTAAATGAGCTCACTATATATTGAATATTTAGAACACTGCCTGAGTTCCCAATAAGGGCTCAAAAAAATGTTAACTATTAACCCTATTATTCATTCAATAAATGTTTACTTAACACTCATTAACCTGCTAGATGCAATGAAGTATATTAAAATAATGAGATGCATTCCTGATCTCTCAAAAAAGAATGTATGTGTACACACACAAAAGCACAATACAAAGTGGTATAAACCCTCCACTCTTTCAGAGGGAGACACCAGCTCATATCGCCACTCTTTTACGTAATATCAAGGTACTCTGAAAGTATCTTCTCATCCAGGGTGTCTCCTGTCCTTCACCACAATCACGACAGATACCACATACCTGTTGGGGAATAGCAACACATAGGCATCCACTGAATCTTTACCTGACAACATAATGTCTCGGCCTGGAGATAGAGTTGAGGTCAAGTGGCAAGGGCACTGGCTCACAGTATGACCTTTTCCACAGCACAAGACTCTATTTAAATCAAGAACTATAAAGTTAACTGTGTGACCTTGGACAAACTGTTTCACCTAGAAGAGCCTCAGTTTTCTCATGGGCAAGATGAAGACAATTAATTCTAGCCTGATCAATCTCATGCAAGGATGAAATGAGATGTATATGAAGCACTCTGCAAATCCTTCAGTCCTTAACAAGCACCCAGCAGAATGGCAGCTTTAAAAGAAAACAAGGCAAAACCACACATTTCTCTCTCTCGATTCTGTGAGCTTGTGCCTGTATGAAGCCTCAAGTCACCTTCAAATGCATAAGATGACACCATGACTATGTCAATGTGTTCGAAAATGAAATACAGGAACCATACATGAGTCCTTGAGAATTCACTTCCTCTCAAACCAAAAATTTTGTGGACTTATCTGCTTGTAATATGGAGTACCAAAAGACCATGTTTTTAAGGGGATGTAAGGGGTCTTTTTTTTAGATCTGCATTTAAACTATACTAACCAATGATTTCGAACATAAATAATAGTATTTTACTCAAAATACGTTTTCCCAAGTGACACTAGTGATCAACAACCTGCCTGCCAATGCAGAGATGTTAAGGGAAATATGTTTGATCCCTGGGTCAGGAAGATCCCCTGGAGGAGGGCACAGCTACCCACTCCAATATTCTTGCCTGGAAAATCCCATGAACACAGGTGCCTGGTGGGCTACAGTCCATAGGGTCGCACAATTGTGTCCAACCAACTGTGTCCAATTGAGCTGGACACAACTGTAGCAACTTAGCACACATTCAAAATATAAGTCCTTGAAAAGTCTTGTGTAAACTGGGTTTTCTAGATCACCTCAAAGCTTCATCAAGAAAAGCTTTTAATGTAAAGAATCTCTGGAGTGAATTCTTTCAGAAAAGCCATGGATTGCTGCTAGGTTGACCCAGTTTTGATCTGTTCTCTCTCTCTCTCTCTCTCTCTCTCTCTCTCGCTGTGTAGATTTTCATATATCCAGGAGTAAGGCAGTACACATGAGACTTGGGTGGAAACCAGATGTCTTTATCTGGAGAAAATGACATGAGAGACTGCTAAAGGGTGGGTATGTCTTCATGAGAAAAACATGTGTTTTGATGCAAAGCTCAGAAAACTCAACTTCCACAAACTCAGGAAAGTTGTCCCTAGCAGACTTTTGGGCTGAAGTAGGTCCTAAGTATGCTCAGAGATCATAAGCAAAGATCTGGGATGGCACAAAGTTCTGACTTCAGCGGCCTGGAAATAAGCTATATCAATAACTTACTCCTAAGTTCCTTCAAGAGTCCCAGCTTGCAATTGAAAAGGACAGTGTGATCAGTAATATTTCACACTTGCCTGTGATCTTTGTGCATCAGAGAAAGCTTCGTGAAAGATGGCAACATCCATCTTCACACTCAGCAGCATGTGCAGACCTTAACTGAAAGGCACAATGAAAAACGAGACCTGTTCTTTACCAAGTTCCAGCAGGACATGAAGGCGATGATGTAGAAAGGGATAAGCTGAACATACACAGGCGATGTGTATTCAAAGTATATTCTCCTCTAAGAGGCTTATACGGTTCAGCTAAACATGGTTGAGGCGACTGCCATTTGAAACCTTTTCTAGATCATAGTCATATAATGTTTTGCAACCTGCTAAATTGGATCTTTTGTGTCGAGGCTTCTACAAGCAGGTCTAAATCCCTGAAAGAAGATGAGGAGGAGAGACAACATGATGGACAGGACGGCTGGGAGAAGAGATAAAGGGAGGAATGGGATCATTCTCCTGCACACCGAGGGAAGGACACCTGCTAGGTCCCAGCGCATCCTCCTGTGTGGCACTGGACTAAGGCTCTCAGAAATCCAAGGCAGCTCTTGCTGTTGGAATAATGAGACCCTTCCAGCCAGTGTCCTACTAGAAATGACTCGCTTCTCTGGTCACTGGCTGCCCGAGCAACAGCCTGGATTATATCCATGGTCATTAGAGATAAGTAGTCCTGGTTCCTCTGCTCACTAGCTGTGGGATATGGGGCAGGTTGCTCTCCATCTCTCACCTCTGTGTCTTTATACTGAACACTGGATCATGACACTGCCTGAACCCAGGGCCTCCTGACTCCGGCTGTGCAACTGAAGGAAAGAACGCACGCACAGCTGTAGCACAGAGCACGGGCTCTCCATGTCAGCTACAGGCACACCCGCCATTCAAGCAGCATCAGGGACTCTGAGAGGAGCTGCTTCATGGAGGTGTTCTTGGCACGATAATAAGAGACACAAGTCAGAGAGTACTTAACTATGCGCCAGGCAGGCCATGTTCTAAGTGAATTGCCAGAGGTTAACTTATTTAATCCTCACAATACCCCTATGAAGCAACAGTTGTGATAATCATTTCATAGAGGCAGGGAGACTCGGGGACGAAATAGTTCTATTTCTTGCCCCAGGTCAGCCTACAAGTGAGGCATGGAGACAGGGTCTGTACCCAGGAGGTCTGGCTCCAGATCCTAGGAACATAACCTTACACCGTACTGCTGCAGTAACATGTCATTAAAAATAAAGTGATATCGGCTTCCCTGGTGGTAAAGAATCTGCCTGCCAATGCACCAGACGCAGGTTCAATCCCTGATCCGGGAAGATCCCACATGCTGTGGAGCAGCTAACCCCACGCATCACAACTACTGAAGCCTGCATGCCCTAGAGCCCGCGCTCTGAAACAAGAGAGGTCACTGCAATAAGAAGCCTGTGCATACAACTAGAGAAAAGCCCCAGCAGCAAAGGAAGATCCAGCACAGCCAAAAATAAACAAATAAATAAAAGTTATTTTAAAAAAGTAAAAGTGATATCTCACAGGAAAGGATTTTAAGAGTAGTGGCTGGCACTTACCAGGCAGGGGTTTTAGCTCAGTGTAGAGGAGTTTAAAGACCAGGTGTTTGGGTTAAATCTGTTTCTAAGTTAAATTTGGGAATAGTTTAAAGCGAGTACATAGAATATTAAATGTAAAAGTCGATTATTAAACAGTAGGAAGCCCCATAAAGTAATGCAATTTCAATTTTAAGAAGCAACATTTAAGTGTTTACCTACCTGTAATTTTGTACATTGTATTTGCATGGAAAAAAATCTGGAAATCTTAATGTGGTTATCTCTGTATGGTGCTGTCTGTGTTGATTCTTTGTTATGCTTCTCTGAAATTTCCTGTCTTGTTTTTTGTTAATAATGAACATGTATTACTTTTGAAATTAGAAAACCACAACAAATATTTTAAAATGAGAAAAAAAATAAAGTGGTATCTATAAACACATGCTGTGGTCACTTAAACAAGTGGGGTCAGTATTAGGCGAGGTCATATATATATATATATATACACATACAGGTATATATTATTGGAAAAAAGTGAAAGTGTTAGTTGTGTCTAACTTTTTGCGACCCCATGGACTGTAGCCCACCAGGTTCCTTTGTTCATGGGATTCTCCTGGCAAGAATACCGGAGTGGGGAGCCATTCCCTTCTCCAGTGGATAGTCCCAACCCAGGGATCGAACCCAAGTCTTATATGTCAAAACTATCTTCCTAGCCAAAAAGGACTTACACAAGCCAACTAGCTGTCTGCCTGCACTATAGACAGTAATGACTTCTTCAGACAGCAAAGGCACATACAGGGTAATTTCCTATGGTCCCTTTATGACCATCAAGTATCCACAACTTATGTCACTGAAACCAGACACCTAGGGTTCACTCAATTCACCCCTTCTAATACTCCTGAATGAAGTCTCCAGCAAACATTCTAAGATCTATAGATTTTATAGCCAAAATTTCTCTTGAATCCATCCCTTCCTCTCTGTTCTCAACCCCACTGTTTTTAGTTCAAGCACTTATCAATTTCCTCTTGGATAACTGGATCCGACTGGTAACCTAACCTTTCTTTCTGACAACATTCTTGCCCAGTTCAGTCCTAAAGAAATCCATTTTCCTCATTGCTACCGAAAAATCATTCTAACACTCACAATGTTGAGCCTCTGCATCTAGAGAATGAAGTCTAAACTCCTTTTTAAGGTACATGAATCCCTTTTTGATCCAATCTTTTCATCTCTTCCCACTCCCTTCAGATGTAACCACAAAGGCATTGGCAGATGCTGTTTCCTCTGACTGGAAAGCCCTTTCTCTCCCATCCACCCTCCTCCATAGCTTCTACCTCCATAGTCTTCATTTGCGAAGACCCTCCTCAATCATTGCTGTTTAGTCACTCAGTCATATCCAATTCTTTGAGACCCCATGGACTGTAGCCTGGCAGGCTCCTCTGTCCGTGGGATTTCCCAGGCACGAATACTGGAGTGGGTTGTCATTTCCTTTCCAGAGGATCTTCCTGACTCATGGATCAAACCTGAGTCTCCTACATTGCAGGTGGATTCCGTACCACCAAGCCACCCAGGAAGCCATACTCAACCATTAAGGCTTAGCTTAAACATCACCTGCTCAAGGAAGTCTTCCATGATTTCCCCAAGGAAAGTTAGCTGCCATCACCTCTATGCCTGTAACTGCCAAAACATAATTCTTCCCCTAACACTTGAGTATGAACTCTTGATGGCAAGTGCTGTGTGTACACAATATAGTCTCAGCTCCAGAACTGTCTCTGGCATGTTGGAAGAGCTCAACAAGTAGTTACCATGTTATTACACCCCTGTCGTATTATAGTAGAGTTGTCGGTTGACGAGTCAGCCTCCTCCACAGAAATGTGAGCTCCTAGGGTCAAAGACCGTCCTTACTGCCTCTATTCCAGCACCTCTGGCAGCATCAGTGTCTGGCAAAAACAAGTGAGTACTTAATGTTTATTGAACAAATCAATGCACAGGCCAATAGATAAATAAACCACACAGGCCTCCAGGATCCCCTTTCCTGTCAGCATAACCTAAAATTATGTTCAGTAGTATGTCTAGAGGCCTAGTAGTTTCTCTAGTATACGTACTAGAGGTTAGGGGGAGTTCTCTCCAGAAACAAATCAAGTCCTGTTGGAAGATGCTGTCATAAAACAAACCAGACTCCAAGAGACCAAAAGGTACAGTGGTTGCCTATGTCACGAATATAAATAAAAATGTTTATAAGTTAAATCTAAATTTTAACTTGGAAAAAAATACAGCTCCTTTAGGATGTCTACCCAGGTGTACGTATTCATCAAAAGGAACTTGAAAACGCTGTGATTTGAAGCATGGTCTACAAAGGACAAAAATCCCATTCAGGTGAGGGTTTATAGAAAACTCATTTCACAACAGCTCTTGAGAACGTTCAGGAGTGTTCATTTGTTACATCATCTCCCTGTGAGGTGGGTGTTAGGATCGTCACCACTGCAGACGAGTAAATGAAGACTCAGAGTTTCAGGTTACAGAATAAATGCCTGGTATAGCAGAGCTTGGGTTCTATAATATATAGGGTGTCAGAGGACCAAATTAATTCAGCTATGTCACCCAAACTCCAGAGTTACAGGTTGTTGGATAGAAAAGTTGCCCTAAGCTGGGACCTTATTTCCCAAAAGAGGTTTTAGAATATCCTGCCTTAAAATCTGAGCTCACTGTGGGGACAAGCGAGTTGTTCAATTCCTGTTACTTCACTGAGCACCTACTCTGTACATGAAGCACCTACAGTGCCCAGCCCATGGTATGATCTCTATAATCTGAGGAGGGCATAAATGGCCCTGGAAGACATGGATGCTGCTCCAAAGAATGTGAAAAATCCCTGGTAACAGATTGCTGGACAGGCAAAGACAAACTTGAGGGAGTATTTAAGGAGAAAGGAAATTTTTAAAATTAGAAAAACAAGGGTATGTTGATAGTATATTATTAAATGTAAAACTTGGTAACAAATCTGTGAGTATAATATTCTTATATACACATATACTATACTAACACAGACATGTACACACACATAACGGCAGGAATGGAAATGTCCACGCCAAAATGTAATCACTGCTTTCTCTGTATAGTGAGATTACATCATTTCATGGGCAGATGAAATCAGTTTAATAGGTCTCAACCAGTATTTCTTAAATAAAACACAATGGAAAAAAAAAAGATAAATGTATGGAAGCTTTGTTTTGGTTATACACATATGGGTGTATGTCACATATTACATTGTGATAAAGATTGTTTTTTACTCCAGGTTGCTACCAAAATATTTGAAAACCACCACTTGAGGGGACAGTTATCAAGGACCTACTGTATAACATTTGGAACTCTGCTCAGTGTTATGTGGCAGCCTGGATGGGAAGGGAGTTTGGGAAGAATGGATACATGTATATGTATGGCTAAATCCCTTTGCTGTTCACCTGTAACTGTCACAACATTGTTCATCAGCCATGTGAAAGTGTTAGCCCCTTCAGTCATGTCCAACTCTTTGCAACTCCACAATACAAAATAAAAAGGTTTTAAAATAATTAAAAATTACAGTCATTATGAAATTCAATTTACAGAGGTTCAGAGATCTTAAGTAATCCACCCAAAGCCACATGGTTAGTAAGTGGCAGAATCCATTTTTATCAATACACACAATATACCTTAATTTCTTGGAGAGGGCAAGCCTCATGATGAATAAATAAAAGATGCCTGAAGAAAGATGATATGTTTTAATAATTACTATTTTTTAATAACACTAGTTGAATGAAAGTATTGCTTTCTAATTTTTTTGTTGAGACTGAACATTTTCCAGATGCACTGATTTATTAACTGTCATAACCCTAGCCACAGTTTGAATTCCAGCTAAAATTTTCTTTTCGCTTTCATCACTTCTAAGCTTGGTTGGAACTCCTATGCTGCAGGTTTGTTTTGTTTTGATTTCTTTCCTTTGTTATTCCAGGCACATCTTTTCTCCACGAGGAGCCACAGGCCCCCCTCCCTGGCTCCCCCCACCTTCCTTTGAGGTGTGAGATGCAACCCATTCCCCACCCCCAGGCTAAGCCCACCAGCCCAGGGCACACCTGGCTGTCTTGGCAGACCCTAGTGGCAGAGCGGCTGAGTGCACACATTTGCACACAAGTGCTGCACCTGGACAAACAGGACTCAAACCCTTCAGGTCCAAGGGCAATATTTCTCCACTGGATCATCTTACTGACTACAACCTCAGCACTCTCACTGAGAAATTCCTTCCCAATCCAGGGTCTGTAAAACCCCAAGAATGCTTCTCCTTAGCAAGAGACACTTCAGAGTGGTTTTGACAACTTGGAAATAGCAGTAAAGTGATAGTTTAATGATTTTATGGGTTTTTCTTCCTGAACCTCCTCTGTTTCTTCAAGACCCACAGATTCTCTTTTTTTTCAACTGTGGCAAAGTAGAGCCCTGGTCTTGTCCAAAAAACCCTTCAGCCTAATAAAAAACTGATCAAGCACAAGTACCCAAGCCCACAAATTTGGAGGAAAACCCTCTACAGACGACCCCACCCATACTCATGAAACCAAGGAGGTTTCCATGTAAGGGTAGGCGTTACTTGTGGGGGTTGGGTGGGAAAGTATCTTGAATGAGATATGGGGCCGTGGGAGAACAAGTCTGGGAGGGGAACTCCCTCTACTTGAGTTGAACCTACTTCCCAGGGCTACTGGGAAAAAGTGAGGGAGGAGGCAGAGGCTAGCCCATCTTACCTTCTCCAAGGGGACATGGGCTTTGATTAAGGGGGGACAGGTCTGGCTACGTACATTTTGTGGACACTGCAAAAAATGGCCTCCTTGCTAAAACAATTAGTAAGAATTTCAAGATGGTGACCATAGCACATTAAACCAATCAGGGGACCCTGGGGGAACTGTCCATACAGGTCACGTGCCCTGAGGAAGAGGGTTACATTTTTAGTGCTCATGGCCCTTGGACATTGAGGCATTAAATAAAATAATCTTCCTTCTAATCTACCCCCTGCTACCATGTGTACACATTTTTTACATGGATGCACTGGTTACCATGTCACAATAGGTTGTATAACTAACATTTAAATAGACTTTACACCTACTGTATAGCTCAGGAAACTCTATGCTGTGTGGTAACCTAAATGGGAAGGAAATCCAAAAAAGAGGGGATATTTGTGTACATGTAGCTGATTCATTTTGTTGTACAGTAGAAACACAACATTGTAAAATAATTATACACCAAAAAAAATAATTTAAAAAATAAATAGAATATGCTATATACTAGGCCCGAAACTAGTTGTTTATGTGCATTATCTCGCTTAATGTTGACAAAAACCCTAGGAGGTAACAATTATGGTCATTCCCATTTTGCAGATGAGGAAACTTAGGCTTAGGGGACAATCATTTGTTTGCTGAAGATTATTTACTAGAAAGTGGCATTTAGTTTGTGTGCCTTTGGTGTGGGAGAGGCAAGACAGGCACTTGCTATGGGAGGAAAATTCAAGGGGATGTGAAAAAAACTCAAGATAACTACTACTTTAATCTTTTAAACTTCTGATTTTGAGATCCCTCTAGATTGATATGCAATTGTAAGAAATAATATTCTTGGTACTCTTTACCTAGTTTTCTCCAAAGGCAACATCTTACAAAACTATGGAAAATAACATAACTAGGTGATAGATATTAAAACAGTAAAGATACCATTTTCTTCCACACAAAGATCCCTCATGTTGCCCCAAATTTTCTCCTCTTACCCCACCTCAAGTCCCATCCCACCTGTGATCTAAAACATTCCCATGCTTCATCTTCTGTCAGGAGAATCAAAAGGAAAATAGGGTGGGATTCACTTGCTAAACCACCTTGTTGTATTTCTGAGGTTATTTCTATCTCTGATAATAAGATTTGGTCATTTTCTAAGAAAAACCATCGGAAAATCTCTTTGTTAATATGAGGAATATTGTCAGCAGGATTGTTCCTTTTTTTAAAATCCTTCTCTAGAGCCAGAGAACACGGTCACTGCCCAAATTTTGCAGCTATAAATGCCACCCCGACACCTCATAACAGACACCACTGGTTGCCTCCCCTACATACACCATGCACCTGCCATTTCCTCTTTCCTAATAGAATCCTACTTTTGTTTCATTCATTTTTCTCTGAGCACCTTATGTTACTAGAAGGGCTGGTCCCATCTTCAAGTCCATTCAGTATGTCTTTATTTGTCTAAGCCAATCATGAGGGCCTGTTTTCTTTGCTACTGCTGTAGACATAGACACATTATGAAATTAGGACTAGTGTAATGTTAAGAACTGATATCTGGAACAAATGGCCATCTTGTTGTAACTCTAAAAGTCTCTCAGTCATGTCCGACTCTTTGGGACCCCATGGACTATACAGTCCATGGAATTCTCCTGAATATTGGAGCGGGTAGCTATTCTCTTCTCCAGGGGATCTTCCCAATCCAGAGATCGAACCCACGTCTCCTGTATTGAAGGTGGATTGTTTACCAGCTAAGCATCAGGGAAGCCCAGGAATACTGGAGTGGGTAGCCTATCCCTTCTCCAGCAGATCTCCTCAACCCAGGAATTGAACTGGGGTCTGCGTTACTCTGAAGACAAAGCCAACACAGAGGAAGGCAGACTGGAAAGAAGAAAAAAAAGAGACAAGGCCCAGACATCCAGTGGTTAGACCAGCCCTCCCTCTGAACAGCTGTTAAGGTTAGAGGCTCAATGCCCTTATTACTTAATCTGGTTGGATTATGAGTTTTCTGTTACTTTATCTCCAGTGCTCCAGTGCTAAGTTGCTTCAGTTGTGCTCAACTCTTTGCGACCCTATGGACTATATCCCACCAGGCTCCTCTGTCCATGTAATTCTCCAGGCCAGAATACTGGAGTGGGTTGCCATGCCCTTCTCCAGGGGATCTTCCAAACCCAGAGATCAAACCTGTGTCTCTTACATCTACATGTATTGGCAAGCAGGTTCTTTACCACTAGTGCCACATGGGAAGCCCTGTCACCTTATCTGATAGATCCTAATATCCTCTCTAGGCTTTGGACCCAGGCACGGAAGGTTCTGTATCTTGACTCTGTGACAATAAAGCTATATCAGATGCCAAAGTCCACATTGCCCCTGAACTTACCCATATATGTGTTGTCAACTGTCTTTTTGTGAGTGTGCCACAGAACATGTGGGATTTTAGTTCCCCAACCAGGGATCACACTTGTACCTCCTACATCACCGCATTGGGAGCATGGGGTTTTAACACTGCAGTGCCAGGAAAGTCCCATGTTACCAATTATTTATTATATTTTGGGATCATTTATAAATCGTCCTGCAAATTCCTACAGTTTTCTTTTTAGGTATTATTCAAAGCTGGACATTTCCTGGCTAGCAAGAGTTTGTAAACAACACACTTCTTAACAGAAGCAGAATCACAGCAGTCCCAGATGCAGGGGTCCATAGGTGGTATGTGTAGAACAGGAAAAAGTTCGTGGGTAATCCACAAAATGATACATCACCTTTGACTACCCACTGTTTTTACTTTAGTAACAAACCTACCGGAGGATGACCCAGCTGATGCTCTGGGGTAAGCCTGGCAGGGACAGAGCCCAAACCAGAGGGACCCAAGATTTACTTGACAAGGCCATATTTTCCTGGGATACTTTAGACAAATTTTGGATGCCACAGCTGCAGATCTTGGCTATTCTAGTTTAGTTCCCCATGATGTCAGAAACAGTTGTGTGGAGGTAATGATCAGCTGGTATGAGTGTGATTCTTAATGCCTATGGAGCTCCTTGCTTTCATTGTCTCACTGGCCCATCCTCACAGCTACAAAACTTGATTGCCAGTCAATCAACACAGGCTTTGGCAACATCCATCAAAACAGAAGCATAGAAATAAGTTATGATAACAGTGCTCCTCAAACATCCATGGGCATGCAAACCACCTGGACTATTGTTATAAGGCAGATTATAAGGCTGGTCCCATCTCATAATCTATAACCAGCCTTTCTAGAAACATAGGATGCTCATTACGTCCTGAGTGGGGCCTGAGTTCTGAATTTCTAACAAGTACCCAAACGATACTGACGCTATTGGTCCATGAACCATTCTGAATAGCAAGGACCTCTACCATCAGGACCTGCAGTTGAATTCCCTGAGATTAAATTCAGACTTCAATGAGACTGGGAGTTTGCTTTCTGTTAGGGGATTTGCACTGGCCAGGTTAGACAGAGAACTTGTGGTCATCTAGCCCGTCTCTAGTGGATGAAACCATGACATGGGGGATAACAGCAGGCTTCAGTGAAAGAGTATTCAAACAAACAAACAAACAAAAAAACAGGAAGATGGAACAGGCTCTGGCACTACTGGAATCCCCTAGTTTCAGAGGCTCCTGAAGCCCTGCTGAAACCCACAGAGCCTGGTTTTTCAACCCTTCATGCTTCAGACTGCCAGAGCCAACTTTCTCTCTTTGTTTCACCAACTGGAGCTGACTTTCTATTACTTACAATCAAAGTTCCTAACAAAAATTATAATATAATGGCTAAAAAAAAATTACAACATAACCCCATTGAAGAATTATGCTGCTATCAAAAAACATTCTTTCAAAAAACTATATTAAGATGAATAAATAATATAAGATTAAGTGAAAAAGCATAAAACTGGGGGAGTTCCATGGTGGGCCAGTGGTTAAGAATTTGCCTTCCATTGCAGGGGGTACAGGTTCAATCCCTGGTTGGGGAGCTAAGATCCCACATGCCTCCCAGACAAACAACCAGAAAATAAAAAAACAGAAGCAATAGTGTAACAAATGCAGTAAGAACTTTAAAAAATGGTCCATATTTTTAAAAAAGTATAATACCAACGTTAGATATACAGAATAATCTGAACTATATAAAGATTTGAAGAATATTAAAAGTCAGTCCTGAAACACATAAATAGCAGTTACGGTACACTGATTAATGGGCCCCTGAATATGACCTAATTCCCAGAACTAGTGCATGTTACCTTATTTGGCAAAGGGGACTTGCCAATGTGATTGAAGATCATGAGGGGAAACATTATCCCAGAGTGCTCGAGTCAGCCTAATATGACCACACTGGTCCTTGTAAGAGGGAGGCAGGATCAGGGTCAGAGGAGACAACACAATGACAGAAGCAAAATGAGACTGATGTACTTTCAAGAGGGAGGAAGGAAATTACACACCAAGGAAACTGGTCACAGAAACTGGAAAAAGCTAGGAAATATTTTGCCCTCAGAACCTCTAAGATGGAACCAGCCCTACCAACACATTAACTTAAGCCCAATGAAAGTGATTTCAGATGTCTGACCTCCAGAACTCTAAGATAATACATTTATGTTGCTTCCAGCCATCATCCATGTGATGTTACAGCAGCAATAGAAAACAAGTATAATGGTTGTCTCTGTACTTTCCTTTGATCAACATCTTAAAAAAAAAACACAAATTAATTTAAGAGAAGGATTAAGTACAACTTACTATAAGAGGTGATATTAATCATTATTTTTACATTTTAACATAGCTTGGTTCCTATTGTTTTCTGGGACTGCAGAATATAATCAGATTGAAGTCTTATTTCAATATATATTTCAGGAGAATCTTCTCTGCACTAACAGAATCCTGACCCCATCATCTCCTAGAAGAATTCCCAACTTCTGTTAATATCCAACAAGTGACTTAAAATGCATTCACAAGGGGCTTCCCTGGTGATCTAGCGTTTAAGGATCTTCCTGTCAATGAAGGGGACATGGGTTCAATCCCTGGTCCAGGAAGATCCCACATGCCACAAAGCAACTAAGTCCATGCCACAACTACTGAGCCCGTGCTCTAGAGACCACGCTTCATAACAAGAGAAGCCACCACAATGAGAAGTCCAGGCACCATAACAAAGAGTAGCCCTGGCTTGCAGTAAGTAGAGAAAGCCCATGTGCAGCAATGAATATCCAGAGCAGTTAAAAAACAATCTTTTTATAAAAATGCACTCACAAGACTGACACGTGATAAAACCCAGAAGGCCCACTGACATATTCAAATCACAAAGCACATCAAAAGCAAACTCATAATACCATGTGGAATTCTCCACTCTCCTCTCAGTGACTCTGGGGCCACATATGGGGTCACCACCACCACCAAAAATGTGGCAAGACTGCTACATGCCTGGGAGCATCTAATATAACTGACCAAAGACATATCAATATGTTTTTAGAGAGTGGTATTATTAACAGCACCATGCAATCATTAGAGCTTAAAATTGATCAAGGCTTCATCATACAACTTATGATTTTTTTTATCATTCACATTTTTCTCCATTAGGTTTTTGTTCCAACCCTGTGTATATCATGACACATGCAAAATTTTCAAAAATGACACATCACAAAATTTTGAGTGAGGAGGAATTTTTCTGAGTGACATATACTAGTGTCTCAGAAAATGATAGTTATTCAAAATATAGTTCTGATTCAGATGATGTAAATATCAGATTGAATCTGATTGATTCTGGTATGGAAAGAGAAAATGAAACTCACGGTGCTAGAGAGTGCTCGTCTGCTTCTAGAGATGAGCGGATTGAAGACATTTCACAAAAAATTGTAAGACTTTACAGGTGTTTCAGGCGTAACTACTGAATATAATAACCCACAAAGTGTTAGTAAAATAACAATTAATTTGGGGTCAACCAAAATAAAAATCCGTCTAGACAAGGCTATGGTTTTTCCAGTGGTCATGTATGGATGTGAGAGTTAGACTATAAAGAAAGCTGAGCACCGAAGAATTGATGCTTTTGAACTGTGGTGTTGGAGAAGCCTCTTGAGAGTCCCTTGGACAGCAAGGAGATCCACCCAGTCCATCCTAAAGGAGCTCAGTCCTCGATGTTCATTGGAAGGACTGATGTTGAAGCTGAAACTTCAATACTTTGGCCACCTAATGCGAAAAGCTGACTTGCCGGGAGTTGTCAGGATGCCCTCTCACTCGGATGACAAAGTCACGAGACTGAGAAGGAAACTGCAAAGTGGATTTTCCTTCAGGGCATCCCAAGGCAAGACCCCTCCTGGTATTTTTCTTGGGAAGTTCTGTTTATGCTCTGAACATTAGCTCATCTCAGTAGATCAGTCCCAGTTAGAAAAAATTCATCCTGAGATAATTTCCTCAGACTTTATTTCCCTCCTACTAGTTACTGGGGAGTTTACCAAGAGTTCTCTGGGGGTCATGGCAAAGCCACCACCAGAAGGGCTAGTACTTGGGTCACCTTTCCACATGCCACTCCCCCCGACCACTCCACGGAGGAGGCTCCCTTTCTTGAAAAAACCAGGCTGGAATGGGACTTAGGAATGCTCATAACTGTGACCAGCATAGTTGGAGACACTGATTGCTTTAGGATAGTGTAGAAATAGAAATTCCTTTTAGTAGTTGTAAGGTTAATAGGGTTTCATTGTTAAAACAGTGCTGCTAAACTGTCTCTTTGTCTTTTCTTCTCTTTCCTTGTAAAAACCAAAATAGGTTAATAGAATAAAACAGTTTCAAGCTTAAGCCCCTCTTTCTAGCTTCTACATAGTTGCACCTTGTCAGGGAACATTTGGCAGGAGGCTTCCTGTGTCAAACCCTGAATATTCAGAGATGAGTGGAGAGGCACACCTTTTCCGGGGACAAAAGAAATGCATACATTCTTTTTTTATTATTATTAGTTTTGCCATACAATGACATGATATCACCATGGGTTTACATATGCTCCCCCCTCCAGAACCCCACTCCCTCCTCCCTCCCCCCGGGAAATCTCGATGCACCAGCCCCGAGCATCAATCCTGGGCTGGCGATTGATTAGACATATGATAATTAACATGTTTCAATGCCATTCTCCCATATCATCCCACCCTTTCCCTCATCCACAGAGTCCACAAGTCTATTCTATACATCTGCGTTCCTTTTGCTGTCTCGCATGCTGGGTTCTCATTCCATCTTTCTAACTTCCATATATATGCGTTAATATACTGTATTGTTGTTTTTGCTTCTGGCTTACTTCACTCTGGATAATGGGCTCCAGTTCCGTCCATCTGAGTAGAACTGATTCAAATGAATTTTTTTTAATGCTGAGTAATATTCCATTGTGTATATGTACCACAGCTTTCTTATCCATTCGTCAGTTGATGGGCATCTAGGTTGCTTCCATGTCCTGGCTATTGTAAACAAAGCAGCGATGAACATTGGGGTACACGTGGCTCTTTCAATTCTGGTTTCCTTGGTGTATATGCCCAGCAGTGGGATTGCTGGGTCATATGGAAGGTCTATTTGCAGTTTTTAAAGGAAACTCCACGCTGTTTTCCATAGTGGCTTACTAGTTTGCAATCCCACCAACATGGATGGGGTATATAATCTCGAACCCAAAACAACAAAATAAATGACAACAGGATCATACTTATCAATAATTACCTTAAATGTAAATGGGTTGAATGCCCCAACCAAAAGACAAAGATTGGCCGATTGGATACAGAAACAAGACCCCTATATATGTTGTCTACAAGAGACCCACCTCAAACCTAGGGACACATATAGACTGAAAGTTAAAGGCTGGAAAAAGATATTCCATGCAAATAAAGACCAAAAGAAAGCAGGAGTGGCAATACTCATATCAGATAAAGTAGACTTTAAAATAAAGGCGGTGAAAAAAGATAAAGATGGACATTACATAATGATCAAAGGATCAATCGAGGAAGAAGAAATAACAATTATAAATATTTATGCACCTAACATAGGAGCTCCACAATATGTAAGGCAAATGCTAACAAATATGAAAGGGGAAATTAACAACAACACAATAATAGTGGGAGACTTTAATACACCACTCACACCAATGGATAGATCAACTAGACAGAAAAGTAACAAGGAAATTCAAACTTTAAATGATACAATAGATCAACTAGACCTAATTGATATCTATAGGTCATTCCACCCCAAAACAAGGAATTTCACCTTTTTCTCAAGCGCACATGGGACCTTCTCCAGGATAGATCACATCCTGGGCCATAAATCTAGCCTTGGTAAATTCAAAAATATTGAAATCATCCCAAGCATCTTTTCTGACCACAATGCAGTGATATTAGATATCAACTACAGGAGAAAACCATTCAAAACTTCCAACATATGGAGGCTCAACAACACACTGCTGAATAACCAACAAATCACAAAAGAAATCAAAATTGAAATTCAGTTATGCATAGAAATGCATACATTCTTAAAGTATAGCAACCATTTACAGCCTTCTTCCCTCTTGGATATGGAAAGCAAGTTCTTTACAACTCCCTCTTTTTGAGATAGATTCTAGCCCTATGTTTCCTGGATAAGTTGCAAGATTTTTATCTTTGCTGAAAAGGCTATCTTGTAAGACAGTGAATATTTGCCCACATTATGCTAAATAAAAGTATGCTAGAGACATTCAAATGGTAAACATACTATTATTAAGTCTGATTATGCAGAAATCCTACCTTTTGTAAGGAAGATGAGCTTAATGTAAAAGTTGTTGATGGTAGGCAGAAAACAAAAGTTTGCATAAAATAGTTGTGATGTAATGGGGATGTTCTTTGGCTATAAAACTGTAAGCTAACTGAAATAAAGTGAGAGACTTCTCCACCGCCTTTTGGAGAGACTTCTCCATCACCTCACAAAACTAATAGCACTAAAGAGAGACTGCTTCATCACCACACACCGACTCAGCTCAGTTCTTCCGCCGACGCCACTCATCCCTCAAGCCCCCCGGACCCTGTGGGGGCTGGACCCTGGCACTGACTCATTGGAAAGGACCCTGACACTGGGAAAGATTGAGGGCAGGAGAAGAAGGGGACGACAGAAGATGAGATGGTTGAATGGCATCATCAACTCAATGGACATGGGTTTTGGTGGACTACGGGAGTTGGTGATGGACAGGGAGGCCTGGCTTGCTGTGTTTCATGGGATTGCAGAGAGTTGGACATGACTGAATTGAAAATAAAAATCGCCAGCCATGGGCATTATTTTCTGCAGAAATACCCCCAGTCAATGGTGAGTTAAAGGTCTTGAAACTCTGAATGTGGCTCCTGAAACCAGCTAAAGAGTCCTGGTCTAACATTCCCAACCTCAGGCCAGGATCACTGGCCCCTCTTTTGAACCCTCTCAGTCCTCTGTGCATATTTGTTCTGTTGTACTTAATCTACCCTATCATAATTACCTGTTTATGCATCCACCTCCCCAACTGGACTTTGATTTCCTCTAGGATGTGGTCTATGTCTTAGACCTCTTTGATTTCCCAACCTAAGTGCCTGGTATGGATAGAGCATTGAATTAGCATTGAATAGCAATAATGTTTACTGAATTAAATTAAATTAAATCCTAGCCTTAACAACTGAGCCTCTGAACTCTTAGCCAAGATAATAAGAATTCAATTTTCTTGATTCTATTAACATAGAAAGAACTTGCTAAAGTGGAACTACATGACATCCTGACCAACTCTCCTCCAGGCCTTGGATAAACATGAGATGCCTTCTAGAGGAAACCTGACAATCTGTCTAAAGTAAGTTTAGATTTCAAAGGGTAAAATCCAGGCTGTGCCCTGGACGTCCAGATGAATTCATGATGAATGAGAGCTCCACCAAGTCCCTTAGTTTGGCTTCTCCAGGACTGATTCAAGCCTGGCCAATACTACATGACAACTTCCTCCTCAAGACACTTTGCAGAATTTGGGTACCAAAAAACATCCCAAATTCTTAGCCCCTTAGCATCTTCTCCAAAGGAAACTAAAGTAGCCAGCTAGAGTTCCTTCAGCATGCCATAGTATATAAGCATTTTGGCTTTGAGATAATACTGATTTGGGTTTAATTCCAACTATAACTTTCAATACCCAAGAGACATGGGTCATTTTATTTATCTGAACCTTGATTCTCTCATTTACAAAATGATGAGAAAATACCTACCCATAGAGACTGTTGTGTATTTACATAAATTTTTTCAGTTCAATTGCTCAGTAGTGTCCAAATCTTTGTGACCCCATGGACTGCAGCATGCCAGGCTTCCCTGTCAATCACCAACTCCCAGAGCCTACTCAAACTCATGTTCATCACATTGGTGATACCAACCAACCACCTCAGAAATTCCTGCACATAGCAAGTACTCAAGAAGTAATAGTTGCTATTGTCATGAATAATAACTATTATCCCACGCAAGAGGCTCCAGAGAGAGTAAGGCCTGATCCTACATACACTCAGTTCAGTTCAGTTCGGTCGCTCAGTTATATCCGACTCTTTGCGACCCCATGAATTGCAGCATGCCAGGCCTCCCTGTCCATCACCAACTCCCGGGGTCCACCCAAACCGATGTCCATCGAGTCGGTGATGTCATCAAGCCACCTCATCCTTTGTCATCCCCTTCTCCTCCTGTCCCCAATCCTTCCCAGCATCAGGGTCTTTTCCAATGAGTTAGCTCTTCACATCAGGTGGCCAAAGTATTGAAGTTTCAGCTTTAACATGAGTCCTTCCAATGAACACCCAGGACTGATCTCCTTTAGGATGGACTTGTTGGATCTCCTTGAAGTCCAAGGGACTCTCAGGAGTCTTCTCCAACACCACAGTTCAAAAGCATTGATTTTTTGGTGCTCAGCCTTTTTCACTGTCCAACTCTCACATCCATACATGACTACTGGAAAAACCATAGCCTTGACTAGACAGACCTTTATTGGCAAAGTAATGTCTCAGCTTTTCAATATGCTATCTAGGTTGGCCATAACTTTCCTTCCAAGGAATAAGTGTCTTGATTTCATGGCTGCAATCACCATCTGTAGTTATTTTGGAGCCCAAAAAAATAAAGTTTGACACTTTTTCTACTGTTTCCCCATCTATTTCCCATGAAGTGATGAGACCAGATGCCATGAACTTAGTTTTCTTAATGTTGAACCTTAAGCCAACTTTTTCACTCTCCTCTTTTACTTTCAGCAAGAGGCTTTTCAGTTCCTCTTCACTTTCTGCCAGAAGGGTGATGTCATCTGCATATCTGAGGTCATTGATATTTCTCCCAGCAATCTTGATTCCAGCTTGTGCTTTTGCCAGCCCAGTGTTTCTCATGATGTACTCTGCATATAAGTTAAATAAGCAGGGTGACAATATACAGCCTTGACGTATTCCTTTTCCCATTTGGAACCAGTCTGTTGTTCCATGTCCAGCTCTAACTGTTGCTTCCTGACCTGTATACAGGTTTCTCAAGAGACAGGTCAGATGGTCTGGTATTCCCATCTCTTTCAGAATTTTCCACAGTTTATTGTGATCCACACAGTCAAAGGCTTTGACATAATCAGTAAAGCAGATGTTTTTCTGGAACTCTCTTGCTTTTTTGATAATCCAGCGGATGTTGACAATTTGATCTCTGGTTCCTCTGCCTTTTCTAAAACCAGCTTGAACATCTGGAAGTTCATGATTTATGTATTGCTGAAGTCTGGCTTGGACAATTTTGAGCATTAGTTTACTAGCTAATGTGAGATGAATGCAATTGTGAGATGCAATTGTTTACTAGTGTGAGATGCAATTGTTTACTAGTGTGAGATGAATGCAATTGTGCGGTAGTTTGAGCATTCTTTGGCATTGCCTTTCTTTGGGATTGGAATGAAAACTGACCTTTTCCAGTCCTGTGACCACTGTTGGGTTTCCCAAATTTGCTGGCATATTTAGTGCAGCACTTTCACAGCATCATCTTTTAGGATTTGAAATAGCTCAACTGGAATTCCATCACCTCCACTAGCCTTGTTCATAGTGATGCTTTCTACATCACATCCTGATGACTTCACATTCCAGGATGTCTGGCTCTAGGTGAGTGATCACACCATCGTGATTATCTGGGTCGTGAAGATTTTTTTGTACAGTTCTTCTGTGTATTTTTGCCACCTCTTCTTAATATCTTCTGCTTCTGTTAGGTCCATACCATTTCTGTCCTTTATTAAACCCATCTTTGCATGAAATGTTCCCTTTCTCTTGTGTTGTTGGAAGAAGGTGTTTGCTATGACCAGGGCATTCTCTTGGCAGAACTCTATTAGCCTTTGCCCTGCTTCATTCTGTACTCCAAGGCCAAATTTGCCTGTTACTCCAGGTGTTTCCTGACTTCCTACTTTTGCATTCCAGTCCCCTATAATGAAAAGGACATCTTTTTTGGGTGTTAGTTCTAAAAGATCTTGTAGGTCTTCATAGAACCGTTCAACTTCAGCTTCTTCAGCATTACTGGTTGGGGCATAGGCTTGGATTACTGTGATATTGAATGGTTTGCCTTGGAAACAAACAGAGATCATTCTGTCATTTTTGAGATTGCATCCAAGCACTGCATTTTGGACTCTTTTGTTGACCATGATGGCTACTCCATTTCTTCTAAGGGATTCCTGCCCACAGTAGTAGATATAATGGTCCTCTGAGTTAAATTCACCCATTCCAGTCCATCTTAGTTCACTGATGGCTATAATGTCGACGTTCACTCTTGCCATCTCCTGTTTGACCACTTCAAACTTGCCTTGATTCATGGACCTAACAGTCCAGGTTCCTATGCACTATTGCTCTTTACAACATCGAACCTTGGTTCTATCACCAGTCACATCCACAACTGGGCATCGATTTTGCTTTGGCTCCATCCCTTCATTCTTTCTGGAGTTACTTCTCCACTGATCTCCAGTAGCATATTGGGCATCTACCAACCTGGGGAGTTCATCTTTTAGTTTCCTATCTTTTTGCCTTTTCATACTGTTCATGGGGGTTCTCAAGGCAAGAATACTGAAGTGGTTTGTCACTCCCTTCTCCAGTGGACCACATTCTGTCATGCCTCTCTACCGTGACCCTTCCTTATTGGGTGGCCCCACACGGCATGGCTTAGTTCCACTGAGTTAGACAAGGCTGTGGTCCGTGTGATCAGATTGGCTAGTGTGGTTCTAGTACGTCTGCCCTCTGATGCCTTTCACAACACTTACCCTCTTGCTTGGGTTTCTCCTACCTCTGACATGGGGTACCTCTTCACGGCTGATCCAGCAAAGTGCAGCCGCTGCTCCTTACCTTGGATGATGGCTATCTCTTCACAGCCCTCCCTCCTGACCTTGATCATGGAGTAGCTCCTCTCGGCCCTCCTGCGCCCGTGCAGCCACCGTTCGTCGGGCATGGGGTAGCTCCTCCCTGCCGCCGCCCCCGACCTCCAGCCTGGGGAAGGTCCTCCCACCCGCCGCCCCGACCACCGGCCGCAGTCGCAGCCACCGCGCTCGTATGAGCTGCCACGCTCATACATATAACTCAACTGCCCATAATTTTTCTGAAGGATAAATAGAGGTTTATTACTTCTTTTACATTTTTTTCTCATTTTTCTTATATTGAAGTACAGTTAATTTACAATGTTGTATTAGTTTCTGGTGTACAGCAAAGCAATTCAGATATATATATATATATATATATGCATGTGTATATGTATATATCCTTTTTCATATTTTTCCATTATAGTATATTATAGGATATTGAACATAGTTCCCTGTGCTATACAGTATGACCTTGCTTTTATCTATTTTAAACTGTATTTTATATTGAAGATTAAAGTATAGCCAATTAATAATGCTGTGATAGTTTCAAGTGCACAGCAAAGCGACTCAGTCATACAAACACATGTATCCATTCTTCCCCAATTCCCCTTCCATCTAGGCTGCCGCACAACATTGAGCAGAGCTCCCTGTGCTATACAGTAGGTCGTTGTTGGATATCCATTTTGAATTCTCCAGAGGATCTTTCCTACCCAGGGATCAAACCCAAGTCTCCTGTACTCCAGGTGGATTCTTTACATTCTGAGCCACCGGGAAGCCCCCTGAATAAAGGGAACTGCCCCTAAATTTGGAAGACTCATCTCCCCAGGTATTTTTTTCTCTCTCACATAGCCCCATCTAGTGGTGAGACCTCTAGTAAAAATGATCTCATCTTGGTCCATAGAATGTCCACCATCAAGAAGAGAAGATTCATTCCTAATAGTCCAATAATCCTAACAGTCACATTTGGATTCACCTTATACATATCCATGTATTTCCTCCCCTTCTTTGGAAACTAAGCCATGATTAACCTCTTTCCTCTAGCTATTCCTTTCCAAAGTTTACTAACATTTTAGGAATAAAAATGTTAGTAACAAAAATGTTAGTAACATTTTTGTTAGTCTCAAAAGCACTACACTTGAGAAACTTCTAACTCAGCCATAAAAGAGAATGAAATAATGCCATCTGTGGACACATGGATGCAACTAGATTTTATCACGTGAACTTAAATAAGTTAGAAAGAGAAAGACAAAGAGCATATGATATCACTTATATGTGGAATCTAAAATATGACACAAATGAACCTATCTACAAAATAGCAACAGACTCACAGACATACAGAAGTAACTTGTGGTTGCTGTGGGGAAGGGGAAAGGGAGAGGTATGGACTGGGAGTTGGGATTGCTAGATGCAAACTATTACATTTAGAATGGATAAACAACATCCTACTGCATAGCACAGGTAACTATACCAATCTCCTGGGATAAACCATAATGGAAAATAACATAAAAAGAATGTATGCATGTGTATAACTGAGTCACTAGGCTGTACAGCAAAAATTAACACATTGTAAATCAACTATACTTCAATAAATAAAAATAAAATTAAAAAAAATAAATGTTAAGTAACATATTTCTAACCAAGATAGAATAACAGCAACTAGTACTCTTTCACCTGAAATAACTGAAAAACAGGACGATATATATGAAACAATTACTTTCAAGTCATTGTACATTGGCAACAAAGGACTATGTTCCCCGAGAGCTGGAAGAAAAAATTTCCTGTAACTGCCATGCCTTTCTGTCCACAGACACTTTCTAGGCTTCACGGTATGAAAAAGGAACCTTGGAAGAACTCAGCAAACCTTCTGGAAGGAGGAGATGAATTAGGGAGTCCAGAGAACTAGAATTCAGACGACAGAGAACCAGAGATGAATGAGAAGCAGAGAACAAGCTTCATAGATATGCAGAGGACTTTCCTTGAGTCTTCAACTGAGTATGCAAATAAACTACCAAGGGCAGGACAAGAACCATCTGAAAGCATTACAGGGAACAACATCTGGAATTCAAGCAGAGCTAAAATATAGTTCCTACCAACCAGAACAGAGAATATCATAATTTACAGGGTACTGTGCTGGACAGAATTTGCCTTAGACATTTTATTGCTCTGGTCTTACCTAACAATGCTTAAAAAATACATACTTAAAAGAATTAAATTTCTTCCAAGGAACTCAATTATATTTTAAAAATATTTTTGGCAATACAAAAATATCTAGTTATTCAACAAGGTCTAACAGTCAGTGTATGAAATTCAATTTTAAAAAAAACCTAAGCCTGCAAAGAAGCAGGAAATACAATCCATGACAAGAAGAAAAAGAAATCAATGGAAACAGGCCCAAAAGGACATAGATACAGAATTAGTATAGAGGGGCATTAAAACAGTTAATAGAATATATTCCATTATTTTAAGAACTAGAGGGAAGATGAAGCACATTTCGTAGAGATAGGGAAAATAATTTTAAAGACCCCAATGAAACATCTAGAAGTGTAAACTATAATGTCTGAAATGAAAAATCAGACAAGCAACTGAATGGGATTAACAGCAGATTAGACATTGTGAAAGATAGCTTATGAGCTTGAAGCTATCGCAACAGAAACTATCAAAAATGAAACAGAAAAACCAAGTATCACTGAGCTAGAGGGCAATTATCAGAAAGCCCTATGTACATGTAATTGGAGTCTTAACAAAGAGGGGAGATGGTCAGAAAAAACATGTGAGGAAACAATGGCTGAAAGCATTTCAAATTTGATGAAAACTGTGAATCCACAAACCCCAGAC
This sequence comes from Antilocapra americana, assembly GCA_007570785.1. Lineage (NCBI taxonomy): Eukaryota > Metazoa > Chordata > Mammalia > Artiodactyla > Antilocapridae > Antilocapra > Antilocapra americana. Next base: position 25,600,170 of record ML661885.1, read on the forward strand.
TTTAACAAAACAGCACAAGAAATTATGATGAAAAATACACCAGAGTATATCGTGATGAAATTTTACCTAACTTGTTTTAAATAGAAAAACCTTAAAAGCCGTCAGAGTCAGAAGATGCATTAGGGAATTCTCTGGTGGCCTAGTGGTTCAGACTCCATGGCTCCACTGCAGGGGGCACAGGTTCAATCCCTGGTTGGGAAAATAAGACCTCATAAGATCCCCCATGTTGTGTGGTGTGGCCAAAAAATAAAAAGCATTAAGTACAGATACACAGAAAAGAAGACAGAAGATCACATACTGAAAACAAGGCAAAGCCAGGAGAATATAGATCAAAATATTTTAAATCTCAAAGAGAAAAAAAATGTGACGTGAAGAGAATTAGGAGGCAAGCCACAAATTGGGAGGAAATCTTCCCAAAAAACATATCTAATAAAAGACTGTTACACAAAATATACAAAGAACTCTTAAAAATCAATGGTAAGAAAATAAGCAACCCAATTTAAAAATGGGCAAAAGATCTTGACAAACATCTCACTGAAGAAGATAAACAGCTGGCAAATGAGCATATGAAATGATGCTTATCATCAGATAGCATCAGGCAGACACAGATTAAAACAACAGTGAGGTACTACTATACACCTATTAGAAAGACCAAAATCTAGAACACTGACACGACCAAATGCTGGTAAAAATGTGAAGCAATAGGAACTCTCATACATTGCTGGTGGGAAAACAAAATAGCAGAGCCACAGTAGAAGGCAGTTTGGTGGGTTTTTATAAAACTAAATATACTCTTACCATATGATCCAGCAGTTGTGCTACTTGGTGTTTGTCTATAAGAGTTGAAAACTTATGTCTGCACAAAAACTTGTTCAAGTATGTATAGAAGCTTTATTCATTACTGCCAGAACTTGGAAGCAAACACATGATCTTCAGGGGTAAATAGGTAAGTAAACTACGGCACATTTAGACAACAGAACATCATTCAATGCTAAAAATAAGCAAGGTGGGACTTCCCTGAAGGTCCGGTGGCTATAACTCTGTGGTCCCAATGCAGAGGGCCAGGGTTGGATTCCTGGTCAGGGAATTAGATCTCACTTGCCTCAACTACAAGTTCACATGCCTCAGCTAGAGACACCCTGCATGCCACAGCAAAGATCAAAGACCCTGTGTGCCCCAACTAAGACCTGGTGCAGCCAAAGAAATAAAGATTAAAAAATAATAATAATAAACTGTTACGCTAGGAAAAGACATGGAGGAACCTTGAGTGCTTATTGCTAAGTGTAAGAAGCCAATCTGGAAAAGCTACATCCTGGATGATTCCAACTCTATGATATTCTGGAAAAGGCAAAACTATGGAGACAATAAAAAGATCAGTGGTTGCAGTGTGTATGGGGAGATGAACAGGCAGAGCATAGAGGACTTTTAGGGCAATGAAAAGACTCTATATGATAGTTTAGGCATACCTAGTTTTATTGCACTTCATTTCCTAGCGCTTTACACACATTATTTCTGGATGTGTCTGGAGAGTATTTTCAGAAAAGATTAGCATTTTAGCCAGTAGACTGAGTAAAGAAGATGTCACCAACAGCTGTTGCTGTTCAGTCACTGAGTCATGTCCAGCTTTTTGTGACCCCAAGAAGGGCAGCATGCCAGGCTTCCCTGTCCTACACTATCTCCTGGAGTTTGCTCAAACTCATGTCGATTGAATTGGTGATGCCATCTGTCCATCTCATCCTCTGTCATCCTCTTCTCCTCTTGCCTTCAGTCTTTACCAGCATCAGAGTCTTTTCCAATGAGTTGGCTCTTTGCATCAGGTGGCCAAAGTACTGGAGCTTCAGCTTCAGCATTAGTCATTCCAATGAAACCTTTCCAGTGATGCCTTTCAATGGGAATGTGTATGTGTGTGTTTGTCAGTCATGTCCACTTTGCAACCTCATAGACTGTAGCCCATCAGGCTCCTCTGTCCATGGAATTCTCCAGGCAAGAATAATGGAGTGGGTTGCCATTCCCTTCTCCTTGGGATCTTCCCAACCCAGGGATAAAGCCTGGGTCTCTTGCATTTCAGGTAGATTCCTAACCGTCTGAGCCACTAGGGGATGGGCATCACCTAATTTCTTCAAGGCCCAAACAGAACAAAAATGTGAAGGAAGCGTGAATTCCCTCTCTCTTCTTGAACTGAAATATCTATCTTCTCTTGCCCTCAGATCTTGAAGCTCCTAGTTCTCAGGCCTTCATACTCTAAGACTTCAACCAGCAGCCTCCAGGTTCTCCAGCTTTTGGACAAGATTGAACTATACCACCAGCTTTCCTGGTTCCCCAGCTCACAGAGGCAGAATGTGGGACTTTTTGCATCCATAACTACAGTAGTCAATTCCTTTAATAAATCTCTTCTTATATGTATTTTATTGGTTCTGTTTCTCTAGAGAACCCAGACTAATATATTATGGCTATAGAAGACTTGAACAAGACTATCAACAAACTTGGTCCAACTGATATTTATAGAGCTCGTGACCTAACAACAGCTGAAAAACATCTTTTCAAATGCTCATGGAGTATTTACAGAAACAGATCACATTCTGTTCCATATAACAAGTCTCAGTAAATTTAAAAACTTTCAAAATCCACAAAGTATGCTCTCTAAACACAACAGAATTAAATTAGAAATCCATTAAAAATGATATCAAGAAAATCTCCAAATATTTAGAAATGAAAAAACTTGGAAATCAAACAATACATTCTAACCCAACCAAGTGGGTAATTACAAAGTGTTCTGAGATAACAGAAAATGAAAACATATGTCAAAATTTATGGCATACAATCAAAAAAGAACTTAGACAGAAATTTATAGCATCAAACATCTATACAGGCATATCTTATTTTATTGCACTTCACTTTTTATGCTTCTCAGATGTGTTTTTTAACAAACTGAAGGTTTCTGGCAGCCTTGGGTTGAAGTCTAATGGCACCAATTTTTCCTAAAGGATTTGCTCACTTGTCTCTGTGTCACATTTTGGTAATTTTTGAAATATTTCAAGCTTTTTCATTATATTTGTCATGGTGATCTTTGATATTACTATTGTAATTGCTTTGGAGTGCCACAAACCACCCCACATAAGATCAAAAATTTGATGGATAAATGTGCAAATTCTGACTCCTATACCCACTGGTCAATCCTGTTCCTCTCCCTCTCCTCAGGTTTCCCTACTCCTGAAGAAATAACAAGACTTAAATTAGGCCAGTTAAAAACCCTACAATACCCTCTAAGTGTTCACGAAAAGGAAGAATCACATGTCTCTTACTTTAAATCAAAACCTAGAAATCATTATGCATGTCAAAGGCTGAGACAGGCCAAAAGCTAGGTCTTCTGCACAGTGAACCCAGTTATGAAGTTGTGAACACAAAAGGAAAAGTTCTTGAAGAGGATTAAAAGTGCTACTCCAGTGAACACATCTACTCTAAGAGAGTGAAACAGCCTTATTGCTGATAGGGAGAAAGTTTTAGTGGCCTGGAAAAATCAAACCAGCCACAATATTCCCTTTAACTAAAGCCTAATCCAGAGCAAAGCCCTGACTTTCTTCAAGTCTTTGAAGGCTCAGAATGGTGAGGAAGCTGCAGAAGAAAAGTTTGAAGCTAGCAGAGGTCCATAAGGAAAGAAGTTATTTCCAACACATAAAAGTGCAAGGTGAGGAAGCAAGTGCTCAGAAGCTGCGACAAGTTATTCAAAAGATCCAATGAACATCATTAATGAAGGCGGCTACACTAGATAGCAGGCTTCCCAGGTGGCACAGTGGTAAAGAATCTGCCTGCCGATGCAGGAGACATGGGTTCTATCTCTGGGTTGGGAAGATCCCCTGGAGTAGAAAATGGCAACCCACCCGGGTATTCTTGCCTGGGAAATCTCATGGACAGAGGAGACGGGTGGGCTACAGTCCAAGAAGTCACAGAGAGTCAGACATGATGGACGTGACTGAATGAGCACAAGCACACTAGTCAATAGATTTTTAAATGTAGATAAAACAGCCTTATATTGGAAAAAAAATGTCATACAGGGGTTTCATATCTAGAGAAAAGTCAGTGTCTGGCTTCAAATGTCCAAAGGATAAGCTGACTCTCTACTTAGGGGCTACTGTAGCTGGTGACCTTAAGTTGAAGCCAGTGCTCATTTACCGTTCCAAAATGACAAAATTCTTAGGGTCCTTAAGAAGGATCTGTCTGCTCTGCCTATGTGCTGTAAGTGGAACAAAGCCTGGATGACAGTACATCTCTTTACAATATGGTTTACTGCATATTTTAAGCCCACTGCTGATACCTACTGCTCAGAAAAACAAAATATTTCTTTCAAAATATTACTGTTCATTGATAATGTTACTGGTCACCCAAGAGCTCTGAGGGAGATGAATAATGAGATTAATGTTGTTTTCATGCCTGCTAATAAACATCCTTCCTGCATCCCATAGATCAAGGAGTAATTAAGACTTTCAAGTCTTATTATTTAAGAGATACAGTTTGTAAAGCTATCACTACCATAGACAATGAATCCTCTGACAGATCTGAGAACAGTAAATTGAAAACTTCCTGGAAAGGATTCACCACTCTAGATGCCATTAAGAACATTTGTGATTCATGGGAAGAGGTCAAAACACCGATATTAATAGGAATTTGAAAGAAGTTGATTCCAAACTTCATGGATGACTTTCAGGGGCTCAAGACTTCAGTGGAAGAAGTACTCACAGATGTGGTAGAACTAACAAGACGACTAGAATTAAAAGTGGACCCTGAAGATGTGACTGAATTGCTGGAATTTCATATAGTTACTGAACTGCTGCAATTTCATGATAAAACTTTAATAGATGAGGAGTTGCTTCTTAAGAGTGAGCAAAAAAGTGGCTTCGTAAGATGGACTCTACTCCTGTGAAGATCGTTGAAATGATGACAAAAGGATTTAGAATATTATGTAATTTTAGTCGATAAAACAGTGGTGGGGTTTCAGAGGACTGATTCCAAGTTTAAAAGAAGTTCCACTATGGGTAAAATGCTATTATACAGCACTGCATGCTAGTGAGAAATTGTGCATTCAAATTTTACACTCCACAAAGCTGGAGGCATCACACATCCTAATTTCAAACAATAATACAAAGTTCAGTAGTCAACACAGTATGGTACTAGCATAAAAACAGACATATAGACCAAAAGAACAGAATTAAGAGCCTAGAAATAAATCCCCATATATATAATCAAATACTGTTAGACAAGGGAGCAAATAATCCTCAACAGGGAAAGGATACTCTTCTCAATAAATAGTGCTGAGAAAACTGGATAATCACATGCAGAAAAGCAAAACTCAACTCTTATCTTACACCACTCATACAAATGAACTTGAAATGGGTTAAAGACTTAAGCATAAGACCGGGAATCATATAACTTGTAAAAGAAAACATAGGAAAGAAGCTCCTTCACACTGGTCTTATGAATGGCTTTTCAGATAGGACACCAAAAGCACAAGCAATAAAAGCATAAATAAATAAGTGGCATTATATCAAGTTAAAAAGTTTCTGTACATCAAAAAAAAGGTAACCCACAGAATTGGAGAAAATATTAGCAAACCATATACCTCATAATGGATTAATATTCAAAATATATAAAGAACTCAGATATAACTTAATACAAAAAATGATTAGATTTAAAATGGAAAGAGAAACTGAACACTTTTCAAAGGAGACATCTAAATGACCAAGAGGTATATGAAGTTCTCAACATCACTAATCATCAAGGAAATGCAAATCAAAACCACAGTGAGAAAGCACCTCACAAATGTCAGAAAAGCTATCACCAAAAAAGACAGGAGACAAGTATTGTGAAGGGTGTGGAGAAAAAGAGAATCCTAGTAAAGGGAACCTCATCCTCTGTTGGAGAAGAGGATGACAGAGAATGAGATGGTTGGATGGCATCACTGACTTGATGGACATGAGTTTGAGCAAGCTCTGGAAGTTGGTGGTGGACAGGGAAGCCTGGCATGCTGCAGTCCATGGGGTCACAAAGAGTTGGACATGACTGAGCGACTGAACTGACTATGCTGTTTGTGGAAATGAATATAGCTATAGCCAGTATGGAAAACAGCAGAGAGGTTCCTCAAAAACTTAAAAGTAGAACTACCATAATATATAACCCAGCAATTCTACTTATAAATCCAAAAACCAAAACAGGATATCAATGAGATATCTACCCTCTCATGATCACTGCAGCATTATTCACAATAGCCAACATATGGAAACAGCTTGAGTGTCCATCAACAGATGAATGGATTAGGGAGATGTAATATATAGTAGAATGCTATTTAGCCATGAGAAAGATGGAAATTCTGTGATTTGCAATAGAGGTGGACCTCAAGGGCATTGTGGTAATGAAAGTAAGTCAGACAACATGCAGACATAGAGAATGGATATGTGGACGTGTCGGGGGATGGTGGGATGGATTTCAAGAGTAGGATTAACATAAATATACTACCATCTATAAAATAGATAGCTAGTGGGAAGTTGTTGTATAGCACAGGGAGCTCAGCACAGTGCTCTGTGATGACTCAGAGGGTTGGAATGGGAGGCTGGGAAGGAGGCACAAAAGGGAGGGGATTTATGTATATGTATAGCTGATTCACTTCATTGTACAGCAGAAACGAACACAACACTATACTATAGTAAAGCAGCTATACTCCAATTTAAAACAAAGATGAATACTAAAGGGGATTACTTCTATATGGAACTTACAAAAACCTAACTCATAGAAACTTTTACTCAAGTAAAAATTATAAGATCTTTTAAAAAATTATATAATTGGTTTTACCACAATGAGGTACCACTTTACACCAGTCAGAATGGCTGTAATCCAAAAATCTACAAGCAATAAGTGCTGGAGAGGATGTGGAGAAAAGAGAACCCTTCTACACTGTTGGTGGGAATGCAAACTAGTACAGCCATTATGGAAAACAGTGTGGAGATTCCTTAAAAAACTGCAAATAGACCTGCCATATGACCCAGCAATCCCAGTGCTGGGCATACACACTGAGGAAACCAGAATTGAAAGAGACACGTGTACCCCAATGTTCATCGCTGCATTGTTTACAATAGCCAGGACATGGAAGCAAACTAGATGCCCATCAACTGACGAATGGATAAGAAAGCTGTGGTACATATACACAATGAAATATTATTCAGCATTAAAAAAAAAAAAAATTCATTTGAAGCAGTTCTACTCAGGTGGACGGAACTGGAGCCTATTATCCAGAGTGAAGTAAGCCAGAAGGAAAAACAAAAATACAGTATACTAATGCATATATATAGAATTTAGAAAGATGGTAACGAGAACCCTGCATGCAAGACAGAAAAAGGAACGCAGATGTATAGAACAGACTTGTGGACTCTGTGGAGGAGGGCAAGGGTGGGATAATATGGGAGAATGGCATTGAAACATGTTAATTATCATATGTGAAATCAATCGCCAGCCCAGGATTGATGCTCGGGGCTGGTGCACCGAGATGTCCCAGGGGGAGGGAATTGGGAGGGAGGAGGGAGGAGGGTTCTGGAGGGGGAGCATATGTAAACCCATGGCGGTTTCATGTCATTGTATGGCAAAACCAACACAATAAAGAAATTTAAAAAAAAAATGAAAATAAAAAATTATATAATTGGTTTTAAAAGACATTCCCATAGAAAAATAAGTTTTTTAAAAGACATAAATATAGAGGAGGGCAGTGAAACTACTCTGTATGTTGCTATCATGGGGACATATCTCATGCTACATTTATCCAAACCCACAGAATGTACAACACCAAGAGCAAACCCTCGTGTAGACTTTGGACTCATTGTAAGGAGGTGTCAATGTAGCTTCAGCAGTTGTAACAAATATACCACCTCACTCTGGTGAGGTATATTAATAATAAGAGGAGCCTATGCATGTGAGGGGACACAGAATACATGAGGAGTCTCTGTACCTTTCATTTCACTGTGAACATAAAACTCTTCTAAAAAATAAAGTTTATTGGGAATTCACTGGCTCTCCAGTGGTTGGGGCTTGATACTTCCCTGGTCAGGGAACTAAGATCCCACAAGCTGCCAAGCTACATGGTAGGGGGCAGAAATAGAGCTTATTAAAAAGAGAGAGAGAGAAGCAAACAAAAACAAACAAGAAAATCTCATGTTATCCCTCTCATTTTCATTCCATTGTCCATCGTTGAGCACCTTTCCCTTCCTAATTCTATTCATTTATATAGCTTACACACATATGTGTATACATATACATGCAGCTGTTTTTTAAACAAATATGGAATGATACTACAGTAATGTCCTGATAGTTGCAACTTTCATTTCCCATCTCCTATTTCTAAAATACTTAAATTTTCCCTATAAATGTATAATGCTTATGTTTAAAAAATAGAAACTCTCTCAAGAGCTGACAGTCTGGTCTTCCTTAAGTACTGGAGATGCCACCGACTGGCACCCCAGGGATTTCAATCATGTCTACCTATAAGCCCGTCCTCCACAAATCACTTAACATCCCTCAAATCAGACAGATCCTCTGGTTCTAAAGGCCTTAAGGCACATGTTAATTTTAAGAGCATTCAACCTGTTACAACCAATCTTGTCATTTATATGTGTGTGCATAGTGGCTCAGTCCTGTCCGACTCTTCGCAACCCCGTGGACTGTAGCCCACCCGGCTCCTCTGTCCACGGAATTCTCCAGGCAAGAATACTGGAGTGGGATGCCATTTTCCTCTCCAGGGGATCCTCCCAACCCAAGATGGAACCCACACCTCTTGTGTCTCCTGCATTGCAGGTGGATTCTTTACCAGTTGAGTCATTAGAGAAGCCTGTGTCATTTATAAAACAAGGTTAATAACACATCACAGAGTTATCAGGTGAGAAGAGGGATGAGGTAAAGAGTGGCTTCCTAGGACAGGGGCTTTGGTATGGCTGCCCAACTGCTAAGAAAGTCAGAAACTACAGAAATCAAGTGTACATATTTCTTTTCTCTTTCTTAATGCATCTTAGATTTGACCTATATAGTCATAGTCACCTAGGGTGCTTATTAAAAATCATACTTTCTAGGCCTTACCAAAAAAAATAGCTTTTACTCAGTTGGTTTGAGTGGGGCCAGCAAATGTACATGCTAAGCAGGTGTGCTCCAGGTGATGCTGATGCTGCTGGTCCATGAACCCCATTGGAGAAACACACATTGGTCCCATTGGAGTTAAGTCAGAATAGGAGTTATTCTGCTGTAATGGTGATGCTCAAGCTTAATGAAGTGGAATGCAGAAAAGAGTGGCCCAGCTCTTGTTATGAACCTGTCCTGTGACTTCATGAGGAAGGGCTTGAAAATACTCAGAAAATTAGCACTAAAGGGCAGTTAATCTTGAGCAAATACTGAGTATGTAAGCTAGGAAAGTGTTAAGTCCCTTAGATCTTGGCTTAATTCTAGAAAATCCTTAGAGATGATTTAATGAAAGGCCAGGGGCATTAAACGAAGGCTACTGGACCCTGATGATAACTGTCAAGGCTCTAGTGTGAGCAACGTAAATCCATTTGGCCTACATTTGGTAGTTTATACTATCAACACATTCATTTATTCACTCAGTTAGCCAACTGTGCCTATTTTAGAATGAAGCATCAAAAAGACTTTCTACCAGACACATAATTTAAAAAGGGCAGTCAGCTTTTATAAAGGCTCAACACTATATATACCAGCATCAAGAAAGACTGGTACTTCCTTATGTCACTGATTTAAGCAACATTTATTGAATACCTTTTGGTCTCTGGCATGTATCTGTTTTTTCATTTACTATTTTTTTATTGGAGGATAATTACTTTACAACGTTGTGTTGGTTTCTGCCAGAATACTGGACTGGGGAGCCATTATCCTTCTCCAGGGGATCTTTGCAACCCAGAGATAGAACCCAGGCCTCCCACATCTCAGGCAGATTCTTTACCAGTTTAACCACCAGGAAAGCCCAAGAAAACTGGAGTGGGTAGCCTATCCCTTCTCCAGTGGATTTTGCCAACCCAGGAATTGAACTCGGGTCTCCTGCATTGCAGGCAGATTCTTTCCCAACTGAGCTACCTGGAAAGCCCATTTTACATGTGGTAGTGCACATATGTTAATGCTACTCAAACTGCAAATACTGCTTCCCCTGTCAAGCCATTCTGAAAGCCCTCAGGTTAAACAAATCTTTAAAATTTATTTTCTTATTTATAGGTAAACCTTGACTTGTGCTCCCTGAAAAATAATCAGATTGATATTACATATTATGCAATCAAAGAATTTTGTGGCTGAAAGGAATTTTACTATAACACTAGTCTTGACGTAATAAAACTTACTCTTTATGTATCTGTTCCCCCAGACAGATCACAAAGTTCAGAAAAGAAGGCTCTATCTCACTCACTGAATCCCAGCACACAGGTACTGAGTAAATGAATACGCGTACATACACAGGAGACCCTCCATATGAATGTTGTCCTTCAAAATAACACCTTGGGGGACTTCCCAAGTGGTTCAGTGGTAAAACTCTGCACTTCCACTGCAGGGGGCACAGGTTTGAACCCTGACCACGGGCACTAAGATCCCATATGCTGCGCAATGCAGCCGAAAAAAAAAAAAAAAAGTAGTACCTTGATAAATAGTACATTTTTCCAAAAGTAATAATACTGCATTGAATCCCTCCCAAATTTGAAATGACCATCACAGCAAGTTTCAATAGCACCGAGAGAGTAAGAAATATTTTAGCTTTTCCTTGATTATTCCTCAAAATATCTCTTTTCTAAAACTGATTAGCAATTATTTTACATCCTTTCCAGAAGTCAAATTCCTCCTCAAAGGATTAGTAGTCTCCCTAACTGAGGGTGTAAACCCTGTAGATGTTGTTGTTCAGTTGCTAAGTCATGTTCGAGTCTTTCTGACACCATGGACTGCAGCACGCCAGGCTTCCCTGTCCTCAGCTATCTTCCTAAGTTTGTTCAAATTCATGTCCATTGAGTTGATGATGCAATCCAACCATCTCATCCCCTACTGCCCTCTTTTCCTTTTGCCTTCAATCTTTTCCCACATCAGGGTCTTTTCCAATGAGTTCACATCAGGTGGCCAAAGTATTGGAGCTTCAGCTTCAGCATCAGTCCTTCCAATGAATATTCAGGGCTGATTTCCTTTAGGAATGACTGGTCTGTTGTAGATGACCTCCATTTTAATCCCAGCCTACCTCAATGGCTCTACCCGTGTCTCATCCTACTCTTGCCCACAGCTACCTTAACTAGACTTGAGTTCAAATCCCAGCTCTGCCACCTGTTATCTGATCATACGGGCAAGTTATTTGAGCTGAGTTGCAGCATATTTATTTCTTAATTGAAGGATAATTGGATTACAATATTGTTGGATTCTGCCATACATCAACATGAATCAGCCATAGGTATACATATGTCCTCTATCTCTTGAAACTCCCTCCCACCTGTAGCATGATACTTAGTTCCTTTTGTTTCCACTTGAGGGAGTCACATGGTAGCCAGATAGCTCAGCTCAGTTCAGCCACTCAGTAGTGTCCAACTCTTTGTGACTTCATGGACTGCAGCATGCCAAGCCTCCCCATCCATCACCAACTCCCAGAGTTTACTCAAACTCATGGCCATTGAGTCACTGATGCCGTCTAACCATCTCATCCTCTATTGTCCCCTTCTCCTCCCACCTTCAACTTTTCCCAGCATCAGGATCTTTTTCTATGAGTCAGTTCTTTGCATCAGGTGGCCAAAGTACTAGAGTTTCAGCTTCAGCATCAGTCCTTCCAATGAACATTCAGAACTAATTTCATTTTTGATGGACTGGTTGGATCTCCTTGCTGTCCAAGGGACTCTAGAGAGTTCTTCTCCAACACCATAGGTCAAAAGCATCAATACTTTGGCACTCAGCTTTCTTTATAGTCCGACTCTAAGCCATACATGACTATTAGAAAAACCATAGCTTTGACTATATGGACCTTTGTTGGCAAAGTAATGTCTCTGCTTTTTAATATGCTGTCTAGGTTGGTCATAACTTTTCTTCCTAGGAACAAGCGTCTTTTAAATTTCATGGCTGCAGTCACCATCTGCAGTGATTTTGAAGCCCCCCAAAATGAAGTCTGTCACTGTTTTCACTGTTTCCCCATCTATTTGCTGTGAAGTGATGGGACCAGATGCTATGATGATCTTAGTTTTCTGAATGTTGCACTTTAAGCCAACTTTTTCACTCTCTTCTTTCACTTTCATTAAGAGGCTCTTTAGTTCTTCTTCATCTTCTGCCATAAGGGTGGTGTTATTTGCATATCTGAGATTACTGATATTTCTCCCAGCAATCTTGATTCCAGCTTGTTCTTCATCCAGTCTGGCATTTCCCATGATGTACTCAGCATAAAAGTTAAATGAATTTCCTTTCCTTTTCCTTCCCTTTATGATTGTGAACATTGCACACAGTAAGCGAGCAACAAAATTTACTTATCACTCTTCTGCTTATTTGTATTTCTTTGTCATATAGGAAGCACAAAAGAAAAATCTTTATAAATTGCATCCATCTACTAGCATTATTAGGACTCATTCCTATAAGGATACCCAGGAGGCTTTTTTCATACAGGTGTTTGGAGTATTCATTATTGGTATGAAATTTGCCAATAAGGAAAAGTATCTCAGAGAAGCTGCTCTGTGTGATTAAGATCATTGTTAATGGGCACACATGCTTTCTATTTCGCTCATTATAAATAATAGTACACATGGCAAATACCTCTGACATTCTTTATATTTCAAAGATTTTTGTAAGCATGAAACATTAACATTTTACATGTAGGTATGGAGAGGTTGAATCATTTGCCCAAGGTCACTCGGTACATCAGTGACATAATTACTAGCTAAACTCTTAGTTTCCTATGCCCTGGTCCTCCTGCCTCTCCCCTCTCCTTGAGAAAATATTCACCTACGGTGATGCCTACTTGCCTTTTACTCAAGAAAGTACACTGGAAAAAAAACATGTAACTTGTATTTTTCCCCCAAATCAAATTAATCAGAAAATAAAATTAAAGTGCATTTATTTAAAAAAAATAAGCAGGGTGACAATATATAGCCTTGACATACTCCTTTTCCTAATTGGAATCAGTCTGCTGTTCCATGTCCAATTCTAACTGTGGCTTCTTGACCTGCATACAGATTTCTCAGGAGGCAGGTCAGGTGGTCTGGTATTCCCATCTCTTGGAGAATTTTTCACAGTTTGTTGTGATCCACACAGTCAAAGGCTTTGGCATAGTCAATAAAGCAGAAGCAGATGTTTTCTGGAATTCGCTCACTTTTTCGATGATCCAGCGGATACTGGCAATTTGATCTCTGGTTCCTCTGCCTTTTCTAAATCCAGCTTGAACATCTGGAAGTTCACAGTTCATATACTGTTGAAGTCTGGTTTGGAGAATTTTGAGCATTACTTTACTAGCATGTGAGATGAGTACAATTGTGTGGTAGTTTAAGCATTCTTTGGCATTGCCTTTCTTTGGGATTGGAATGAAACTGACCTTTTCCAGTCCTGTGGCCACTGCTGAGTTTTCCACATTTGCTGGCATATTGAGTACAGCACTTTCACAGCATCATCTTTTAGGATTTGAAGTAGCTCAACTGGAATTCCATCACCTCCACTAGCTTTGTTCATAGTGATGTTTCCTAAGGCCCACTTGACTTCACAATCCAGGATGTCTGACTCTAGCTGAGTGACCACACAATCATGATTATCTGAATTGTGATGATCTTTTCTGTATAGTTCTTCTGTGTATTCTTGCTACTTCTTAATATCTTCTGCTTCTGTTAGGTCCATACCATTTCTGTCCTTTATTGTGGCCATCTTTGCATGAAAATTTCCCTTGGTATCTCTAATTTTCTTGAAGAGATCTCTAGGCTTCCCCATTCTGTTGCTCTCTATTTCTTTGCATTCATCACTGAGGAAGGCTTTCTTATCTCTCCTTGCTATTCTTTGGAACTCTGCATTCAAATGGGTATATCTTTCCTTTACTCCTTTGCCTTTCACTTCTCTTGTTTTCTCAGCTATTTGTACGGCCTCGTCAGACAACCATTTTGCCTTTTTTCAGTTCTTTTTCTTGGGGATGGTCTTGATCCCTGCCTCCTGTACAATGTCATGAATCTCTGTCCTTTGTTCTTCAGGCACTTTGTCTATCAGATCGAATCCCTTGAATCCATTTGTCACTTCCACTGTATGGGATTTGATTTAGGTCATATTTGAATGGTCTAGTGGTTTTTCCTACTTTCTTCAATTTCAGTCTTAATTTGGCAATAAGGAGTTCATGATCTGAATTACAATCAGCTCCCGGTTTTCTTTTTGCTGACTGTATAGACCCTCTCCATCTTTGGCTGCAAAGAATTCCAGTATTCACTATCTGGTGATGTCCATGTGTAGAGTCTTTTGTGTTGTTGGAGGAGGGTGTTTGCTATGACCAGTGCGTTCTCTTGGCAAAACTTTATTAGCCTTTGCCCTGCTTCATTCTGTACTCCAAGGCCAAATTTGCCTGTTACTCCAGGTATTTTTTGACTTCCTGCTTTTGCATTTCAGTCCCCTATAATGAAATGGACATCTTTTTGGGGTGTAAGTTCTAGAAAGTCTTGTACATCTTCATAGAACCATTCAACTTCAGCTTCTTCAGCATTACTGATCAGGGCATAGACTTGGATTACTGTGATATTGAATGGTTTGCCTTGGAAATGAATGTCGTTTTTGAGACTGCATCCAAGTACTGCATTTTGGATTCTTTTGCTGAGTATGATGGCTATTCCATTTCTTCTAAGGGATTCTTGCCCACAATAGTAGATATAATAGTCATCTGAGTTAAATTCACCCATTCCAGTCCATTTCAGTTCACTTATTCCTAAAATGTCAACGTTCACGCTTGCTCCTATTTGACCACTTCCAATTTGTCTTGATTCATGGACCTAACATTCTAGGTTCTTATGCTATATTGCTCTTTAAAGCATCAGAATTTACTTCCACCGCCAGTCCCATCCACAACTGGGTGTTGTTTTTGCTTTGTCTTCGTCTCTTCATTTTTTCTGTAGTTAGTTCTCCACTGATCTCTGGTAACATACTGGGCACCTACTGACCTGGGGAGTTCATTTTTCAGTGTACCATCACTTTGCCTTTTCATAGTGTTCATGGGGTTTTCAAGGCAAGAATACTGGAGTGGTTTGCCATTCCCTTCTCCAGTGGACCACATTTTGTCAGAACTCTCCAGCATGACCTGCCTGTCTTGGGTGGCCGTACATGGCATGGTTCATAGTTTCACTGACTTAGACAAGGCTGTGGTCCATGTCAGATTGGTTAGTTTTTTGTGGCTCTGATTTTCAGTCTGTCTGTCCTCTGATGGAGAAGGATAAGAGGTTTACGGAAGCTTCCTGATGGGAGAGACTGACTGAGGGGGAAACTGGGTCTTGTTCTGATGGTGGGGCCCTGCTCAGTAAATCTTTTAATCTAACTTTCTGTTGAAGGGCGGGGCTGTGTTTCCTCCAGTGTTACTTGAACTGAGGCCAGACTATGGTGGAGGTGATGAAGATGATAGCGACCTCCTGCATGCGCTGCTACACTCACTGCCCCCAACCCTACAGCAAGCCACTGCCGGAGACTCCTGGACACTCACGGGCAAGCCTGGGTCAGTCTCTTGTGGGGTCACCGCTCCTTTCTCCTGGGTCCTACTGTGCACAAGGTCCTATTTGTACCCTCCAAGAGTCTGTTTCCCCAGTCCTGTGTAAGTTCTGGCGGCTCTATGGTGGGGTTAATGACGATCTCCTCCAAGAGGGCTTATGCCATACCCAAGTCTGCTGCACCCAGAGCCCCTGCCCCCGCAGCAGTCCACTGCTGACCTGTACCACCTCAGGAGACACCCTAACACAGTTCTGTCTCAGTCTCTGTGGGGTCTCTGATGCCGGGTGTGCACAAGGTATGTTTGAGCCCTCTGGCAGGTATGGGGTTTGATTCTAAACTCAATTCCACCCCTCCTACCATCTTGCTGGGGCTTCTCCTTTGCCCTTGGATGTAGGATAGCTGGTTAAACATTATTCTGGGTGTGTCTGTGAGAGTATTTCTGGATGAGATTAACAATTGAATTAGGAGATTAAGTGAAGCAGATTGCCCTCCCCAACATGGAGAAGGGGGCAACAGAGGATGAGACAGTGAAGGACAGGGAAGCCTGGCACACTGCAGTCCATGGGGTTGCAGAGCCTGGGACATGAGTTAGCAACTGAATGACAACAACATGGAGGGAGGGAGAAATCACGTTGCCTGATTTCTAGCTGAGATGCAGGCCACCTCCTGCCTTGGACTGAAACTACACCACTGACTTTCCTTGACTCCAGCTTGTAGATGGCAGGTCAAGGGACTTCTCAGCCTCCACAATTATGTGAACCAATTCCTTATAATTTTTCTTCTTTCTCTCTCTCTAATCACCTACTGGTTCCGTTTCTCTGGAGAACGCTAGTACACTCATGTTCTTTATCTGTAAAAAAAAAAAAGGAAAATAAAAGCCATATATTTAGCACGTGCTAAATAGTGTATATGTTCTTGTTGTTGTTCAGTCACAAACCACTTGAGTATTCTTTCCATAAGAACCCCATGGACAGTATGAAAAGGCATAGAGATATGAAACTGGAAGATGAGCTGCCCCGGTCTGTAGGTGTCCAATATGCTACTGAGGAAGAGCAGAGAAATAGCTTCAGAAAGAATAAAGAGGCTGAGCCAAAGCAGAAATGAGGCTCAGTTGTGGATGCGTCTGGTGGTGAAAGTAAAGTCCAATAAATACCATATATGTATCTGACTTAATCCTTTAACCTCAGTAAGATATAGGTACTATTGATATGATTAACCCCTGCATACTCAAAGTTCTTGCTTCCTGTGGCACTGATATCCCTTGGGGTTATATTCCCCCACCAAGCAAGAACCAATTCTTCTTGCATCTCAGTCAAATTTCAAGGGGAGAGAATCTAATGGGTCCAAATTAATGACTGGTCCTTGTTGGGCAAAATTCTCAGAAAAGTTTATTCTATCAACTGACCTACAGATTGGCTTGTTTGATCATATTCCCACCCCTGGCCTATTCAGCTTTGTTCAGGGAAATTGGGGCAAGGAGAGGCAGGAGTTAACACAGCAGCAATTTGTATTTAAGAACCACCTTTGAAGTGGTAGAGGCCAGACTCCTTGGGATTATGAAGAGGCTATGGACCTGGCATGCTTACTGAGGTTGGACCTCTACTGAGTTTCTTTATAAAGACTAAGGCAGAAAAGGAGCTATATACCAGGGTGTCCTCTTAGGAAACACCAATCTCCTATCACTTGTTTATTGCTGAATGTCAAGCCTTAGATCTGTGCCTGGCAACTGGCAAGCATTCAGATAATATATATTAAATAGGTAAATAAATCCAACAACTCAAGGTCTTCCTAAGAGAGGCAGCTCCAGAGATCAGTATCCATGAACCAATCTTTCTATGGCTGTATGATCAAGAGAGAAATTCATACCTCGAAAAACATGTCCAGTAGATGCTTTTGCCATTGGCAGATTTTCGGTTCTTTCCTTTAAGCATGCATGTGTGCATGCTAAGTCACTTCAGTAGTGTCTGACTCTTTGTGATGCTGTGGACTACAGCCCATCAGGCTTCCCTTTCCACAGGATTCTCCAGGCATGAATACTAGAGCGGGTTGCCAGGCCCTCCTCAAGGGGAATCTTTCTGACCCAGGGATTGAACCCATGTCTCTTATGTATCCTACACTGGCAGGCAGGTTCTTTACCACTAATGCCACCTGGGAAGCCCAAGAAGATGGTCACACCCAGCTGAGTACTGAGGGTATAATTTTATTTTTGTATGTGTGCTCAGTTGCATCTGACTCTTTGACTCTATGGGTTGTAGCCAGCCAGACTCCTCTTTCCATGGCATTTTCCAGGCATGAATACTGGGTTGCCATTTCCTCTTCCAAGGTTTCTTCCAGACCCAGGGATCAGACCCTTGTCTCCTGTAGCTCCTGCGGCTCCTATGCTGGCAGGCAGCCAATGAGGTTTCACCGCTGAGCCACCAGGGAAGCCCTTCTCTAGGAATGGAATAACAAAATCATGGAGGAAGAATATTGATGAGGGGACCTCTAGAGGAGGTTGGAGCTCCCTCTAGGAGCCAAAAGAAGTATTCTCTGGGGAAGGAAATGGCAACCCACTATAGTAATCTTGCCTGGGAAATCCCATGGACAGAGGAGCCTGGTGAGCTACAGTCCAGAGGATTGCAAAAGAGTCAGACACGACTTGGTAACTAAACAGACAGCCTCCATCGCTGCCATTCCCTGGACCTGGAAGGCCTTTCTCTCTGTTGACTCTGTACCTACCTCCTCTGTGCAGGGTTAGCTGTTCCTTACCTTGGCTGCCTGCGTTGCTCATTGAACCCCTGGCTGACATCACTGTCCGTGTATGTATGTGTACACAATAAGAAAAAGCATCGTATTGTGCTGTCAGCTGAGCTGGGGTACTTTCCCACCTGCAGAATAAAATCATCAGGTCCTACAAATGAACATATCTGTGAAACAGAAACAGGCTCCCAGACATAGAGAACAGACTTGGGGTTGCCAAGGGAGAGGAAGGCTTGGGAGGGAAGGATTGAGAGTTTGGGGTTAGTAGATACAAACTATTATATACAAAATGGATAAGCAACAAAGTCCTACTTATGCACAGCACAAAGAACTATATTCAACATTTTGTGATAAACCATATGGAAAAGAATATGTGTGTATGTGTATATATATATAAAGGTCACTCTGCTGTACACCAGAAATGAACACAATATTGTAAATCAGCCATACTTAAGTAAAAAAAAAAGAATTTTTTTAAGTATTCTCAAAAAGGCACCACTGACACTGTAGGCAAATTTCTTGAAGAAAAAAACCTCATGTTTTAAAACATAGCAACATCACCACAGCAACAAACAGAATGGCAGGTTTAGCAAGGCTCCTTTAACAGTCATCCAGCAAATAAAGTATCTTTTATACACCAGGTTCTGTGCAAAGTACAGGGTATTTGGATGAAGCTGAGGATGTGGAAATGTATAGAAAAAGGAATCCTTGTACACTGTTGGTGGGAATGCAAACTGGTAAAGCGTTATAGAAAACAGTACAGAAGGTCATGGAAAATGAAAAACACAATTACGCTATGATATCTCTGGATATAGATCCAGAGGAAATGAAATCAGTACCTCAAAGTGATACCCGAACTCCCATGTTCACTGCAGCATTATTCACAATAGCCAAGATACAGAACAACTGAAACGTTCATTGACAGATGAGTGGGAAAAGAAAATATGATGTGTATATAACATAGAAATATCATTTATCATTCAGCCTCCAAAAAAAGAAATTGTTATTTGTGACAACAGAGATGAACCTGGAGGCCATTACGCTAAGTAAAATAAGTCCCACGCTTAAAGACAAGTACTATCTAGTACCACTTACATACGGAATCTAAAATGGTCAAATTCAGGACTTCCCTGGCGGTCCAGTGGTTAAGAATTCACCTGCCAATGCAGGGGACATGGGTTTCACCCATGGTCTAGGAAGATCCCACAAGCCTTGGAGCAGGAAAGCCAGTGTACAACTACTGAGTCCGAGCTCTGGAGCCCATGAGTCGCAACTACTGAAGTCCCTACACCTAGAGCCCACACGCCACAACAGGAGAAGCCACCACAGTGAGAAACCCATGCACTGCAACTAGAGAAAAACCTGTGTGCAATGAAGACCCAGCACAGCCAAAAAATAAATAAATAATTGAATTTTTAAAAAAAAATTGTCAAATTCATAGAAGTAGAGAGGGGGAAGGGAAATGAGGAGGTTATCAGTCACAAGGTACAAAGTTTTAGTTACATGGGGTAAATAAATGGTCACTCAGTTGCTCAGTCATGTCCGAATCTTTGTGACCCCATGGACTGCAGCATGCCAGGCTTCCCTTTCCTTCACTATTTCCCAGAGTTTGTTCAACCTCATGTCCATTGAGCCTATAATGCCATCCAACCATCTCATCCTCTGTCATCCCCTTCTCCTCCTGCCTTCAATCTTTCCCAGCATCAGGGTCTTTCCCAATGAATCAGCTCTTCATTTCAGGTGGCAAAAGTATTGGCCTCAGCATCGCTCCTTCCAATGAATATTCACAGTTGATTTCCTTTAGGATTGACTAATACACGGCATGGTGATATTTTCAACTCAATAGTGCTATATTGTATACTTGAAATTTCAAAAAAAAAAAACCGCAGATCTTAGTTGTTGTCACATACAAAAACCGTTAACTATATAAGGTAATGGATACGTTAATAAACTTGATTGTGGTAATTATCTCAAGAGCATAGGATATGAAAACATTACATTGTATATAGGGTGACAGCATTGTGGCAGCATAAGACCTTCCTCTTTTAGTCTCCCCTTTTCAACAAGGAATTGGACATCTACCCATGAACCACAGCACCTAGAACTGAGCTATGAGATCCAGCAACATTTGCCAAGGGAACTAGGAGTGGTCTCACTCAGTTAGGCTATGCTAAGTTGCTTCAGTCCTGTCAGACTCTTAGCAACCCTATGGCCCACCAGGCTCCTCTGTCCATGGGATTTTTCAGGCAATAATACTGGAGTGGGTTGCTGTATCTGGTAACAGGCAGACAGACCTCATTACAGGATAGAACAGCTGAGCAGCAAACCTATCTCATCCCTGTCTTGCAGTCAGGAAAAAGCCTAGAGAGGGCTGAACAGAGCAGAAACCCACAGTCAAGAGAGACATTTTATTAATATAAATAGAAATGTATCATATTTAAATTATTAAAGATATCATTCAAGATGCTCCTATTCTTTCTGCTGCACTTGATAGAATATTCTCAGAGAAATATTAATATATCTCAAATGTTAAATTTTTAATATAATAAAAATATTATACATATTTCTCTTTCCCTTATATTCTGATACTTGCTTTATGTATCTCTGTTTCTTTGTTGTTAAGTATCTAATGGTTTATGAGGTCTTATCTTCTTTGTGAATTGTACCTTTTATCATTAAAAATATTCATCTTTGTTTCATTAAAAAATAAATAAATAAATTTAATTTTTCAAAAGGCAGACATACTAGTCCAGCATACCTGAGGAAAGATTCCAGTACCTCATCTGAGGAAAAAAATTGTCTGAATGTAGCCAAGACAACAAGAATTCGACCAGCACCAGTCTCCCCACCCCAAACACCATGTGGGGGTCACCTTCCAGAAAGAAGTGACACCCCTGCAGGAAGAAAAGAGAGTGGTGAGCAAGAACGCAGCTATCCCAGGGGTGCAAGACGCAGCTAAAGAAAGCTGTTTCTCTCCAGCGGCACCAAGAGGACTGAGGTGGGACCTCTATATCTCGGAAGAGAGAGGAGATCAGCAAAGGAACAAGACTGTCAAGAGACATTAAAGGGAACACAGTCAGCAGGAAGCCCACCCACAGCTTCAGGGTATCTCACAGCCAGAGAGCTCCCTACCGAGTAAGTCCTCTGTCCATGGGAAGTCTCTAGACAAGAATACAGGAGTGGGTTGCCACACCCTCCTCCAGGGGATCTTCCCCATCCAGAAACTGAACCCATGTTTCTTATGTCTGCTGCATTGGCAGATGGGTTCTTTAACAGAAGCACCACCCAGGAAGCCACCAAGTCCACAGGGACCCCCAACACCTACAGTGCGAAATCCATGACCCCCTACCTCCCTCCACTCTGCAGCCAGCTCCTTGCATACTTCCAAGAGGAAGCTCTGCAGATGATGAATATGCTGAGAAAACAGGTAAGGGGGAAATCATAGCTTGAGCTTTTAGAAAACAAGAGAAAATTTTTAGAAAACAAGAGAGGTTTCCAGGAGCCAGCATAGTGAGTTGTTAAGAACTAGAGAAGAAATAAGCGTTTAAGAATTCCGCCACAAGAGGGAGCAAGATAAATAGAACAGGTGTACCCACACAAAGGCAGAGAAAACCATGGGAAATACCAGCACCGGGAACTGAATACCTATCTGTAGGCAACTAGCACAGATTTAAAGAGGCAGCTTCTTCAAATGCGAGAGCAGCAGTGCAAAACTATCAGGGACATAAAGTTTCAAACAAATATGTTATCACCAAAAGATAAATATAATCCTCTAATAACAGAGCTCAAAACATGAAATTTTGTAGTGTGATTGATAAAGAATTCAAAATACCTATTCTGAAGAAACTCAATGAGCTATCAAAAAAAAAAATCCAACTCAGAAAGACAATTCAATGAAATTACACACACATATGCACAAAAACACAGGTTCAAAATGAGGTATTTACCAGGAATAGAAAAATAAAAAAGAACCAAAGAGACATTCTAGAGCTGAAGAAGTTAATAAATGAAGTGGAAAATGGAATAGAGAGCATCTGCAACGGAGAAGAGCACCTGGAAAACAGAACAAGTGAGGGAGAGGATAAGAATTTTGAAATAACCCAGTTATAGGAAATAAAGAATAACCCAGTTATAGGGAATAAAGAAAAAGAATGGAAAGCACAGAAGGCATTCAGGATCTATGGCACACCACTGAAGAACAAATATTTGAATCATCAGAGTCCAGGGACTTCCCTGGTGGTGCAGTGGATAAGAATCTGCCTGCCAATTCAGGGGACATGGGTTCAATCCCTAGTCCAGGAAGATTCTACATGCTGTGGAGCAACTAACTACCAAACCCATCTGCTGCAACTACTGAAGCTCATGCCCCTAGAGCCTGTGTTTCACGACAAGAGAAGCCACCACAATGAGGAACCCACACACCGAAACCAGAGAGTAGCCCCTCCTCTCTACAACTAGAGAAAAGCCCATGAAGCAGCAAAGATCACAGTGCAGCCAAAAATGAACAGAATAATCAAGGTTCAGAAGGAGAAGAGAGGAAGAAGGGGACATACTTAAAGAAAGAGCAGCAAAGAACTTCCCACACCTGGGGAGAGAACTAGACATCCAGGAGAGAGTAGAATGATACATTGTTAATGTTTTAAGAAAAAAAAAAAAAACTGCCAGCCAAGAATACTCTATCTGGCAAAGTTATCCTTCATATATGGAGAAGTACAAACTTTCCTAGGCAAACAAAAGCTCAGGGAGTTAATCACCACCAGACCTGTAAGAAATGTTGAAAGGAGTTCAAGTTGAAATGAAATGACATAAAAACATACAAAAGTATAAATACACTGGTAAAGGTAAATATAAAGTCAAACTTAGAAAACTAATTCTGTAATTGCATGGTATGCTAACCACTTAGCTACGGTATAAAAATCAAAGAATACTAAAAATAATTATAGCTACTATAATTACAACTAATACCAATATTAAAAGAGGTATAATTATAATACTAAAATTGACATAAAAAATAAAATGAAGGAGTAAAAGTTTGAAACTTCTGTAAACAAAGTTAAGTTGCTATCAGCTTAAAATAGACTTTTATCTATGAGATGTCTTATGTAAGCCTCACAGTAACCACATAGAATAATCCTAGAGTTGATGAACAAAAAATAAAAGAGGAAACAGCACATCGCCATGGAAAATCACCAGTTAACAAAGGTATTCAGCTTTGTAAGTAGAGGTTTCCATTAATCAAGCCTAAATTGTGAATGCTTTCATTAAACTCCACATACACATTGCAGACATATTCTTCTTTATAATTTTTTTGCATTTTCCAAAAAGTTTCCAAGAATCAAGCTATTAAGATATTCCCAGTGTTCAATTTCTAACATATAGCTCAGCACAAATGATAAAGCTTTTCAAAGAAATAAAAGATTGAGGGGAAGAAAAAAGCCAAAGCTATGTAGAAACAGAGAGGGGAGAATGGAAATACAAAACAACCAGAAAACAACCAGAGGCATTAGCAAGTCCTTACATGTCAATAATAACTTCAAACAGAAATAGGCTGAATTTACCAATCAAAAAGCACTGACTGGGTGGATGGATTTTTGGGGCTTCCCAGGTGGCTTAGTGATAAAGAATATGCCTGCCAATGCAGGAGACACGGGTTTGATCCCTGGATTAGGAAGATCCCCTGGAGGAGAAAATGGCAACCCACTTCAGTATTCTTGCTGGGATAACCCCATGGACAGAGAAACCGGCCAGGCTACAATCCATGGTGTCACAAAGAGTTGGACATGACTGAGCATGCACATACATGTTTCCCACAAGAGATCACAGAGTCTCAGAGTACAGGGATGTACGAATAGGTTCCATGCAAGTGGAAACCCAAAGAAGGAGGGGTAGCTGTATTTAAATCAGACAACGTAGACTGTAAGCTAAAAAATAGTAAGAAGAGACAGAGAAGGTCAATACATAATGATAAAGAGGCCAATTAATCAAGAAGATAGAGCAATTACAGACACCCAACTCTGAAGCACCAAAATAGATTAAGCAAACACTAACAGATCCCAGGGGGAAAATAGACAGTAATAGTGGGGAACTTCAATACCTCACTCTCAACAATAAACAGATCATGCTGACAGAAAATAAACAAGGAAATGTTGAATTTGAACCATACATTACACTAAATGGTCCAACCAGACATTTATGGAAATTCCGTCTCATGGAAGCAGAACATGCATTATTCTATAGTGCACATGGAAAAAGCCCCAGGATATGATATAAAGGGCCACAAAACAAGTCACAGCAAAGTTAAGACTGAAATCATACCAAGTATCTTTTCTGACCACAACAGTATAAAAATAGAAAGAAGTAACAAGAGGAAACCTGAAAAATCTACAAAAATGTGGAAATTAAACAATACACTGTTGAACAACCAATGGGTCAAAAAGAAATCAAAGAAAAATCAAGAACTATCTCAAAATAAAAATGGAAACAGAATATCACAAAACTTACAGGATGCTGCAAAAACGTTCTGGATGTTTAAAACAGTAAATGTATATATTAAGAAAATAGAAATCTCAAACAATCTAACTTTACACCATAAACTTGAAAAAGAAAAAAAAAAAATAACAAACTAAGTCCAAAGTAAGCCAAAGGAAGAAAACAATATCTGAGCAGAAATAAATAGAATCCAGAAGAAAAAATTAAAAAAAAAAATAATAACAGCTGTTTTTCTTCCAAAAAAAAATAAGAAAAATGGACAAAACTTTACCAACTCTAAGATTCAAAATCAGAAACAAAGGAGGAGACATTACAACTGATACTAAACAAATACAAAGGATCATAATGGGCTACTGTAGACAACTAAAGGCCTAGTGAAATGAATAAATTTCTAGAACCAAACAATTTACAAAGACTAAATCATGAAGAAATAGAAAATCTGAAGAGAAAATAATCAGTAAGGAGATTAAATCTGTAATCAAAATCTCCCAATACAGAAAACCTCAGGACTAGAGGGTTTTTGGTGAGTTAATGACAATCATTCACAACCTCTTTCAAAAAAAAAAAAAAAGAGAGAGAAGGGAGCACTCCAAATTCATTTTAGAAGGTCAGCACTACCAAAGTGAGATAATGACATCACAGGAAAAGGAAACTATAGGCTAAAATCTCTGATGAATATACTGTCAAAGAAAAATTATTCAGTCAACCTTGAAAGAGATGAAAAAATTTTTTAGTTAAATTGAGGATTATAATCCAGGAACAGCTTCTCAGAAAGTTCTGAGACCTCTTCTGTCCATTAAAAGTCCAAGCCAGTCAGGTATGTTTTTTCAGACAGTGGGCTGTACATTAAATGCTACCAACAGTTTTCACAAGTACCAAGTGGTGGGTCATGTGACCCCTTAGGAGATCAGAAAGCACTTATCTTTTAAGGAGTTGCCTTGGTGATGCTAAGAAAATATTGCTGTTTATGGTTGAGCAGATATTTCTGCTGACAGGGAGGTCTGGTTGATACATGATGCAGATTCTCAATGCACAATGGAAGGGAGAGAGGAGACCAATAAGCAGAGAAATTTTATGTTTAAATTTTTCTTATCTTGCCATAAAATATAAATTTTGTTTCACAACAGATACAACAATTCTCAACAAAATATTATCAAACTGAATCTAATACCACATTAAAAAGATTTTACATCATGACCAAGTAGGATTTTTCCATGGGATGAAAGTGAGTCAACATACACAAATCAAAAAATGTGACACACACATTAACTGAATCAGAGATGAAAACTAAATGAGCATCTCAAAATATGTATAAAATGCATTTGACAAAACACAACATCCTTTTATGATTAAAAACACTCAACGAATTAGACACATAGGCACAAACCACATCATCACAAAGGCACACATGAAAAGCCCACAGAGCACATCACACTTCACAGTGAAAAGTTGAAAATCTTTCCTCTAAGATCAGAAAGACAGCAAAGGTCCCCTCTCTTACCACTCCTATTCAACATAGTACTTGAAGTCACAGCTAGAACAATTAGACAAAATAAAGACACAAAAGGCATCCAAATCAGAAAGAAAGAAATAATATTGTTATTTGCAGATGATATAATCTTACATAGAAAACCCTAAAAACCCAACCCAAAAAACTGTTGAAGTTAATAAATTCAATAAGTTTGCAGGATATAAACTCAACATTCAGAAATCAGTGGTGGTACTAAACACTAATAATGAAACATCTGAAAAAAGAAATAAAACTTTCCATTCACAACTGCATGGAAAACAATAAAATCCTTAGGAATAACTTAACCTAAAGAAGTGAAAGTTTTGTACAATGGAAATGAAGCTTTTTTTTTTTTTTTGGCTGCTCTAGGTCTTTGTTGCTGTGCAGCTAGAGGGTTTTCTCTAGTTGCAGTGTGGGGGGACTACTCTTCAATACAGTGTGCAGGCTTCTCATTGCAGTGACTTCTTTTGTTGCAGAGCAGGGGCTCTGGACACACAGGCTTTAGTAGTTGTGGCTTGAGGGCTTAAGTTGCTCCGCAGCGTGTGGGATCTTCCTGGCCAGGAATCAAACCTGTGTCCCCTGCATTGGCAGGCACATTCTTAACCACTGGACTAAGAGAGAAGTCCTGAAACTAAGATTTTGATGAAAGAAACAGAAGATACAAATAACCAATAATCATGAATCAGAGGAAATGAATACTGTTCCAATGTCCATACAATCCATCTACAGATTCAGCGCAATCTGTGTCAAAATTCCAAAAGCATTTTTCACAGATACAGAAAAAAACAATCCTAAAATATATATGGAAACACAGAAGACCCAGATAGCCAACTCAATCATGAAGAAGACAAGGACTTCCCTGATAGTACAGTGGGTAAGAATCCACCTACCAGTCCAAGGGGTACAGGTTTTAATCCCTGGTGCAGAAGATTCCACACATCATGGAGCAACTGAGCCTGTGAGCCAAAACTACTGAACCCATTCACTGCAACTACTGAAGGCCATGCGCCTGGAGCCTGTGCTTCGCAACAAGAAAAGCCTTCATGATAAGCCATGCACTGCAACGAGAGAGTAATCCCCACTCACCTCAACTAGAGAAAGCCCACGCACAGCAACCAAGACCCAGCATTTTTCTATTTCAATTAACTGAAAAACAAAGCTGGAGGCTCACATTTCCTGATTTCAAAGTATATTATCACGATACTAAGCTACAGTAATAAAAAAAAAAAACAGTACAGCACTGGCTAATAAACAGACACATAGATTAATGTAACAGAGTCAAGAACACAGAAATAAACTCCTTTACACTCAACTAATATTTGACAAAGAAGCTAAGAATGGGGAAAGGATAGTCTCTTCAATAACTTGTTGAAAAAACTGGATAAGCACATGCAGAAAAATAAAATCTGACCCCCAACTCACAAAATTAACTCAAAATGGATTAAAGACACAAAGACCTGATAATGTAAAACATGTAGAAGAAAACATAGGAAAGAAGCTCCTTGACATTGGTCTTGGCAGTGATCTTTTTAAGATATGACATGAAAGCAAAAGCAACACAAGCATAAATTAGTAAGTGTATATATCAAACTAAAAAACTTCTGCACAGTAGGACAAACCAAAAAATGAAACAGCAATGCACAAAATGGAAGAAAATATTTGCAAATCATATCACAGCAGAGGTTAAGATCCAAAATATATAAATAATCCATACAATTTGGCAGAAATAATCTGATTTTAAAATTGGCAAAGGAAACAGACTTTTTCCCAAAGACAATATCCAAAGGGCCATGAGGTACATAAAACCGTGTTCACCATCACTAATTATCAAAGAAATGCAAATCAAAACCACAATGAGACATCACACCTGTTAGAATGGCTATCATCACAAAGACAAAAGATGGAACATATTGAGCAAGGGTGTGGAGAAAAGGGAACTGTTGTGTATCATTGATGAGAATGCAAATTGGTTCAGTCACAGTGGAAAACATCATGGAGGTTCCTCAAAAAATTAAAATTAGAACTACCATATGATCCAGAAATTTCACTTATGGATATATACTCAAAAAAAATGAGAACAGAGTATCAAACAGTTAGCTGCAATTCCATATTCAAAGCAGCACTATTCATAATTGCCAAAATACACAAACAAACTAAGCATAAATCAATAGATGAATGACTGAGGGAGAGAAGAAGCATATATTAATATTCTATATACAGGCGTAAATACACAGTTGACTTTTAAACAATGTGAGGGTTTAGAGGCATTGATGCACTACCTCCCCAGTCAAAAATCCATGCATAACTTTACAGTCATCCCTCCACAGCCACAATTCAACCAATTACAGATTGTGTTGTACTGCAGTATATATTTACTGAAGAAAATCCTTGGATCAGTGGGCCCATGTAGTGCAATCCCATGTTGTTCAAGGGTCAGCTAGCTATGCACAGAACATTATTCAGCCACAAGAAAGAGGAAGTTCCATTTGTGACAACATGGACAGACCCTGAAAGCATTATGCTAAGGGAAATAAATCAGACAATAGACAAATACAATATGATATCACTTAAATGTGGAACCTAAATAAACCAAATTAATACAGGCAGAGAGTAGAATGGTATTACCAGGGGTTGGAGATGTGGGGACTGGGAGATGTTGGTCAGTAGATACAAACTTCCAGTTAGTTAGAAGATAAGTTCTAGAGAGCTAATGCAGAGCATTGTGATTATACATAATAATAATAATGCATTATATAACTAAAATTTCCTACATTACATAATCATTTCTAATATTAAGACCACACTAGAGGTCTTTAATTTGGGGTTTTAAAAAAATACCTACATGTTTAAAATTCTTTGCAATATTTTTAAAAAATACCTACATGTTTAAAATCCTTCTAAAAAGGACTGGGAAGAAAGTGAATTTAAGCTTCTTTTCTAGAATGCAATCCTACAGAAAAGCAAATGCATTCATCATTATACCACATCCCCAAATTATATACATCCTGCAATTTTACCGAGGGACTGAAGCCAGATGAAGGAAATAAGAATGAACAGCAGCAGGGAGTGAAGATAACTTCTTCCAGAGTTCTTAATTTCAATGGTGAGTATGATCTTCACATGATTATAATGATATAAGACTCAACTGATCATACTGAGGGTTGATAGTAAGTTATACTATATTTTTATACAAACTTTGATGAGAATTAAAGAATAATCTAAGTGACGATTTAATAAATTCTAATGTACAGATATCAGTGCGCAGAGGTGATTTCTTCTCTGCTTCATCTCGAAACTGCAGATGCTGGAAGCCACCAAGTATAGAACACTTAGCTGATAGTAAAACCAAAACAAAAAAAAGCATAAGTGAAAGACGGAATCACAGAGTGGTCTGAATAAAATCAAGTACCTGGAGCCAGCTGAGACAAGCTAAATGTACCCCTGAACTTTTTAGTTGTGTGATCCGGTAAACTGCCTTTTAAATGGCAGTTTTCTGTTACTTGTAACCATAAGTATCCTGCCTAGTGTAACTTCCATATTTCACCAGTTCTAAGTCTGTGGATTAGGAGAAGAGGATGGCTGAGTATAAAATGGTTAGATAGCATCACCAACTCAATGGACATGAAGGTGAACAAACTCTGGGAAATAGTGGAGGACAGGGAAGCCTGGAAAGCTGCAGTCCATGGGGCACCAAGAAGTCGGACATGACTTAGCAACTGAACAACAAAGTCTGTGGACAGCTCCTCTTCCAGGACCACTCACCCTACACCTAAATTCTTTTTTTAACCAAAACACACAATATGACTAAGATAATGGTATGCTCCAAAAGCACATGGCTTCATTTCCCACCCTCCATGGGAATAGAATGTATTTATACCGTCATGGGATTTCACCATCATGGGATTTCATCAGACTGAGATTCATTCGGTTGTCCTAACTCAGTCACTGACAATACAATTCTTTTAATTGTCCAGATTAAAAACTTTTGGAGGTGTCCTTGCCTTCCCTCTTTCTCTCACCTTTGATCAGCCCTTCAGCAAACTGTTAACTCTTCTTCAAAATATATCCAACATCTTACCACCTCTAACTTACTGCAACCTATATCTTCTCAGTATCTTCCAATATCTTCTCAAATGCTCTCCCATCTTCCATTTTGTATTGCTAGGGTTGTTTTTCAAACAATTTCCAGAGAGAATCTTTTAATGTACAGATACATCATTTTATTGCATGCATGCTCAGTTGCTTCAGTTATGTCTGACTGTGTGACCCTATGGACTACAGCCAGCCACACCCCTGTCCATGGGATTTCCTAGGCAAGAATACTGGAGTGGGTTGCCATACCCTCCTCCAGGGGATCTTCTCTACTCAGGATTGAACCTGTGTCTCCTGCATTGCTGGCAGATTCTTTACCAATGAGCCACCAGGGAAGCCCAAATCATTTTATTATTCTTTTCTAAAATTCCTAAGGGCTTCCTGTCCCCCTTAGTTCACCCATGTGGCTTCATTTTTAATAAGATTAATACACTTTAAAGTAAATTCCATTAGTAAATTCGTGATTAAATGAATAAACTTCACTTTTGCTAATTAGATGTTTTATAGGCAAACCAAATGGCCAACTCTGCTGAACTGAAATTCAATGTGACCTCTAAATAGATGGTAGATATAACATGACAAGGTGCATAAACTTGCAACTGATGGTTATTTTGGATGCTAAGAAGGGAAAAAATTGCAATATGAACAAGAATACTCAATAGTAATTGCATTTGGACTTAGTACAGGGTCATAAAGTAATAACACAAAGACATCAGATTAGTTCTTTAATGACTTCAAAGAGCCTTGGACATTTTGGAGAACTTTGTTACTGGAAACAGGGGAACTAATAATAGGAAAAGTTTCCAAAGGAGCCACAGAAGATGGTTATCAGTAAAGCACTGGTAAGTCTGCCTTTTTTTCTTTGTTGACAACATTGTGTGTCCACTACACACAATAGGACAAGTGCTTAGGCAGTAGGGAT
Organism: Antilocapra americana; assembly: GCA_007570785.1. NCBI lineage: Eukaryota > Metazoa > Chordata > Mammalia > Artiodactyla > Antilocapridae > Antilocapra > Antilocapra americana. The sequence continues at coordinate 25,631,612 of ML661885.1, forward strand.
TCAGTAGTGAACAGAATAGAGAAAATCTCTTGACTTTAGAGTTCACAGACTGTAAATTCAAAAAAAAATATTAAACTATTACAGTGAGATTGCATACTTTAATGGAAATAGATCCAATGGACACTGTTGGATATAGAAAGGAACAATCAACTGTTTAAGGGGATGGATGCTCATAGAAGTCTTTATAAGGGTTGATCTTGAAGGATTTTAGAAGAGACCCTTAGAAAAATTCACTATAATGGACCTGGGACATCTCCTTATAATCATCACCACCACCCCACCCCACCCCCCGCAATACAACAACATCAAAATTTTTCCTTCTACTGGCAAGCAGATGTGATTGAGAGACCACAACTTGTGCCATCTCTTATAATTCCCTACCATGACCATCACTACAAGTACCTTTTAAACAATGTAAGTTAGTGGTTAAGACCACCAGTCCTAGGTTCAGATTCTGGTTTCATCACTTGCTAGCTCAAAGAACCTGGGAAAGACACTGAAGCAATGTATCTAACTCTAAAGGTTGACACACTCTTTTTAAAGGATAAGCTGTATATCTGGAGGGGGAAGAACTTACAGATAGGCTGATGAAAGTTGAGACGGGCAATCTCCATGGACCTATGGTTTATGTACCAGGAAAGGCACTAAAAGTAGTTCAAACCCCCCAAAATCACCATCACCAGGACTGCCTTAGAGAGCATGGGATTTAGTGATTGTTCCACAGACTCTATGTTCAAATCCTGGCTCACCACTTGCCAGCTGAGAGACCTAGAGCCACTCACTCAATCTCTCTGCTAAGTTTTCTCATGTGTAAAAGTGAGGACTTTCTCCATAGACTGGTAAGGATTAAACAAGGTAACAGACATAAAGTACTTAAGCCACTGCAAGGCATCATTGCAAACCATCAAAAAATTAACTGATACTGTTAACAATTATTTGATGGAACAACCGCCTGGTCCACTGAACTGAGGTTTCACTGTAGAGTGAAACAGCCCCTGCCCTATGGGACAGGACAGAATAAATGATATTGTAATGTCTCACCTTCTGGCAAAGAGGTGATTGCTTGGCTTGGTAAGGAACAAAGGGAAGGCGAATCCCTTAATTTGCAATTGCAATCAAAAGAATCAAACTACGACCTAGTGCAGAGAGATGTGACATCTCTATTTTTGGCAGATCCCCAAACAGGATACTCTTTTAGGATGCCTGTCCACCTTTCTCTAACACCATCCTATTTCATGCGCACCTACACAAGATGGAATGCAAGCATCAGTGCATTTTAAGCTTCATAGGGACTGGAGAGTATGGTCCCTACAGCAGGCATAAAACCTACAAGAGCAAGTAGCACATGATGCTCTCAATCAACATTTGTTTAATGAGTGCATGTGAACATTTCCCTTCTACTCAGCTGATTGGATCAACAGTGAATTATTTCAGACCCTGGGGCCAATCAGATTCCCTCTTGCAAAAACTCAATTCAGGTTCTGGAGAATATGGATATTTTCTATAGTTGCTTTACCACGCTGTGCTAGTTTCTACTGCACAACAGTGTGAATCAGCTATATGTATACATACATCCCCTCCCTCCTGAGCCTCCCTCCTACCCCCACCCACCCCTCTAGGTCATCGCAGGGAACTGAGCCGAGTTCCCTGTGCTATATAGCAGCTTTGCCCTAGTTGTATATTTTACATATAGTAGTTAAATATATATCAGTGCTGAAAATAGATTTATGAGCAGTTTGTCCTGGCTTTATAATGTGATAGAAACTCTGAGGTTAAGGACATCAGTGAATGAAGGAGGAGAAAGGCAGGCAGGGAACAGGCAAGTGGTCATCTGGGAAGTGAAAAAAGCAAAGTAAATGTACAGATAAAATCCAGAGACAAGAGCCCTTGAAACTCTAGAGAGAAATACACAGAGCTGGAGGGAGTAGCTATGTTGGATTTATATTTCTGATTCCAATTCCTAGTTTCTGGTCTTCAGGAAGCTGAGCTTCACACCCTTCCCTAGGTATGGGGACATATTACTGTCTCCTCCACTGAATCCACCCTTGATTTCATCATTTTGGACTAGTTTCAGTTTGTACAGGGAGCTTCATGGTAGCTCAGATGGTAAAGAATCTGCCTGCAATGTGGGAGATCCAGGTTTGATCCCTGAGTTTGGAAGCTCTGCAGAAGGGAATGACTACCCACTCCAGTATTTTTGCCTAGAGAATTCCATGGACAGAGGAGCTTGGTGGGGTACAGTCCATGGGGTCACAAAGAATCTTTACAATCAAATCCCTAAAACAACAGTACTTTGCCGAGGTCTGCAAAGAATGATGAAAATGACACTGTCTCAAAGCCAGGAACATTTAGTAACTTTCAAATGAAATATCATAAAGGCTTGGGTGCCTACATCTAATTTACATAATGAGGTGAATGTGTACTTAGATTCATCACCTCTGCCTTTCAAAGACTTCAAAAAGCTTTTTATAGATTTTTAGAGATTTTTTCTCCCCAGTATCTAAACTATCTGCATAATAAAGGTGAATTTACCAAAAAAAAAAAAAAGTTTCTGACAGAAGTGAAATGTAATATTTAGAACTTTCAAATAATTTAAAATATTTTGGGACTTCCCTCGTGGTCCAGTGGCTGGGACTCTGAGCTCCCAATTTAGGGGAGCCAGGTTTGATCCCTGGTCATGAAACTAGACCCCACATGCCCCAACTAAGACCCAACACAGCCAAATAAATAAATAAAAATAAATATTTAAAAAATAATAATAATAAAATAAAATATTTTATTCAGGGGGCTGAGTAACTGTTTTTCAAACTAGATAATATGGTATTTCTTACAAGCACAGTTACTCTCCTGGCTGTTACTTCCTGCTTCGCCTTCAGTGGCTCTCCAGTTCCTCTGAGTAAAATCCAGAATGTTCCCAATATTCTATGAGGTCTGTCTTCCCTTGTCATACCAACACCCTCTCACGACCTTTCCTCCTGCCTACAGTCAGTCAGTCTCTCTCCCTCCCCGCTCCATTTCCCCACGTGAACTTACCACACGGCCTCACACTTCAGAGTCTTTGCACCAGCCGCCCCCTCTGTCTAGATCACCCCTACCTTAGATATCCAGAAGTCTTGCTTCCTTCACCTCCTTCAAATTTCTGCTCAAATGTTATCTCAGAGCAGTCCAACCATCCCACATTCTCAACCTCCCTAGGTTTTTGTAGCACTTACCAACTTACTGGAGAAGGGAAAGGCTACCCACTCCAGTATTCTGGCCTGAAGAATTTCATGGACTATATAGTCCATGGGGTCACAAAGAGTCAGACAGGACTGACTGACTTTCACTTTCTATCAACTTCTACTATATTATATAGCTCACTTGTTAAATATGTTTATTGTTCATCTTCTGTCTCCACCCTCCCCTAAAGAATTTAAATCCCATAAGCTTAGAAAGCTTTGCTTTTCTTCTGTAATGTTTCCCAAGCACCAGTACAGGAGGTGGCCAATGAACAGCTGTTGGATGAATGAATATCACCCATTCAAAAGGAGACACCAGAACAATCCTGGTGGTCTGGTAGTTGAGAATTTGCTTGCCAATACAGAGGGCATGAATTTGATCCCTGGACAAGAACGATTCCACATGTTTCAGGACAACTAAGCCCGTGTGCCACAACGACTAAAGCCCAAGTGCTGTAGAGCCTGTGCTCCACAAGACAAGCCACCACAGTAAGAAGCCAGCTCATCACAACTAGAGAGTAGCCCCCGCTCACTGCAACTAGAAGACCCAGAACATCCAAAGGTAAACGTTAAAAAAAGTTTTGTGAATAAGTAAAATAAAATTCTATTTTTTTAAAATAAGGACACATCCGCTTCAGGCTTGGGACAGCCCTGCACTAATGTACTCAGTGTATGCTGGAGCCTGCTCACACCAGTCTGCACCTCCTTCCAGCTCTTCCTTTGGTTACATCCTATTGGTGTTGGGAATCAGTGATGGTGGGAGTATTTACACCATAGGAACTGGTAAGGTTTACAAATCAGGGCTTTTTTTTTTTTTTCATCCTCAGGAGAGCTGGAGGGTAAACAATTACCAGCACACCTCCTCGGCCTAACATTGTGAAAAATATTATGAGAATTGCTAAGTTTTAGCTGTGAGAATTGATAAATCAGAACTTACCTCATCTGGCCTGCTTTGCTCCTCAGATGCTAAATCCCACTGAACACAAACACCATACTCTTGTCAGGGTTGGGGTGATGGTATGTATCTGTCATCACTACCAAGAAGAGCAGTGGATTAAACATGGTCACAGTCTAACAATATATGTGATCTACTGCTGAATCTATAGTGAGGACACAAATAAAAGTGTGTAGGTTCTCCGTTTGAATACTTCCTCAGTTTAACTCTACTGCAGAATTTAATAGCACAACCATTAACTTGATATTAGATTTTATTTTAGTTGAAGTGTTTGACAAGCCCCAAGCACTGTGATAAGAAATGATGACACTAAGGCTAATAAAACATCACTTGGCCTCAAGGTGCGCACAGTCTAGTAGAGAGAAAAATATAGATAAAGCTAAGATACTTCAAGATAAAGACACACACAAATAATCAAAATGATTCATTCTTGCTGTCATCTGCAATTTTGTCCTTTTTCAAAAAAAAAATAAATATAGTAAAACACAAGCCTAGGGATGACAATTTTGATATAATGCAAATGGTCACCAGATCCTGCCTTTGGTTCATCTCGTGAAAGGGGTCAGGCTAACATTCATATTTTCTGGTGTTGATGGAGAGATGGAGGGAAAGAAAAAGTAGGGACGGACCAGGAAGTAGAACCACCTCAACGCATGTGGCAAGGGGGCAGAAGATGGATCATCATGACTCTGGCACCATATTTTAGAATCAGATCAAAGGAAGCAAGCATCAACTAACCAGGAGACTTCTAGAAACTGAGCTGAATGCAGAGACCCAGAAAGAGAGTGACCCTGTGCTCCAGTTTGCTCAGGACTATCCTGGTTTACACCTGTCACCCTAGTATTGGTCTGGTTGAGGATTTGTATGAGATAAAAGTCAATCACCTTAGATAATAAATAATCATCCTGATAAATATTAAGACAGAGCAGACATAGACCATTGAGTGGTGCCAGATGAAACAGAACCCCTGGAACACTCAAGCCAGTTAGCCTAGTTGTCTCTTTAACTTTGCAGCAACATGATACTATATTTTATGACAATCTAAAACCCCATCTACTGTGGAAAGCTGGAACATATAATGGATGCCATCTGCTGTCTTTTATCCTTCTCCTGATACTAACACCTCTCTTCTCTATGCAAAGTACATCCACACACACCCACGGTGACCCAGCCCCAAAAGTAGCACTCGACAGCATTCCCAGCTCTAGGTCTTTTCTCCATAAGCCTAAAAGTGCTGGACCGTTTTTCTGGCCTTGTCTGGAGACCCTGTCTTAGAATGAAGCCAATAAAAAGATATGAGACAGGACACCAGGGCATGAAACAGTAAGCAGGTGGTGATGGATGTACTACAGAAGAAAGGCTGGAGCAGATGATGATACAGCTTTTACTCTTTATTTCTTCCCCAAAATGAATCTTATCCAAGGTTCTACATTTTTCTCACAACTTTATTCTGAAGAAGGTACTACATAGCTCTCAGAATTGACCCATTCACTTCTATGGCTGCTGCCTCTCATTTCAGACCCCCATCATCTCTCAGCTGGACTTCTGCAATAATCTCCTAAATGGTCTATCCATCATCACTGTCCACCCCACTACCTCTTATCCTACACTCCTCAGAGTTACCAATGTGATTTATTCAAAATCCAGAAACAGACCTTCCTTATGATGGAGTTACATCCTGATAAATGCATAGTAAACTGAAAATATATTTAAATACAAAATGCACTTAATAGAGAACCACACTCAATATTTTGTGATAACTTATAAGGGAACAAAAATCTGAAAAGGAATATATGTATGTATATAACCAAGTTGGGCTTCCCAGGTGTTGCTAGTGGTAAAGAACCTGCCTGCCAATGCAGGAGACATAAGAGACACGGGTTTGATTCCTGGGTTGGGAAGATCCCTTGGAGAAAATGGCAACCCACGCCAGCATTCTTGCCTGGACAATCCCATTGACAGCGGAGCCTGGCAGACTATCCATGGGGTTTCAAAGAGTTGGACACAACTGAGTGACTAACACAACAACATCTAAACTTTCCAAACATCATAGTTCAGCCAAGTTGACCTTATATGTGCTCAGAACACTTACATTAGCCTACAATGGAGAATATCATCTAACAAAGCCCATTTTATAATAAAATATTTAATATCTCCTGTAACTTACTGAGTATTCTACTGAAAGTGAAAAACAGAATGGTCATATGGGTCCAGAATGATTATATGGATACAGAGTGGCTCTAAGTGTGTAGGTTGTTTAACCCTGTGATCACATAGATGACTGGGGGCTTCTGCTCAACACCACTGCCCAGCATCATAAGGGAATGTGTGTGCTTAGTCGCTCAGTTGTGTCCAACTCTTTGCAGTCCCATGGACTGTAGCTCAACAGGATCCTCTGTCCATTGGGATTCTCCAGGCAAGAATATAGGAGTGGGTTGCCATACCTTCCTCCAGGGGATCGTCCCAACCCAAGGATTGAACCCAGGTCACCCACATGGCAGGCAGATTCTTTACCGGCTGAGCCACCAGGGAAGCCTAACATAATGCATACTGCTCGCCTTGGAAAAGATCAAAATTCAAAGTATGGTCTCCATGGAATATGACTTGCTTCCCAGGTGGCTCAGTGGTAAAGAATCTGCCTGCCAATACAGGAGATGGGGATTCGATCCCCGGGTTGGGAAGATCCCCTGGAGAAGGAAATAGCAACCCACACCTGAATTCTTGCCTGGAGAATCCCAAGGACAGAGGAGCCTGGCAGTCTCCATGGGGACTCAAAAAAGTCAGACACGACTGAGCAACTAAACCACCACCAAGTGTATTAGGTTGAACCATCATAAGTTGGGGGTCATCTGTATACACCACTCTCCACCCTGGCTCTCCATGCCTGTAGGAGCATGGAAGTGAAACTCTACAGGGACTCACAGAGCTGCCTCTTGCCTGTCTCCTCAAATGTACCAGCCTCTTCTGTAATCACACCCCATTTGTTCTCCAAGCCCCAAGCCCACACAACTGCCCACTCCAGAGCCTTCCATGCCCTGCTCAACTACTCCAGCTACACAGAACACTCACTCCTCTCTCTTATCTCAGTTGTAGAATTACCCCTTGATGTAAACCTCCAAGGCCCTGAGGTGGAATTTAACACGTCTCTCCACTTGTCACACCTTATTGCCTTACTTGTCAGTGTGTCTTTCTCCAGGGTTAGACCTAAACCTTTTGAGGGTAAGTCTCTCCCTGAGACTAACTTTCTTGCTATACCCGCTTCACCCCCTCAGCCCACCCCCACACTTCTTATCTCCACTCAGGGGAATCTATTTCTTCACACCATGGGGGCCTCAGCTCTCCCTCAGGGAAATCTTTGGTTCTCATGTTTAGTTAAGGCTAGGCGATAATGAAAGCAAAGCGCTATTATCTTGAATCTGTGAGAGAGCTATTATTAATCTTTTCTTTTACCAGAACAGAACAATTACTCTTACAGAATTTTCTCATACCATTTCCACAGCTCCAGGATATGCCATTGTACATTATGAAAACAATTCCTTTTGGCCCTTCAATACCCAATGGACTATAACCTGAGTCACTATTAAACAATGCTGAGAGAGAAGCACTTTCCCAAATGGGTTTATCTGTTTCACGGTGAGCAATTACAGATATGAGGCTAAAATAAAGCATGTAAAAGTAATTAATTATTTGAAGCTAGAGTTAACTCTAGGTTATAAATGAATCTTTTATTATGAAAATAATTGACTTTGTCTTTTTTTTTCTTTTTGGTCATGTCTGGCTTGTGGGATCTTAGTACCCCAATCAGGGATTCAACCTGGTAGTGAAAGGGCAGAGTTCTAACCACTCGACTGCCAGTGAATTCCCACTATTTTCTTAATAAAAAATAGCTTCAAACACCACTTTAAAATCAGTCAGTTTTTCCTCCTGAGTTCATCAAATTTGCATTGTTTATTTTTTGATAGAAGGAGCAGAATTTTTCACAGACATAGAAAACAAACTTATGCTTACCAAAGCGGGTAGTACAGAGGGGGATAAAATGGAAATTTGCGATTAACTGATACCACTATACATAAAATAAACAACAAGGACCTACTGTATAGCACAGAGAATTATTTTAATACTTCATAATAATCTATAAGGAAAAGATTCAGAAAAATAATCTATGTAACTGAGTCTCTATGCTATATACCTGAAACTAACATGATATTGTAAATCAACTTTGCTTCAGTTAAAAAAAAAGATGTAAAAAAGAATTTAATTTATATATTGTAAAATGTATATTTAGGTGTACAGTTCTATCAAAGGTGACAACAAATACAATTCTGAAGAATCAAGACTATCTCCCTTATTCCAAAATGTTCCCTTATGCTCTTTACCATCATTCTTCTCTCACTCTCAGCCCCTATCAACCACTAATCAGTTTCTGTCCCTATAATTCTGTCTTTTGCAGAATGTCACATAAATGAACTCACATAGTTTGTAGCTTTTTAATTTTTTTTAACTCGGCATAATTATTCTGAGATGAATACATCTTACTGCATGTTCAGTAATTCATTTCTGTTTGTTGCTGAGTAGTATTCCATTGTATGGCTGTAACTTAATTTCTTCATCCATTCTCCTATAGATAGTCACTAAAATGTACTGAAAACAAGGTGTCTGTGAATAAAGATGTGGTAAGTATTTGCACAAAACACAGGTTTTCGTGTGGACATATGCCTGAATTTCTCCTTGATAAGTACTTAAGAGTGGAATTACTGGGTCTCACAGTAAGTGACTGTTTACAAGCAACCGCCAACCGTTTTCCACCACTGTTGGACCATTCTGCATTCCCACCAGCAGTCTGCCAGAGCTCCCATTGTTCTATATTCTTGCCACCATTTGTTTTTTTAATTTCATCATTTTAATAGGCGCACAGTGATACCACTTTGTGGTTTTGAATTTTATTAGTTTCAATCTTTTGATTTGAATACTGTTAAAGTCATTGAGTCAAGTCTAGTGATTGAGAGAGAATACTGCTTTTCATACAAAAAATTGCTTCTCGGTCAGTTGTGACTGTGGGACCAGAAAGTACAGTGCCAAACATGTGCACCACTGAATTTTAAAAAACATTTTTTATTCTTATTATTAAGAATAGCTATTCTTTTTCCATAAAGAATAACCACTGTTTCACAGCATGTAAAAAATTTACAATAAAAGTAACAATATTTATTGCACCCATACTCTGAATAAGGCTATATGCACAAATCATTAATTGCCTTGTTTCCAAAATCCATTCTTCTCTTCCTCCTTAGTAATAGATGCCCTGATTTACCTGGGTATATGGCTAAGTAGAATAAAGGTTATGTTTTCAGTCTCCCTTGCAACCAACAGTAGCCACATGATGTAGAAGTGTCATGTGACAACTACTTGGAACCTCCCTTAAATGACAGTTGGCCTGTGCCCTTTGTCCCCTTTGTCTTGTCCCTTCCTCCTACCAGATTCAGAGCTAAAAAAGCCATCTTAATCCATGAGTTAACCCTGACAATGAGGCCGTGCACCAAGGACCAACAAGACAGAAGCAGGGAATTCCCTGGCAGTCCAGTGGTTAGGACTCCACACTTGTACTTCCTGGGGTCCAGGTTCAATCCCTGGTCGGGGAACTAATATTCTCACAGGCTGCACAGCCCATAAAAAGAGAAACCTGAGTTCCTGAGAATTTTTCCAATTTTTGGACTTTCAGATGAAAGAAATTCTATCTTGTTGCAGAACAAACAACTACCCCTAATTCTTTGCTCCTCCCTATACCCATATCCCTTTCATGGCCTTGTCATGGGCAATGTGTATTTACCCTTTGACTGTAGGCTCAACCATGTGACTTCTTTGTGAATAGAAACAACAGGGGCTGGTTCTGAGATCAGGCCTTATGGGGCCTGCTTGCTGCTTTATGTCTCTTATTTTACCAGAAGAACAACCTTGGTTAGCCTGGCCCCCTCCCCCAACCCAAGGAGGAAGGAGGCCATTCCCAATTAAACCACAGACCTCAGTGAGTGGCAGAGTTGCCTCAGCTGCCAAACCTGTGAACGATCCCATCAACTTCAGCCTAGATCAATCAAAACATAGCCAACAGCTGTAGAGGATTACTGATTTAAGCCAGTGAGTTAGGCATGGCTTGTTATTTAGGGATGCCTACCTGATTGATATACCTGGGCTTCCCATGTGGCTCTGTGGTAAAGAATCTGCCTGCTAAGGAGACTCGATTGGACTCCTGGGTCAAGAAGATTCTCGGAGAAGGAAACAGCACCCCACTCCAGTATCCTTGCCTGGGAAACCCCCTGGACAGAAGAGCCTGGAGGACTCCAGTCCAGGGGGTCACAAAAGAGTCAGACACGACTTGGCAGCTAAACAATAACAGCTGATACAGTCATTCAATACACTGTCTTTTTACCTCTCTATTATTCAGAGCCAAACCAAATTCTAATTAATTCAGATAAAAAGGAGTATAAGATAAAGTCCCAAGTCATTCAGGAGTGTGCAACCAAAAAGGAAAATAGGAAATCTCTATCAAAATATCAATGGCAGTTTTCACAGAACTAGAATAATTTGTAAAATTTGTATGGAAACACAAAAGACGCCAACACAATCTTGAGAAAGAACAGAATTGAACATATCACACTTCCTAACTTCAGGCTATACTACAAAGCTATGGTTTTGTGGCACAAAAACAGACATGATCAATGGAACAGACTAGAGAATCCAGAAACAAGTCCACGCACTTATAGTCAACTAATCTACAACAAAGGAGGCAAGAATATACCCTGGTGAAAATACCATCTCTTCAGTAAGTGATGCTGGGAGAACTGGACAGCTAACTGCAAAAAATATGAAATTAGAGCATTCCCTGACACCTTATACAAAAATAGACTCAAAATGTATTAAAAACCTAAATGTAAGACCTGAAACCATAAAAAAAAAAAAAAACTCCCAAAATGAAACACAGGCAGAACACTTTTTGAAATAAACTGCAGCTGTATTTTTTTGTCTTCTAAGGCAAAGGAAACAAAAGCAAAAATAAACAAATGAGACCTAGTTACACTTGAGAGCTTTTGCACAGCAAAGAAATCCATCAACAAAATGAAAAGATAGCCTACTCAATGGGAGAAAATATTTACAAATGATAATATAACTTACAAATGATATAATCTTTGTGTTACACTGATGATTAGTGATGTTGAGTAACTTTTCATGTGTCTTTTGGCCATTTATATGTCTTCTTTGGAAAAAATGCCTATTCAGATCTTCTGCCCATTTTAAAATCAAGGTTTTTTTTTTTTTATAGAATTGTGTGAGCTGTTTATACATTTTGAATATTAACAAAGGTGACTATGGTCCCAGCCAATCAGGTATCTCCTATCTTTCTCTTCCTCATTTCTTACTCTTTACCCTACAAAAGTTTTTGCTTTCCACCCCATTTTGCAGTTCTCCAAAGGAGACTTTGTGAGGTGTTACAAGTCCACTTTGGGAGGTGTTAAATTTTGTTTGTATCACCTAAAACATTTTCTTTAATCATTTAACGTCAGAAACACAAAGCACAAAGGTTATAGTTCCTAACTAAATTGAATGTCCCCAATGTGCTACTTTAATAAAAATAATTCATATAACTCACTAAATACTTATTACGGGCCAGACACTGACCAAAAAACACTTCTGCCAGCACCATTTTTGTTTCATCCTCAAAAACAAACGCCATAATTCCACACGCCCTCCATATCTGTAGGGAAGAGCTATGTTTTTAACTAACGTTCATTTCCCTTAGTTTGGAGACACCACCAGTTTCCTTGGAAGACCCACTTCTCCCTTATACTTACTCCTTGGGTGTCTCTGGCTCTTGCCTCGGACTCTGGTTCCTTGGTTAGACATTTGAAATTTCGGTGGCGATCCCAGATTCCCGGTGGTGCCTTGCGTCCTGGTTTGGCTTTCTCTACTCATCTAATGCGTGGTTCCCACTTTAGCCAGCATAAGGATCCCTTGGAAGACTTGTTAAAGCCCAAGTTCCTAGACCCCACGCCCTAAGATTCTGATTGGTAGTTCTGGCTCTCAATTTGCATTTCTAACAAGCTCCCAGCTGATGCTGATACTGCTGTGGCCTTAGGAACTGAGAGCTTGTTAACCATATACTAAGGACCAGAAACTATCTTATTTACAATCCACATTTACCCAAATGGCAACTCACTCCCGTATTCTTGCCTGGAGAATTCCATGGACACAGAAACTTGGTGGGCCACAGTCCATGGGGTCACAGAGAGTGGACACGACTGAGTGACTAACACATACACGCATGAAAAAAAAACAAAACCACTGAGGCTGAGAGTTGCCCCATTTGATTGGACCTGGAACTGCCTGACTCCCAAACCCAAGTTCTTTTCTATGCCAGGTTCTCAAGCTGACGGCACATTAGAAACATGTGAGGAACATTTAATTTACACAAATTTCATCAGACTAAAGGAATCTCAGTCTCTTGGGTGGCATTTGGGCATTTATTCGTTGCTTTTACTATTCCCCATGATTCTGACTGCATGGTAAGACTAAGAGCCACTGTCTCACAGCATTTTTTCCTCAAATATAACTATTTCTTTTTTTAATTAATATTTACTGGAGTATAGTTGCTTTATAATGTTGTTAGCTTCCACTGTACAGCAAATGAATCAGCCATATATTTACATATATCCCTTCCCTTTTGGACTTTTCTATTCAGGTCAGAACAATGCAGAGGTCCCTGTGCTATACAATAGGCTCTCATTAGTTATCTATTTCACGTAGTATAACTATATAATAGTACTGTACTGATAACATAGCATCAGGACTATATATGTGTCAATCCCATTCTCCTAATTCCTCTCACCTGTGTGGCAGTCCTAACATGGGTTGGAAAAGAATTTCCAGACAGAGTTTGCAGAAAGGAGTGAGTTTATTAAGAACAAAGAGCAGAAATAATGTGGGTGGGCACTGCTACATCAATGCTATGTGCTATGTGCTAGTGCAGTGGGCCAACACCTCCTGACAGGCCAGGGAGAGTTGATGTTTTTCCTGGATTAGTAATCAATTTTGATAGCCTCAAGTCAAAGAAAATTCCTGCTGGTGGTTGGCATTACGTGACTGGTTACGGTAACAGGGTGAGCACCAGGGTGGGAATTTTTGCTTAATTTGGGGTCAGGAAGCTGGCTGGTAAGGATCGGGGGCTGGGGGAGGGGGGCTTTGAGCAATGGTTACAAAGGGGTTCACTCAGTTCCAGAGGTGGGCTCCTCTGGAGCCCTCTGGTAGGCTCTTGGCTCCGTGTCTGTGGCCTTGGTGCAGGACTCCGTATCACCACCCTCCTTCTCCCCTTGGTATCCATATATTTGTTCTCTATGTCTAGAAAAATACTAAAAGTGATCTTACTTGCAAAGCAGAAATAAGAAACACAATCATATATACCTATTTCTGAATTCCCTTTTCCTTTTTCTTCTCCTTTTGTTACTTCTCCAAAGTCACCCCCAAGATTTCAGATGATCTGGAGTGTGTTTAGCCGGAGCATGGTAGGGACCAGGTACATGATGACAGGACATTACATCCAGAGACACTAAAATGCTTTCTCACTGCAGAGAGAAATAATGAGGGATGGTATGAAATCATCTTTTCAGAATGTCAGAGCAGAGTACGTATCAGTGCAAAGGATAATGACACAGTTGGAAGGACACTGAATTGGACAGCACTATTCAATGTGGTTACATGAATGTTTCCTTATAATAGGTTTTCCTTTTGGTTGACAGAGATGGAAAGGAAAGACAGTGTATCTCTGTCCTCTGTGAAGTACTGATGACTTCTGAGAAATGAAGCCCGAGAATTGATGAAGGGGCCCCATAGGTAGCCATGCACTATAACCATACTTGTTCTAACAAAGAAGGTGGCTTATGTACAACCAAGTGCACATTCTCAATGCCCCCAATATGCACACATTGTCATTTTACCACAATCAGAATAATTCATAACACAGTGAAGAGAAAAGTAGTCAATGATTTTCAAAGCATATGAAATAAACAACTTTTCAGTTAGGATACATGATATTTTGCCAATCAAACATATTTCTAAATATTTCTTCCCTTTTACCAAAGTATAAGATACTTTTTTCTAACTACTGGTTATTTCCAAATAGCAAAGTGCTCAAGGAATAAAGCTTGGAGCTATGTATGTGCTATGTGCTGTGCTGTGCTGAGTCACTCAGTCATATCCAACTCTTGGCAACCCAACGGATTGTAGCCCACCAGGCTCCTCTGTCCATGGGGATTCTCCAGGCAAGAATGCTAGAGTGGGTTGCCATGCCCTCCTCATGTATGTGCTATATTTGCAAACAAATTTAAATGGTCCCTATTTTGTCACACAAAAAAAGAAACAGTGTGATATTAACAATCGTGAGTTAGGAAGGCTAGAGACCTTGGAATATGGGTGATAATAAGAGTTCATTCCATCCAGTTTGATTCATTCATTCACTCACTCACTCATTCAACATTTAGTAAGGACCTAGGTGCCAGGAATGACATCAAGCACTATTGGAAAACAAGGGTAAAATAAAACTTGTCTTTGAACTTTAACCAAAGAAAACCCTAGTGATAACTCTTAAGTGTGTAAAGGTATTGTTTGAGGAAACGATGAGACATACAAACCCTAGTACTTCCCTGGTGGGACAGTGGATAAGAATCCACCTGTCAACACAGGAGATACGGGTACAACCCCTGGTCCGGGAAGATTCCACATGCCAAGGGCCAGTAAAGCTCGTGGGCCGCAAATACTGAGCCCGCACTCTAGAGCCCTCAGGCTGCAACTCCTGAGCCCACGTGCTGAAGCTACTGAAGCCTGTGTGCCTCAAGCCTGTGCTCTACAGCAAGAGAAACCACTGCAATGAGAAGCCTGTGCACTGCAATGAAGGGTAGCCCCCACTCACCACAGCTAGAAAAGACGGCGTGTAGAAACAAAGACCCAGGGCAACCAAAAATTAACTTATTTTTTAAAATACACTGAATTATTCTAATCAGCAATGCTACCTACCTGCCCAGATGTCTGGGCTCGCCATCATTCCAAGAGGCACAAACATGGAGACATAGGCTAGCAACCAACAAGGCTCTTCTAAACATCCATGCCATTCCCAGATAATTTCCTTTCATGCCCTGCTCTTTCTGAATATAGAGAACTCCCTAAGAGCCAGTATGGACATTGTTACATCATACAGCTAAACAGCACCATGCTCATATTGCTCACCATGTAAAATATTGACATTTGCTAATTTAGTTTTGGAGATTAAATATTTCATTACCTAGGGATTATCATTTTCACATCAAGCTAAACAAAATATCATTGTACAATAGTTGTAGAAAATGATGATCATTTGGAAGATGTACCTTTCCAGGATTTACTATCTGTTTAGATAATTTGTAACATTTTGACAATTGAAAGGAACAGATGGTATCTTTCTGACTGCATCAGGGAATGGATAATGAGCATGAGCAAACTGGCAGAGAGCCACTTGGGGTTCATTTCTAGGAGAAAAAGAAATGAAACATTATCACCCAAAGAGCTTGGCAGTACTTATTTTTCCTTTAAAGAAACTGGAAACCATATTTTTTTTTTTCGTCTTCAGCTGCTCCTTAAAAATATCCAGAGCACAAATATATTTTGTTCAATCCACTTGGTTGTATGACTAATTCATGAATATTAAGTGTGTATTGTACACCTGTTGTTTAGTTGCTAAGTTGTCTTCAACTCTTTTACAACCCCATGGACTGTCGCCCACCAGGATCCTCTGTCCATGGGATTTCCCAAGCAAGAATACTGGAGTGGGTTGCTATTTTCTACTCTAGGGGATCTCCCTGAACTGGGGATTGAACTTGAGTCTCCTGCATTGGCAGGTGGATTCTTTACCCCAGAGTCATTGTATGGTAAAGAAGGTACCATTGTAAGTACCACTGGGAAGTCTACTGTATACCTACTGTGCAATACTTTTTAACAGTTTTATTGAGATATAATTCACATAACACAATTCGCCAATTTAAAGTGTACAAATTCAAGGATTTAATATGCCCACATTGTTGTACATCTAATCACCATAATCAACTGTAGAATATTTCATTACTCTGAAAAGAAATTCTGTACCCCTTGCCTCCATCCTCTCATCTCTTTTAGCCCCTAGGTATCCACTTTGCCTCTATAGATTTGCCCATTTTTAACATTTCATATAAATGGAATCAGACACTATATGATCCTTTGTGATAGGTTTCTTTCACTCAGCATATTTCGAAGATTCATTCATGTTGTAGTATGCAGAGATAATTCATTTCTTTTTATTGTGAAATAAATTATATGGATATATATATATAAATATATATCACATTTTATTTATCCATTCATCAGTTAATGGACATTTGGGTTGTCTCCACCTTTTGGTATTATGAATAATCCTGCTATCGATTTTTATGTTCAAGTTTTATGTGGGCATATGCTTTCATTTCTCTTAGGTATATACCTGGGAAAGAATTGCTGGGTAATACAATAAATGCTAAGTTTAAGCATTTGAGGGACTGCCAAAGCAGCTGCACCATTTTACACTCTCATCAGCAATGTATGTGGGTTCCAATTTCTCCACACCCTTAACACTTGTTATTTCTTGCCTATGTAATTATAATCCATCCTAGTGAATGTGAAATGGTATCTAATTTCCATTTGTCTTTTCACTTTCACAATAATTTTATTTGGGCTATTTTCATATGGGAGAAAAAGGTCGTGAAAACTTCACTCATAATCTTTAAAGATTATCCTCATACTCAGATGTGATTTTTTTGCCTGATCCCTCTTCACCTCTTTATAACAGTATCCCATTTTTTTCATTTTATTATTATTATTATTTTTTTAATTGTTTTTGCCATACATTGTCATAATATCACCATGGGTTTACATATGCTTCCCCTCCGGAACCCCCCTCCCTCCTCCCTCCCCCCCGGGAAATCTCGCTGCACCAGCCCTGAGCATCAATCCTGGGCTGGCGATTGATTAGACATATGATAATTAACATGCTTCAATGCCCTTCTCCCATATCATCCCACCCTTACCCTCATCCCCATTTTTTCTTTGAGGAGGACTAACCCTTATCCAATCTCAGTCTATGTAATTTGAGTAGAGCTCATCCCTTCCCCTCTAGCTCCAGAATGAATCTGAATCAGGCCTGGCTAATTGGAACCCTTAGATCAGGGACTAGTTGGGAGAGAAAAACCACACAAGTCATGTGAAAGAGATAATTTAATACAAACATATATTAATCAAGTATCAAGTTGTTAACCAGGACCCTAAACAGGTAGAAAGAGAACCCTAAAAATTCTGGAGGTAGCAACTGCAGGAAGCAACTTCTGCCCTTAAAGCAAGGAGATAGAGGGAAGAGGTTAGAACTATTAAAACAGGACTTCCCTGGTGGCCCAGTGGCTAAGAATCCATCTGCCAATGCAGACCGCGGACATGAGTCAATCCCCAGTCTGGGAAGATTCCACATGCCTCACAACAACTAAGCCTGTCTACAGCCACTGAAGCTCTCGCACTCGAGAGCCCACACGCTGCAACTACTGAAGCTCGCGCTCCTCGAGCCCGCGATCCACGCGAGTAGCCCCCGCTTGCCACAACTGGAGCAGGCCCACACAAAAGCAGCCAAGACCCAGCACAACCAAAAATTATTTTAAAAAATTTTAAAGATTATTAAAACAGAATGTGGAGGAGCCCTTGAAGCTAAACTATCAGAGAAAGCAAACTCCAGTATCTTTCAGCTCAGAGGATGCACCCCAGAAGAATGGGTGCCAGCCAGCTAGTGCCCACTTTCTGGTGGGGGGTAAGGGGTGGAGGCAATAAACCTGTTCCAGTGCTATAACTGGATTAGAGGCCGCTGGTAAGAAACTGCAGCAGCTAGAGTGAAGAAGTGGCACTCTCAAGAACCCCAGGCAGTCAAGCAATCTACAGTAAGCTCACAGGAAGAAGTATGCCCTTTCTTCTTCCATCCTCCTTCTAGGTCCCCTTATTGGCAGAATCCAAGAGAAAACTGCCACCAGAGAATTTGTGGTTTGCAGAGTTTCAGCTCCAGCGCCACAATGTAGAGCACAGAAAGGTGGACTTGGAGCTGACACACTTTTGGCTACTCAGCATCCACATGCAACCTTTTTTACACATTTAAATTTTCATACAATTCAACAACTCCCAGTTGTATGATGGAACTGTCCTTCATACAAAAGAAGGTATTCTCACCCATCACAAAATGAGAAGATGCAAAATATTAATGGTCATAGTAGCTACATAGGCTATGCTCATTAGCCTTAATTTCAATCTCAGTCCCAGCTGAAATTCTGTTACCAAAAGATTAAACGGTAAAGTTAACCTTGTGGTGGGTGGCAGAGAGATGGACTGAGAGTTTGGGGTTAATCAATGGAAACTATCACATTCAGAAAGGATAAGCAACAAGGACCTAATGTATAGCAGAGGGAACTATATTCAATATCCTGGGATAAACCATAATGAAAAAGAATATTAAAGAAGAATGTATATATGTGTATGACTGAGTCACTCTGCTGTACACCAGAAATTAATACATCGTAAATCACCTTTACTTCAGTAAAAAATTTAGAAAACATAGAAAATAACTAGGAAAGACAAGATAGTATGTATGTGTGAATGTATGATTCTTTTATACATAATATATATTGTATATTTACACACAACATATATGCATATTTATATAACATTTACATAATGTATATGTATATGCATATTATATATACATATACACATATAGTTATCAGGCTTTCCTGGTGGTTCAGATGGTGAAGAATCTGCCTCCAATGCAGGAGATCTGGGTTCAATCCCTAGGTTGGGAAGATCCCCTGGAGGAGGGCATAGCAACCCACTCCAGTAATCTTGTCTGGAGAATCCCCATGGTCAGAGGAGCCTGGTGGGCTAGAGTCAGACACGACTGAGCAACTAAGCACCTATAGCTACAGATACATATATGCATAACAAGAAAGAAAATATTCACAGCTGTTACAGACACAATTTATGTAACTGGTCACAAGGTTATGTTTGATATTTTAAACTTCCATTATTGTATTAGTTGTTTTGCTGCATAACAAACTATTGCAAAACTTTTTATTTGCTTACAACAAACATCTATCTCACATAGGTTCCATGGGTCAAGAGTTCATGAGTGACTTAACTGAGTGGTCCTGCCTCGTGCGAAATCAGCCAAGATGGTGGCTGGGGGCTTCCCTGATGCCTCAGTGGTCAAGAATCTGCCTGCCAACACACGTGCAGTCCCTGGTCTGGGATGATCCCACATGCCGAGAAGCACTAAGCCATGTGCACAACTACGGAGCCTGTGCTCGGTAATAGGAGAAGCCACTGCAATGAGAAGTCCACATGCAATGATGAAAACCCAATGCAACAAAGATAAAAATCAATTTAAAAAAAAAAGCCACCCCCAAACTACCTGGTGGTAGTCTCATCATCCAAATTAATGGAATTATTGTTGTTCCCTTGGTAGAAGCACTTCTCCTTTGGGAACAAGACGCCCCGAGCCAGCAAAGCTCAAAGCTGTGAGGGCAAGTAAAAATTCTGAGTGGGTTATAAGACATACTAGTAAGAGGAAGTACTCTCACTTTCATTCTTTAATCCCTGGACCCATGTACTCTAGGTATGGAAGTGGCACACCATATACTGACCTCTGGTTCAAATCTTATACTGGGTTATGTATGTAAGATATTCTTCTAAGAGAATATCCATCCTTTCAAGCTGTTGTCTCCAAAATAGCATTACTTACATAATGACATATTAGAGCAAGACCATTTAATACCACAAATTCCTTGATCAGAAGCAGTGTTGACAGAGTACCATGTTGGCAAATAAGGCATTTGTTAAGTGATACTGACATAAGCATAATGGGAAAGAAGAGAAGATTCATATGCAGAATACGCTCTATTCGATTAAAGACAAATTTCTATTCTGTCCGTGATGGAAAGGATCCAGTGTAATCAACCCGCTGCCAGGTAGCTGTGACTGGTTCCTTTTAGAAACAGCTGTATCGCTTTGAAAATATAGGGAATACAGAATAATGCCCAAAATCAACTGTAAACACTGTATTTTGATGTCTTTGTTACGGATAGTGGTTTTCAGAAACACTATTTTTTTAGTCTGGCAAACTTCAAAGATCGTAAAAGCACGTGTTAATTTATCCCCAACAACGCAAGTTGCTATCCTTTAAAGAGGCTCTTAACATTTTCTTTTCCAAACCACAAAATGGATTATATGTGTGTACCCCTACGGCCCACCACTTCCTTCTCTAATTTGTACAGAGAAATAAAGCAAGTAGCACTCGTAATTTTCAGGTGGTAGCAATGGGTAATATTCATTAAAGAACTAGTACAAAGATATGAGATCCTTTTGTTACCTTTAGAGTAAATTTTGCCAAGCAAAAATACATAAAATCAAAGTTTTAAGATATTAAATGTTTTATAATGCATTTTAATTTTTATATTTTAAAAATTACCATTTTATAAAAATGATTTGACTTTCCCAGTTCACCAGTTCTATTAATAGGCAATCAGATAGTACTGAATAAATAGAAGCCTTGTTAAGAAAAATACCTATAATTTATGCATTTGAGAATGTTGAAATGATTATCATCAGTGTACCTTTCACTTGCTTTATCACTTTGTCTACATTTAGTACGGAGAAGGCACTGGCGACCCACTCCAGTACTCTTGCCTGGAAAATCCCATGGACGGAGGAGCCTGGTAGGCTGCAGTCCATGGGGTCGCAAAGAGTCCAACACGACTGAGTGACTTCACTTTCACTTTCATGCACAGGAGAAGGAAATGGCAACCCACTCCAGTGTTCTTGCCTAGAGAATCCCAGGGACAGCGGAGCCTGGTGGGCTGCCGTCGTCTATGGGGTTGCAGAGAGTAGGACACGACTGACTAGACTTAGCAGCAGCTACATTTAGTAATCTCAACTCTTGCCGTTACTGATGAGTGCTTTCTCCTCACAAAACTATAGAAATATATTCACTTTTTTTTAGTGCGTTTGCTTTCCTTTTTAAAAAATGTTCCTACATAAACAATTTAAAACAGAATCACGAATGACAACAGAAAACACTCACCTGGCTTGAGAGGTAATACAGCTTATGTGGTGCTCCTGGTGTAAAGCTAAAATTCCACTCTATTAAAAAAGCATCTCTGAATTCAACTGAGAATATTTCTATAGGGATAAATTTGAATTGTCTCATATTTTTAAAAAGTCATTTATTTTAGCAATAAATAAGAACTTATTCATGAAGTACTTCATACATAATCATTATAAGGATACAGATTAAGAACCACCATTTGAAGGTATCACAGACTCTCAAAGTCAGGAACTACTGATCAATCTAAGAACTATATACTTCAATCTTACAGTGTAAAAACATTTTCATTTTGGCCTGATTGATAATTGAAACAATTTGGGAGGAGCCTAAAAAAGAAAAGTTAGATTATTCAATTCCTAATTAAACTATTTAGACATTTTAAAAACAATATTTAAAGCCAATCTGAAAGAGCATTATTCCAAGAATGGAAGAGAATTATTGCCATTGAAGTTAACATGTTTACCTAAAAGAAAATCATCCTTTCCAATGGACAAATGGAACTCAAAATGAGTAAACGGATTTTTCCTCCCTAGGGTTATAAACAATTAATAATAGAGAATTGTTTATCTTGCTAGATTATTGGTACAATAAATATAAGCTTAGACACACTGGTTGAGCCTCAAAAAATGTACCTCCTACACACTCTATGCTCCACCACAGAAGAGGAAACCAAGAAAGAGCAGAAGGAAGAATCTAGGCTAAAGAATAGATTCTCTGGATAAGGACAGGAAATGCCTAGGTGATAGCTGAGCAATATACCTGGCAGAAAACGTTTCCACATTGGAGGTCAGAGGGCTGGCTCCAGAAGTATCACCAGGGGAAAGAAATTATGTGATATTATGGTTTTTCCAGTAGTCACGTATACACATGAGAGTTGGACCATAAAGAAGGAAGAGCACCAAAGAACTGATACTTTCTAAACATGGTGCTAGAAAAGACTCTTCAGAGTCCCTTGGACTACAAGGAGATCAAACCAGTCAATCCTAAAGGAAATGAACTCTGAATATTCATTGGAAGGACTGATGCTGAAGTTGAAGCTTCAATACTTTGGCCACCTGATGAGAAGAGCCAATTCATTGGAAAAGACTCTGATGCTGGGAAAGATCGAAGGCAAAAGAAGGGGGAGGAGGAGGGTGAGATGATCAGATAGCATGGACTCAACGGACACGAATTTGAGTAAATTCCAGGAGATAGTGAAGGGCAGAAGAGCCTGGTGTACTGCAGTCCATGGGGTTGCAAAGAGTCGGACATGACTTAGCAACTGAACAACAATCTATATAGAAAATCATACAGAAAATTCTGGAAGATCCCTTCCAGAATTATTGAATATGGCAAGATTAAGTCAGACGCTAGAAGAAACTGAGCCCATTATTAACTTCTGAAATAACAAAAAAAGTAATACAAGAAATAAAGTCAACCACAGCATGCTACTTGGTTTAGTAATAAATAAAATTGATAGTCTTTATAATAAAAATACTGAATTTGGGATGTAAAAATACTGAAATATTAATATACTAGAAAAATGGTGAAGTAAAATAAGCAAAATTTTCACTCTTTCCAGTGGAAAGTTAATAAATAATCAGCAGATCAAAAGACAGCAACATATTCATATTATTTGGAAACAAAAAGGTAAATTCTACAACCACTAAATAATTGCAAAAGATTCCTCTGTAAACATGAAAGAAGGATGAGAAGGATTACCTCTTTTTCAGTCACAAGCATTTTGGTACTATATTTTTAAACCATCTCCACATAATGTTGGAGGGTGGGGGACAGCACTAAGACAGAAAGAGAGTAACAGTTTTAAATTAAAAAAAAAAAACACCCTCTAAGTTCTGTAAGAAAAGTGAACATGATTATACCTAAATGTATCCACTGGTTTTTAAAAAATAATTTTATAAAGGCTGTGGGTCAGTATTCATTTATAAAAATAAGTACTTTCACAGTTTCAAAAAGAAATTTATTTTCATATTTGAAAGTCTTTAAAAGTAACCAAAGAACTTATTACCCTTCTGCATTCTGCTTTTCAGAAAGTACTTTTGAGGTAGATCTGTTTCGGATTCTTTTTCTTTTCCTTTTCTTTTCCGAGGCAGATGAGTTTGTATTCTGCGTTTTTTTCTTTTTCTTCAAACAGCTAAGAGGATTGGGGCCACTTACTTTCTTGCGCTTTTTTCTTCTTCTCTGTTCTGGGTCTTTGACTAAACCCTGTTCCTCTTTGAGTTGCTTGATACTCTGTTTCTCATGCACTGAGACAAGCTGACCAGACTCTACCGCTTTAACAAATGCAATTGTTTTGGGAGAAGGTTTGTCCAAGACTATAGTGTTCTGAATAATAAACATGAGAGGAATTCCAGGTTTTTTCTTTACTTTCATAGACAAATTCTGATCCTATTAAAGGGAAAAACAGAATTATTTAGTTCCAATATAATAATTAGATACCTTAAATAGATTTCTAAGAACTTAAAGAGGATTATACTAACAAGATCACCAGTTTTACTTTTCAAATCAGTATGTCTCACTAACTGGTAGTATATTTTATGACAAAGGAAAAAAAAACATAAAAAGTGAGCACAGTTAAGCGTCAACAATGTGAACTGGAATTATCAATATTCTAAGACCAGAAATTTTCTAGGACCTCGAAATACAAACTAATGCAAAGGTAAATATGTTAGGTGATATCCATCATTCCTACTCTGATACATGTTTCAGAAAGGCTCAAGAATGCTCACAGAGATCGAAAGAATAGAAATAAAGTAGGAACTAGCTGACTCAGATTCTACACTCAGCTTTGCTTCTAACTGTGTAATTTTATAATTCCACAAGCATATTTAAGGAAATCTGTATGTATGTGAACTTATTAATATTCACCCAGAGAGTCTCTCTTCCCCTGCATCCCAGTCTTTAAAAGCCTGAAAGAGTTCTATACTGGTGGTATGGTCTCAAATAATATGAAATACAACTTTCTGAATATATGTATTCATATATAAATATGAATACATATATGTGCAAAAATAGTATGAAATATAGAAACATGAAAAAACATGTATAAACATAAAATGTAAAATCTTTGCTCTACTTATCTTCCTTTTAAGAGCCCTAAAACATATCATCACATCTCTATGTCAATAATTTTTTATTTAAAAAAAGGAAATTTCAGTAATGAAGAAGAAAACCATTATGCTTAAT
Organism: Antilocapra americana; assembly: GCA_007570785.1. Taxonomy (NCBI): domain Eukaryota; kingdom Metazoa; phylum Chordata; class Mammalia; order Artiodactyla; family Antilocapridae; genus Antilocapra; species Antilocapra americana. Next base: position 25,656,183 of record ML661885.1, read on the forward strand.
CCATCTAATTTCTTCTAGTGACAAATAGCTCCACATAAAGTACAAACAGAGATGATTAAAACTGACTCTGGTTTTAAAACTGGTGTCACCTGTGTTGCCAGGAAATAATGGTGAGGATTTCCATCTTCCACCATGGAAAGCAGACATTCTGATCCACTCACTGCATCCTTGAAATGGGGACAATTTCGAACCTGGCATTTTTGGGCAATCAGCTTTGCCCCATATAAGTCCTTTCCCAATGTTTCCAACTCTTTTAACACACATCTGGAAAATAAAATGTTGTTAGCAGCTCACAGTTGTAACAGATGCATATTAGTTATTCACAGAAAGCAAGTATTAAAAAAAAAAAATCTCAGTTCTTTTTCAAAAACTACAAGCCATACAGTAACCATTTCACTCTCAAAAGGCCTGGAAAAATGCTACACCAAGTAGAAGGAACTTAATGAATAGCTGAAATGTACTGAGCATTTATCATGTGCAGGCAGCATGCTAACTGCTCTTGACATAAATTCTCCCTTATCTCAAAACAGCCCTACAAGTTTGGATGGCTTACTTTAAAATTATCCTTATTTTAGAACAGCTTATTCTGGGAGATTTCAAGTAACATGCCCAAATTCAAACCACTAAAAGTCGTAGAGTGAAATGTGAATCTAAGTAGTTTGACAATAGATGCCCCAACTAGAGTGCTACAGACTTCTGTTTCAAGTACAAATCGATACACCTTCAAAATATTTTCAGCTCAGAAAAGTAAACATTCTCAACTCACCAGCTTGTTTAAAAGCAATCACAACTTTCTTTCACTTTGCATTTTCATATTAAGATAAGGTACTGTTTTTCAAAGTGTTATCAATGTGTGTGTGCTTAAGTCGCTCAGTCATGTCTGACTCTGAAACCCCACTGACTATAGCTCACCAGGCTCCTGTGTCCATGGTATTTTCCAGGCAAAAATACTGGAGTGGGTTTTCATTTTCTACTTTACAGGATCTTCCTGACCCAGGGATTGAACCTGCGTCTCCTGCATTGGCAGGCGGATTCTTTACAAATTTACTACCTGGGAAGCCTAATTTCTCATCCACAAATCTGAACCTCTTATGGAGTCAAATATTAGCATTTTAATAAGATCGCCAGGTACTTCCTCTATCCCACTTAAAAATTATGAGAAATAGTGAGTCAAAGATTCTTTAACCTGAGCCAATCCTTGCCTGTCTCTACCCTGCCTCATCCCCTTTATCATCCCATTAGTTTGTTTGTTTGAAGAGATTTTGCTTTCTACAGTTACCCATTTTGAATGCTATTTTGAATTTCAGGACTAAATTGCCAAACATTTACTGAATATTTCCCATGGATGGAGTGCCATCAGCTCTTCATCAAATTCACTATGTCTAAAATCAAACTACTTTCATTTCTCCAAACTTCTCCAGGGCTTGCTAATGTTTTGAATTTATTATCTTCTCATATACCTTGTTTAGAAATCTGAAATGCTATTTGATTTTTGCTTTCTCACTCCAACCTCTGCCCCTGCCCCATAGGTGGGTAGTTCTATCTCAGCTTATTATTTACTTCTGTGACATATCCTTGTAAAACCCTGGGATTCCTGCCTTTCCTCTCTCCCTTTATTTCTTGACTAGACAAACAAAAAATGGGTTTACCTGTCTTCATACTCTTGCTTCTCCAACTCACCCCTTACATAGCTGCAGTTATCTTTTTTAGAAGATACATATCATGTCTGATAGCATTTACCGCTTGACACACGCCAAGAATTAATAGAACAATATGCTTTAAAATAACCTATCAGTAAGGTTAAGGGGGGTGGGGGAAATAAATGAGTAAGAATAATCATGTCAATAACTGGAAAAGCTAGGTGATAGATATTTTGTGATGCTATTCTACTTTTGTGGATGAAATAATCTAGAAGTTCAGAGGCTAAATTCTTTAGGGGGAAAAATGCGGCAGAATATAATTTCACCTACTACTTCTCAACCATATGTATATTACAGACTGTATTAAAAATGGTAATATTTATGACAAACAGAGTTAAAAGGGCAAGGCTTGTAGCCAGAAGAAATCAACTCTGGAGCACAGGCCATCAGGATCCAGCAGTCCTGAAGGCAAAGGGGATCAAAAATTCAGGGTTATCTATGCCCCATCTGAGGCTCTGCCTGGATGAAATCTGTATGAAGTTCTGAATACAGAAAGCTGTTTATGGTGTACTATTAGGTGAGGAAGGCAGGCCATTAATATCATATGCAGAGTAAGAGCCCATTTGTGTGTGTGTGTGTGTGTGTGTGTGTGTGTGTGTGTGTGTGTGTGTGTGTGTGTGTGTGTGTGTGTGTGTGTGTGTGCGCGCGCGCGCGCGTGCGCGCGCAAAGAACTGGATGAATGACAGTAGTAAGTCACTGATGTGGTCTTATGGTCATTTAAATTTTCTTTTCTCACTTTTTAAAGGAAATATTCTACAGAGGGAAAAAAAAATACCTACTAAGTTTCGAATAGTAGTTCCTTGTTATGCAGCCTCTATTTATCTTCTTCCCAGCTTCTTTCCCGAGTATACACTGTACTCCAATCTCTTGCATTTCACAACTCCACTCCTTTGTTGGAGAGTTCTACAAGGGATCTTTCATTCAAAAAAACGTCCTTCCCTTCAGAACTGAACTGTGACTGAGCTCAAGTTACTTCCTCTAGGAAACCTTCCTTGATTCCATCTTCCCTCCAAACAGCACCACATGGTTTCATCTTACGTGTTCCCACACTTTGAGGAAATGGGGAAACTACTCTTGGAGTCAAACGTATCAATTAGCGGTTGATTTATGCAACCCACTCCAGTATTCTTGCCTGGAGAATTTCACGGACAGAGGAGCCTGGGAGTATATAGTCAATAGCGTTGCAGAGAGTCGGACACAACTGAACGCCTAACAACACTTTATGCACTTTGCTGGGCATTCGGTTTGGGAGATCATCCTGGTCATCCAGTTATCCTCTGGCTAGAGCAGTGAGTGCCTGGCATATGGCTGGTGCTCAAAATAGGCAGCTGAATAGACAGAGGACCTTGCACAAAGTTCTTAACATCGAGTCTGGCCTTATCTTTCTGGGAATCGGAGATGTTACACCATGAGGCAGTTGTGAAGCTTGAGAAACTCTTAAACTGAGAAAAGCTTTGCAAACAACCAGCAACCACTTCGAAGAGATAGGTTTTGAGATACCAAATAAACGATCCCCATATACTATACCTCGTCAGATTTTTATAGCAAGTTTATAAGCAGTTACGAGCTTTTCTTCTTCTTCTTTTTTTTTTTTTTTAACAGATGGGTAATTCTAGGTTCAGAGAGATTAAATAACTTGCCGGAAATCACAAAACTGGTAGCACTGGGGTCGGAAGCCAGGTTGGACTGCAAAAAGCACACGTGCCTGTCCTCCAGACTAAAGACAAGCAGATACCCCACGATACCACTACTGTCTGTCTACACGGTAGACACTAGCCCACCCTCCTCCGCGGCCCGGCTGAACTGTCAACTCCTACTGGCCGGGGCGCTTTGCCCCTCCAGGACTCGCAGTGGATGCCCGCGAGCAGCGGCCCGGCTGCTAGCGCACCCGCGGGTCCCCCGTGCCTCCATCCGGACCGGCCAGGCCCACCTGGTGGTGCACAGCTGCGTCTCCGCCATGAGGTAGCGCGGCAACTGCTCTCGCAGCTGGATGCGGCCCCGTAGCGCCGCCTGACAGAAAGTGCCGTCCAGCAGTATCTGGTATGGCTCGCGGACTCCAAAATTATTGCGGAAGAAGCCAAGATGCTTCTTGGCGTGTTTCTGTCTGGTGATCTTCATGCCTGGCTTTCCGGACCCAGGCCACCCGACCAGCAGGCAGCTTCGAACCAATAAACTATTCCACGACCGCAAGGCCTGCCTCCCCGGAAACAAACACTTTTGGCCCCGGAAGCAAACGCCCCCATCTGTCGCCCCCGATTTACGTCACACCCAGACAAGCGCGCGCTTCACCGTGGTGCCCGCGCTCTAAGGGGCACGCCCTCGGAGGCGGAGCTTGCGCTTAAGCGGGAAAACAGCTAGATGTGTGATTAGAAGTGTGCATGCGCAGTCAGGTGTCAGACCAAAAGTACTAAACGCTGGTGGCGCTAGTGGTAAAGAACCCGCCTGCCAATGTAGGTGGACAGTGTTAAGGGACATGGGTTCAATCCCTGAGTCGGGAAGCTCCCCTCGAGGAGGGCATGGCAACCCACTTCAGATTCTCAAGAATTTGCCTTGAGAATCCCACGGACAGAGGAGCCTGGTGGTGGGCTACAGTCCATAGGGTCGCAAAGAGTCGATCATGACTGAAGCAATTTAGCGCATGCACGCACACACACACACATACACACTCTGCCTCTTGCGTCACATACACACACACAAACACACAGCCTTTTATGTGTAACTTGGAACAGCAGCTGAAAAATTGGCATTATAATAATCGGTAAAAATATTGAGCCTTAATATGTCCTAGGCACTGTTCTAGGTAAGTTACCTTTTATTTCCTCCTTTAATGTTAATAATTCTCAAACGAGGGAAGAAAGGGACCAAAGTATATTGGATGACTGCGATTGGGCCGGTTTATAATGGTTGCCTTCCTATAAAGAAGTTGAGCCTGAATACTAAGGGCACCTGGTTCTTTAGTGTCAGAACTACCAGTGGAACCCAGGTCTCCTGCCTGAAGTTCAAGTGTTCTGCCACCCCTTCACATCTCCCCCATAGGACCACTGTCTCTAAAGAGCCAAATGTCAGGGCAAAAAATACTACCATTTTGCATTTCTTCAGGACACCATCTTAAATGACTCACAAGGACTGTTTCAGGAGGACTTCTCAAGAGCTTTCTTTTCCAAGAGTCAGTGTCCCTAAATTAGAGTTCTCATTCTGTCCCTAACCCAAGTCATTTGACCTTGAGCAACTCCTCAAAATAGCTGGGTTCAACTTCCTCACTGTCAAATAGGTCGGCAGGACTAGATGACTTTTAAGAACCTCTTTTATGTCTATAGTCTCTAAGGTAGGAAGATTACCTACTGGGCTACTAACAGGGAGGTACAAAACAGACCAAAAGTTTAGAAATTACTTAGTCAACTTGATTAATGAAGAGGGTGAATCTGAAAATTTTGAGTTCCCTGATGACTAATTGCTACATATCTACTGCAATTCTAGGCAAAATAATTAGAAAGTGGGACTATGGAATTTTGCATTTTTTTCTTTTGACCTGGATCTGTCCCAGATCTAGTTCTGGCTGAAGATTGAAAGAACCAACTCAGAAAAATAACTTACAAAGTGATAGAGATGTATTATTTGCATTTAGCGTTTTATTTGGAGACACAGGTTTATGAAACTGGAATTGAAATCTTCTATAATGTAAACCCTGTCTTGATTCCCAGTACAACATCACTTAAACGGCTGCATCTTTTAACCTAAAATAAATCTAGGAATTGGAAGCCATGAAGAGTTACTGTAGGACTGGAATCACAGTTCTTGAGTATAATTCCTCATGACCTTTCAATCTGAATACTCTCTTTATCCTTGTGTGCCAACACCCCACTCTGACTATAATCCCACCACAGACAGAGAAAATATACTATCCCAGTCCTGAAAAACAGTTAAAACAGTTTTAAAAACAGACTCACAAATTTATCTACCAGCTCCATCCTGTTGGCCACATTTCACTGCTAAGAAATATGTGGTTCAGGACTAGGGTTGAGTCATATTATTTTTTTTTTCAATTTACTGAAGCAATTTTTTTCAAGGTCTATGTATGTGACAATGCTATTTGCACAACCATCCCTTATTTCACAAGCAAGAAGACAGAAGATACCGGTGATTATCAAGTTTAAAATGGAATTTTCTGTTACATCAGTGTTTCTCAAAACATGATCCTGGGACATGCAGAAAGGCTGTAAGTATGCTTGTTTAATATGCCCATTTGATTCAGAACAAATATTGAGGGAGAAGGATACTATTCAGAGAGGAGGTGACATTTATTACAATCTCCTGCAAGTCATTTATTATGCATATTAGTGTTCCAGAAGGACTGTCTGCAGTAGAGCATCACTGTTTACCCAGTGGGACATTTTCATTAAGTGGTCTACTGAGTATATCTTTGCCTGATGCCAAATGACCTAGTATTGAAAAATCAACATTTGGCCACAACAAAAGCAGGAACCAAATATTGCCATTATTGGACAAACTATTTGGATATAAGTTTGGACCTGAAATTTTACTTTGAAAATTATTATAATATTATTAACTTTTAAAAATAATCATTGAAAATTCTCTTGACCTTAGAATGTAGGAACAGTGATGTCTCAGCTTTGCTAGCTGCTATTTTTTTTTTTCCCCCTCAGGTCACTCACTACACTGGATATTTTCCAGGTCAAATAGACATTCAGTTGCAGTAGGGGATTGATTTATTTTTCTTTATTTTTTCATAGTCTTCATATTCTTTATTACACATGGATGAAATATAATTTATATGTTGTTTTACACAATTTTGAAGCTCTTTCTTCATGAAATTTTGATGAAGCCAAGTTGACATGAATATGATTTATTCTTGCAAGGTTTGACTAATTCCCAAACAAGACTTTTCATGAAAGATTCATGTCCTAAATGGAATTAAATAGGTAAATATTAAATACAGTTCATAAAGCTTATTTTATTTTCATAAATGCTCATATTCCAATAATTCAGCAAAGGTATCTATCATGATATTATTCTTCTTTATATTCATATTTAAATATTTATAAACATTTGTTAACATCCATTAGCTCCAAAGGAATGCAATGTTCCCCTACTGTTACCCAGCTAACATATTCCTTAAATAAGTAATTTCCCAAAATAAATAATTTAAAACAACTTAGGTAAACTGGTTTGCATTGAGAGCCTATTAGTCCTTCACTTAGATCCCCTAAACTCCATCTGGGACTTGCTTACTGTGAATTTTTATATAAAAGGGAAGATGTTACAAAGGTTGATTCTGTTGCCAGATTTAAAAAAAAACACTTTATAGTTTTCAAATTATAAAAATAACACAGGCCTACTATAACAAGAGGAACAATAGAACAACACAAGACAGCCATCTCCTCTTCCAAGCCGAAATAATACATAATAATCTACTGGGTACCCTTCTGTGATTTTTTTTTTATATTCACATACTCATTTGCATGTACATCTGCATACATATTTAGAGATTTTTGTCACTTTATTATTCAAAAATGAAATCATATTTTATCACTTCTGTCCATTTTAGTTTTCTCACCCAACGATCTTTGTGAAAATCCTTTCCATGCATATTCCAAGTTAACTGGCATAGTACTTTTTCATTATTTTTAATCGCTGCATGAAATTTCCCACAAAATCCCACATGTAACATAATGGATATGACGCAAACTGTGAATTGACACTCAATATCTCTTCTCTTCTCTAGTAATAGGATCCTAATTTCATTCTTGACAGTACTGTGCCTAGAAAAGAGAATCCATGTCCCAGACTTCTGTGCAGTTAAGTATAGTCATAGGATTAAGTTTTAGCCAAAGATATGTTAAATGTAAGTGTTACAAGGGACTTCTGGGAAAGCTGCTTAAAGGAAATTGGTTTCATTTAGTGGTGGGCACTTCTGTTTTTTTTCCATCGTCTTTCTAACCACTCCCAGGATTTGGATGTGATAAAGGGGAACCTAGCAGCCTATTTTAGAGCAAGGGGTAAATGTGAGGATGGAGGCCATGTGCTAAGCTAGCAAAGTAGAAAAGGGAAAGAGCCTGAGCCATCGGTGACTATGAAACCACCTTTTCAAATCTATCCTTTTTACCTCTGAGTTTGTTTTACATGAGAAGAAAAATAAACCTCTATTGTAGTTTAAAAATATTACTTTTGATTTCTTTTCATTTCTGAAACTGTATTTTTTTTTTAGAGCAGTATTAGGTTTATAACAAAATTTGAAGGAAGATGCAGAGATTCCCTGTGTAGCCCTTGCCTCCACACATGCAGAGCCTCCCCCAGTATCAATCCCACTCACCAGAATGGTACATTTTTTTCACCCAAGAAGGACCCTACATCAATACATTATTTCTTTTATATACAGCCATACCCAAACAAAATCGATAGACTAAGTTAAAACTGTGTGTGTGTACTCAGTCCCTCAGTCCTGACAGACTCTTTGCCACCCCATAGACTGTAGCCCACCAGCTCCTCTGTCCATGGGAATCCTCCAGGAAAGAATACTGGAGTGGATTGCAATTTCCTTCTCCAGGGGATCTTGCCAACCCAGGGAATGAATCAGCATCTTCTGTTTGGCAGGCAAATTCTTTACCATTAAGCCACCTGGGAAGCCCCACATTCTAGCTTTACCTAGAATTCACTTAAAACTTTTATCCCATATGCCAGTGGGAAATCAAATACTGTAACCCTGAGTTCCTATTTCCTTTACCTGTTGAACTTCATAGCTCAGGCTTATCTCAACTCTGCTAGTAAACTTCAATCAGCTAGGCATTAGCATAGGGGTTTGTCCTAAGGGCACGCAAGTATGCTGTTGTTTGTTGTAGTTGTTGTTTAGTCACTAAGTTGTGTTCGACTCTTGAGACTCCGTGGACTCTAGCCTGCCAGGCTCCTCTGTCCATGAGATATCCCAGGCAAGAATACTGGAGTGGGTTGTCATTTCCTTTTCCTGGGCATCTTCCTGACTCAGGGGTCGAACTCCCAGCTCCTGCATCACAGGCTGGTTCTTTTACTGCTGAGCCATCACGGAAGCCCCAGTTAAAACTACTTGCCAGAATGAGAGAATTTTATCTTGGCAGAAGTCTTTGATAAAACTTTGATGTTGATTAGTTTTTGCCAATATAATTACCCTTTCTTTGAAAGGTTTCAAAATCCTAATGTATAAGTATTTTTTTTAAAACGTAAAATAAATTCAGTTCAGTCGCTCAGTCATATCTGACTTTGCAATCCCATGGACTGCAGCATGCCAGGCTTCCCTATCTATCACCAGTTCCTGGAGCTAGCTCAAACTCATGTCTATCGAGTCATTGATGCCATCCAATCATCTCATCCTCTGTTGTCCCCTTCTCCGCCTGCCTTCGGTCTTTCCCAGCATCAAGGTCTTTCCTAATGAGTCAGTTCTTCACATCAGGTGGCCAAAGTATTGGAGTTTCAGTTTAAGCATCAGTCCTTCCAATGAATATTCAGGACTGATTTCCTTTAGCATGGACTGGTTGGATTTCCTTGCAGTCCAAGGGACTCTCAAGAGCCTTCTCTAACACCACAATTCAAAAACATCAATTCTTTGATGCTCAGCTTTCTTTATGGTCCAACTCTTATATCCATACATGACTACTGGAAAAACCATAGCTCTGACTAGGTGGAACTTTGTTGGCAAAACAATGTCTCTGCTTTTTAATAAGCTGTCTAGGTTGGTCATAACTTTTCTTTCAAGGAGCAAGCATCTTTTAATTTCATGGCTGCAGTCACCATCTGCAGTGATTTTGGAGTCCAAGAAAATAAAGTTTCTCACCATTTCCATTGTTTCCCCATCTATTTGCCATCAAGTGATGAGAGTGGATGCCATGATCTTGAGTTTTAAGCCAGTTTTTTAACTCTCCTCTTTCACTTTCATTAACAAGTTCTTTAGTTTCTCTCCACTTTGTGCCATAAGGTGGTGTCATCTGCATGTCTGAGGTTATTGATATTTCTCCCGGCAATCTTGATTCCAGCTTGTGCTTCATCCAGCCCAGCATTTTGCATGACGTACTCTGCATATAAGTTAATAAGCAGGATGACAGTATATAACCTTGATGTACTCCTTTCCCAATTTGGAACCAGTCTGTTGAGCCATGTCCAGTTCTAACTGTTGCTTCTTGACCTGCATACAGATTTCTCAGGAGGCAGATAATGTGGTCTGGTATTCAAAACTCTTTAAGAATTTCCCACGGTTTGTTGTGATTTACACAGTCAAAGATTTTGGCATAGTCAATAAAGCAGAAGTAGATGTAAATGTTAAATACTTTGTTTAAATAAAATAAACTAAATCTTTTTACATTCTATAGAAGCTATCTTGACATTTGTTTATTTTGAAAGTAAAAACAATTTGATTTGAACTAAGAATGTCAGTGGGATGTATCTCCTGTTTGGAAAAGTTAGCTAAATATGAAGAACCTCAGCTGTTTGAGTAAGAAACATAAAGGAAATGTTTGTGTCACCCAGCTGTCAATTTAAGGAAACAAGCAAAATTTCTGTCTGTTGGCCTAGCTAGTACCATGAACTCTTCCTCAAATGATGAAGGAGAAACTATGTCTTAGAAAAAAAAATCACAAGGGATTGCTCTTTGTCAAGGATATTTCTAAACCAGGCAGTGATCAGCAAATAATACAGCATTGGTTATCAGATGGCTGTTGTCTGGTGGTTGTAAAATTAGACGAGCAAATTTGCTTGCTAAATAGTTTATTTGAATGAAATTATGCAGAGAACAAATACTGCCATGTGAGGTAAGTTAAAAGAAAGTAAGTATTTCACAATAGATCTGAATAGTGCTCTTCCCTGGAGTTTTACTGACAAAGTGTTCAGTGCTATTAATTAAAGTAGTAAAAACATAGAATGCTAGAGAAAAGCAAAAAGTTGAAAAGTGGTAGCAATGTGCAAAGTGTTTTACTTTGATACATGCATAATAAATAAACTATCATTTGAAATTTAATGAAATTATAACTGAAACTGGCAGAGAAGTTAATGCCGTATGGGGTCATTCATTTTTTAACCTATCAAAGCATTTTTAGAAGATTAATGAATCCTTGTAAAATTACTCTAGGTAAGCAAATATTATTACTGTTACCTAAAGGAGTTTAAAAATTGAGAATTATGTCAGATTATGGCATTAAAGGATTTTCTAAAAACACTATTTATTTATATTAAACAAAATTTTGAAGACAACCCTTTCACTCATGGTTTAGAATATATTTTTAAGCAGCAGGGGTACTTCAGGGCAGAAACTGAATTTCTGGTGGCAAGAAATTAAACAGGCTTTCAATAATTCAGTAGAATATTATTTCAAAGTCTTGTATTTATAATTGAATTACACCAATACAAGGTATTAATTACATGATATTATACCAAATAAAAGTCACTCTTAGAATCTGTGCTAATGTTTTCAGTGGGACTCATTTCCTTTTAATATTAGTTGGTAGGTCATACATCAAAATACTGAGATGAGAAGATCAAATGTCATTTTAAAAACTATTATTATTTTAGCAAACATATAGAAAATACCTACATGCTGATTCATATGTAATATAATTTATAGTATTATTTTCTTTTCATTGGCTCTCTCCTTACCCTCTCTTGTGACTTTTCATAATACTGAACAAATCATTTGGTTCTGCAGAGTATAACCTCCCTTAATCTCATTCCACATAAGTATATAGAAGAAGGCATATGATTTAAATTGATCTCAGATTAAAGAGAAAGACTTTTTCCCCCATAGTTGGGGAACAGGTTTTCTTTTTCTTACAAGAATTATAAAAATGAAGTGTATTGTGTTCTTTGGTACTAGCAGCTGTTTTGAGGTTATAGGGGTAGCTAGCCAATTTGTTCAGTCGCTAAGTTGTGTCCGACTCTTTGCGACCCCATGGACTGCAACCTGCCAGGCTTCTCTGTCCTCTGCTATCTCCCGGAGTTTGCCCAGACTCATGTCCGTTGAGTTGGTGATGCCATCCAAACATCTTGTCCTCTGTCTTCCCCTTCTCCTCTTGCCTTCAGTCTTTCCTAGTGTCAGGGTCTTTTCTAACGAGTTGGCTCGTCCCATCAAGTGGCTAGAGTATTGGAGCTTCAGCCAGTGTGTGGCCAGAATCAAAACATGACAGAAGACAGACAAAAGAGTCATGAAAATGTAGAACTAGAGTCTTTATGCTGCTTCATTTGTAGTGTACACTCCCCTAGACATTTAATTGTGTGACAGAATACATTTCCTTCTTTTTTAAAATTAAATTTATTTTTTAATTGAAGGATAATTGCTGTACAGAATTTTGTTGTTTTCTGTCAAACATCAGCATGAACCAGCCATAGGTATACATATGTCCTTCTTGTTTAAAATAATTTAAACTGTTTTTTGTTTACTTATTTATTTTTGGTTGCTCATAGCCCAAACCGATGGACTAGCCTAACCGATGGACTGCTTGTTAAATCTAGGCAACAAAATGTATTTTTAAAGGAAAAATAATATTACCTGTATAATGTTTTACCTTAAAGACATTTAGGATATTCCGTATATGTCCTTGTTTTATCCCAGACACCATTGGGAAGAGACTGGAATGCAGAAGTAAGTGTTGCTATTAGTTGCTTTCAAGTATCTCCCAACTCTTACTTTTCCATTCCAGTCAAATACTAAGCAGCAAAGTGCTTAGTGTTTTAAGCCAAATGATTTTCTTTGGTCAGGCAAGTATTTGTAAGCTTCTAAAGAGTGTGTGAATTTAATTCACAACTTCAGTTTTACCCCATTTATATATTGTTTCTTCTGGCTTTGCTTACGTTTGATTTTTGTTCCCCAGGCCTTGTTCTATTCTGATGGCACTGTATGTTCTTTTAGAGGGGAGGAGATGAAACAACTCTTACCCTTTCCTCTCATTTCCAGGGTAGCACCTTTCTGATCCCTTCCTTATAACTGAGTAGTGTTAAAGTAAACTTCCTGTTTCTCTCTATAGTCTGTTACTTATGACACCCTAACAGTGGAGTGACTAATCTGATGTTTGGGGAGAACTTGTAACCATTCCCTAACAGTATCTCCTTGTCAAGGAGAAAAGGAGATTTTTGTGTTCCTTTCCTAGAAAATAATCTACACAGATGAGATAAAAGCATACATCCTTACAGGCTTCCACTGAAAATTTTATTAAAAATGGTGGTTTCTTTGTTCCTAATGGTTACCAAAGAACAACCATCCTTCACTTGTATGTCATGAGCATACAGTTACTTCCCAGAGGGACAGTAAATAGAAAGGTCAGAGGACTTTCTACCATCTTCCTTCATACCAAGGCTGGAACCAATGCTAAGTTGGCCCTATAAAGGTTGCCTAAAAGCCCTGAGCTCAACTCAGACTGTCAAGATGTCCAAAGGAAACTTGCCTTCTGTAGAGGGCTGGAAAAAGCCAACAACTGAACAGGAATAAATTGAAGCTCAAATTAAAAAAAACCCCACCCCCCAAAAAAACCCTTTGGCTAATCCTGAGTAGGAATAAAGTGACATTTTAAGAAATTCTTTGGCTCATCTTTGGTGTCTATTTTATTGCATTGAAGGGTATTTGGGTGAGTCTTAGCCAACTGAGAGGAAACAGCTCTAATACTGTGGGTATTAGAAACAGCTCTAATGCTGGGTCTCAGGCACGAACTGGTCATAGTCTGACATTTACTGGGCTGTGTTTTCTGAGTGGGTTGAGTTACCATCACAAAAGCAGACCCAGTCAGACTATTTATTTTTTCATTGTTTTCAGTCAGGTATGGCAGGCTCTCCTTTGCTTTCTGTCCCCATGTGGTAATCAACTGTGCTGTCCACAACATCAAAAACTGCCTTTTGGAGGGCTGCTAAAGTACAGTTGAATGGTTCTGAGCAACCTTCTTTAGATGATCAAATATGTTTAGTGTTGTTTAAATTTCTTCTGCATGATGCAGGCTTATTTTGCTCTTTTTTTTTAGGATCTTGAAGAGGAAGATTAGGTTATTGATTTGAGATATATCATCTTTTATAATGTATGCATTTAGCTATAAACCTTCCTCTCAGTACTGTTGTAACTGCATGCCATGAATTTTGACATTTTATATTAATATTTTCACATTTATTCAGTTTCCTCTAAATAAATTCAGTGTGTTTTAGAAGTTCCCTTAAGACTTCCTCTTTGATCCATGGGTTATTAAAGGCATGTTGTATACAATATTATAAAGCAGTTATTCTTCAATTAAAAAGAAATTTTAAAAAATCATTTTGTACTGTTTTCAAGTATTTGGAAAATTTTCAGTTACCTTTATATTTTGACTTCTAGTTTGAATCCATTCTGCTTGATGAACATGCTCTGAATGATTTTTTGAATGATTTTAATTTCTTTGAATTTGTTGAGGTTGGTTCCTCACTCAGGATATGATCTTTGTGTTCCTGGGGTTCTGACAAGAATGTGTATCCTGTTGCTATTGGGTGGAATGTTTTATAAATGTTGATTAGATCCTATGATTGATGATGTTGCTGAATTCCTTTATATCCTTGCTGATTTCCTCTGTAGTTGTTCTATTAATTGTTAAGAAAGGAGAGTTGACATCTCTAACTATGACTACGAATGTGTCTATTCTTTGAGCTCTATGAGTTTTTTCTCAACACAGTAAGTTCAGCTTTGTTGCTAGAACATACACATTTAGAATTCCTGTGTTTTTGATCATTTTATCATTATATAACATTTTCCTCCATCTTTGCTGATTGTCTTAGCTCAGAATTCTCTTTATCTGATATTAATACAGCCAGTTCTGCTTTCTTTTGATGAATGATATATTTTTCCATCATTTTCCTGTCAATGTGCTTATATCACTACATGAGTTTCTTTCAGACAGCTTATTAGGTTGTTTTTATCCAATTTTTCTTATTTATATTTGGCTGCTCTGGGTCTCTATTGCTCTGTGTGGACTTTCTCTAGTGGCGGCAGTCGGGAGCTACTCTTCATTGTGGTGTGGGGGCTTCTCATTGCGGTGGCTTCTTCTGTTGGGGAGCATGAGCTCTAGGGCCTACTGGCCTCGGGAGCTGTGGCGCATGGGCTTAGTTGCTCCGAGGTGCATGGGGTCCTCCTGGACCCGGGATCAAACCCATGGCTCCTGCAATGGTAGGTGGACTCCCATCCAATGTACCACCAGGGAAGTCCCATTCTATCAATGCTTTTATCCATTCTTCCAATAGTTGTATTTTAAAATAGAACATTTATATTAATCTAATTATTGATACAGGCTTAAGACTACTATGTCATTTTTAAAAAATAATTTTGTTTATTAATTTTTGGTTGTGCCGAGTCTTCACTATTACCTGGGCTTTCTCTAGTTGCAGCGATCAAAGGCTGTTCTCCAGTTGCACTTTGAGGGTTTCTCATTGCGGTGGTTCTCTTATCACAGAGCATGGGCTCTGGGGCACCCAGGCTTCAGCAGTCGCAGCTCCCGGGCTCTAGAACACAGGGTCAATAGTTGCGGCACATAGGCTTAGTTGCCCTGCAGCATGTTGGGTCTTCCCAAATCAGGGATGGAACCAGCGTCCCTTGCATTGCAAGGCGGATTCTTAACCACTGGACCACCAGGGAAGCTCTTGAATACATTTTTAACATGGAGTTTACACAAGCTGCCAATGAATCACTGGTCTAGTGTGAAGGAAACAGTTGAGTCAAAGATGCTCCAAAAGCTTTGTTCTTATCAACTAGAAGAATAGAACTGTCCTCTAATAACTGGGGAAGACTGGGGAAGAACATTTTTGTCAAGAGGAGGAGGTATTTGGAGCTCAATTTTTGAAAGGTTAAATTGGAGCAGGTGCTTGTGGGACATTTAAGGAGATGTTGAATAGATAGACATGCCATTGTGGAGTTCAGTGGAGAGGTCTGGGTAAATATAAATTCAGGAATCATCGGCATTGCAGGAGGAGTATTGAGATACAGAGTAAAGATAAGGGAATGAAGATGTACAAGGACTGAACACGCTGCTGTTATTAAATTAAATTAAAGTTAGGCATTCAAGTGAAGGACATGTCATTCCTTCTGAAACCGTTAGGTGTCAGGGCTCCAGAAGAGCTCTGGTCTCACAGTCCTTTATGTCTCAACGCAGAAAGGAATTTATGGAGGAGAGGCAATGTGATAGATAAGTGATCTGTTTGAATAGGATGCTTGTAAGGTTCACAAGCAGGCAGGCAGATGTTGCACTCCCCTGAGTGCTCAGTGGGTTACATTCTTATAATCAGAAGAAGAAAGAGGAGGGGGAGAAGATCTTTGTTTTTCTTGAGTAGGCTTCATGTTTCGACATCAGTTCCTCCCTCAGGTAGGGCAGGGAAGTTTATTTGTCCCTCCCTATATGGTCAAGCCAGGACTGTCATAGCACTTTGGAAAAATATTTTCAGGTTTCAGTACAATGGTGGCTTTCATTTTGAGAAGTCATCTTCCCACAAATGATTGTGTGTGTGTGTGTGTGTGTGTGCGCGCGCGCGCGCGCGCAGATCCTGTTTTGGAAGTCATTAACTTGATAGCATGGGGCAGATTGTAGTTCTACTGTTGTTTTATTATTTGGGGGGGATGGTACAAAGAATATGTCTTAGAGGCTAAAGAGCATGTTTTGGGGGTTATTAATTCCCTTAGCTTACTGGGCAGGATGCAGGTATCATGCCTGCATGATTGTTTTATTGTTTGGGGGCATGTCTCCCATTTCTGTTGCATGGCTTTGTTGCCAGCAGGTTAGCTTGATTTTATCGTTAAGCAAGCCAATCTGACTTTGATGCTAAGTGACTTGTTTTGCTTTATGATTCAAGTAGGCCCACATTGTTTCAGAAGTTTCCCATTACTTTCTTGAGTGATCATTAGTCTTACTGTGGTCTCCCAAATTCCCCTAAAGTTCCCTCTCTATTGACAATTCCCTAATGGGGTTTCTAAGCTAACTATTTGATCATCTTATTGGGCTTCCCTGGTACGTCAGCTGGTAAAGAATCCATGTGTGATGCAGGAGACCCCAGTTCGATTCCTGGGTCGGGAAGATCCACTGGCGAAGGGATAGGCTACCCACTCCAGTATTCCTGGACTTCCCTGATGACTTAGCTGGTAGAGAATCCCCTGCAGTGCAGAAGACCTGGATTCGATCCCTGGGTTGGGAAGATCCCCTGGAGAAGGGAAAGGCTACCCACTCCAGTATTCTGGCCTGGAGAATTCCATAAACTATCTAGTCCATGGAGTCACAAAGAGTTAGACATGGCTGAGTGACTTTCACTTTCATATTCTGTCCCTGAGCTTCCCATATGGCACTAGCTGTAAAGAACCCGCCTGCCAATGCAGGAGATGTAAGAGATGTGGGTGGGATCTCTGGGTCAGGAAGATTCCCTGGAGGAGGGCATGGCAACCCATTCCAGTATTGTTACCTGGAGAATCTCATGGACAGAGGAGTCTGGGGGATACAGCCCACAGGGTTGCAAAGAGTTCTATAGGACTAAAGCAATTTAGAACACAGGCTCACATTCTGTCCCTATCACTTCTAGGCCCTTTCTAGTTAGGGTTAGATTACAGGAACCCAGTGGTAGGGATAGAATGACAGGGCAAAATAGGTTATTAAATAGTTAATCCCACTAGGGATTTTCCATAAGTAGAAAAATACGGGAGACCCCTGTAAGTTACTGATTACTTGACAAAGCAGGTTTGCTGCTTCTGCTGCTGCTAAGTTGCTTCAGTAGCGTCCGACTCTGTGTGACCCCATAGACGGCAGCCCACCAGGCTCCCCTGTCCCTGGGATTCTCCAGGCAAGAATACTGGAGTGGGTTGACATTTCCCTCTCCAATGCATGCAAGTAAAAAGTGAAAATGAAGTCACTCAGTCATGTCCAACTCTCAGAGACCCCATGGACTACAGCCTACCAGGCTTCTCTGTCCATGGGATTTTCCAGGCAAGAGTACTGGAGTGGGGTGCCATTGCCTTCTCTGGAAAGCAGGTTTGCCTCACCAGAAAACCAAGCAGGCTTGCTTAGCAACAAAGCCATGCAACAGAAGCATGGGATACGCCAACAAACAAACGATGGTGGCAGGAGACCCACATCCTGCCCAGTGATCCCTCCGAAATGCTCTCTGCACACGTAAAAAACAGTAATTTGTGGACTTAGCTTGACCACACAGGGACCAGAAAACTCCCCTGCTCAGCCTGGAGGAGCTAATGATGAAAACATGATGTCTAATCAATAAAGACAAAGGAGGTCTCCTCCTCCCCCCTTTTCCTTTTATTATAAAACTGTAGCCAACTAGTTCTTGGGGCATGGCCTTTCTTGCCCACCTGCTTGTAAGCCTCACAAGTGTTCCATTCTAATAAATCACTTTTTATCTACCACTTTGCTGTTGCTGAATTCTTCTGTGCACCGAGTCATAAAGGAGTATAGTACGGGAGCTCCTCTGAGTCCCCCTTAAATGACACTAATCAGTTTCACATGTAGTGTGATTAACATACTTGACTGGAAAATCTTCGTGAGATGTTGCCAAGGACAAAAATTGCAAAGAAATTAAAAAAAAACAACTTCAATATAAGCTCGCCATTAATGAACAGAATGACGTTTGACAAATCATGTCTCAATTGCCAAATATGCTACTGAAGTAAGTACAGCTCTTCATAAGGGGACTACCGATTAATCAAAAAAAATTAGAAGTGAAAGCAGATTATACGAATGACACGCTACATAATGCTAGCTATAAAGCAATTATGATTCACTACCTAATGCATACCGATTAAACATTAAGGGGAAAACACTTTCAAGAATTTCTTTTTGCCTTTCTTAAAACTTTCTATCAAAGAAGCCGCAAAAGCACAATGCACACGCGCAAAGCGTTCCATGGCCGAAGAAAGGCGGGGAAAGAGCAGAGAGGCGGGGCCTCCCCCGCCGGCCTTTCCTAGCAGCTCCGCCCCTCGAACGCCAGACTGCGTTTGACGTCAAGTGAAACTTTACTTCCGCTTCCGGCAACGCACGTTTCTCTTTTCCGGTCCGGCTGGGAAGATGGCGTCCCGCAAGGAAGGCACCGGCTCGTCCGCCACCTCTTCCAGCTCTACCACCGGCGCTGCAGGCAAAGGCAAAGGCAAAGGATCTGGAGATTCAGCCGTGAAGCAAGTGCAGATAGATGGCTTGGTGAGTGGGGTTCCGTTTCTCTTGGCCCACGTGGGGAGCTCAGTTCCCAGCCCGGTCTTGCCAGGCGCGTTTTCCGGCAGCCTCCCCTCTGGGCTTGCTGAAGCGGGGCCAGGGTTTTCCCCTAAAATCTTCTTTCTTTATCTTCGCTTTCTGTTTGGAAGACGCGGACACCTTCTCTGCCGTCTCATCAGGGAATTGAGAACTCAGAAAGTGGACCTAGGCTTGGGTGTGTGTGTGTGACAGACTCTTGTGGGCTTGTTTTGAGATGCTTGGGAGAGGGTATTTGGAGAATGACTATTCTGGGAAGCAAGTAGGTGACGGAGGTGTCGAGAAGGATATAGGGCTTTTGGAAGGGGAGAGTAAACTATTGTTTCCCTGCTGGGATTTGAAATCTGTAACTTTCCAAGTGGAGATTAGTTTGTAGCCACTTTTGAGCCTGTGGTTCAGCAGTTACGTGAAACCGCGTTATTGGAATAAATACCTTATGTTGACTTCTTTCCCTCTCTGAATATTGGAGTGCCTTGGGATTTGGGTTTAGGCGTCCTTCCACCTGGTCTCTGCTTGACAAAGGTGATGAAAGCGCAACTCTGGAGTCAGACGGCTTGGCTTGAAATCCATCGCAAAAATTAGCTGAATGACATTGGGCATATTATTAATCTCTTTGTGCTTGATAAGTTAAATGGTAAAAGGTGTTAACATGTACTTTTAGCTACTGCTGTTACATTTGCAAAAGTTATAGTATTAGACTTTCTTTAAAGCCCTCTCTTCAAGACTTTAAATGTTATTTGTATTCTGATAACTCGTAGGTTTATGTTTCTTGTCAGATTTGGTTCTTGAATGCCACTCTTAACGCATCCAACTCCCTGCTTGCTGTCACTGTTAGGATATCTCATAGGAACTTCAAACTTAATTGTGTCCAAAATAAAATTTTTGACCCTTGCCCTGCTTCTCTCCCATTCATTCATCTTACCTCACTCTCTCCTATCTTAGTAAATGGAACTGCTGTTTACCTGTTTGAAAAGTCAAACCTGAGCATTAATGTATGCTTGTTCTTATTTTACCCTTGGTGTCCAGTCCCTCAGCAAATTCTGTTGGTTCTACATCCAAAATATATCAAATTTTATTTGCTTTTCTTCTAGATTCCACCAACCACATCCACTTAAAATAAAATGTAGACTTCTTACTCAGTCTTCAAGGCCCTGCTACTATTATCTCTTTCCTCAGACTCACCTCATACTTTCTTCTAGGCTTCAGTCACAGTCAACTTTCAGTGTTCTATTTTCTCAGTCTGAAATACTGTCTGAAATATTTCTTTCTACTCCATGGCATTTTTTGAGCCTTTAGGGTATTGGCTTAAGTGTCAGCATCTTGAGAAGCTTTGCCTAAGTACCGTGTAAAAAATAGCTTCATTCCCATTACTCTCCATTACATCACCTTTATTTCTGTCTTAGCATTTTCCACTACTTGTAATTGTCTTGTTTGTTTCTTTGTTTTTCTCCCCCAGTAGAATGTAAGCTACTGAGGGCAAACAGGTATTATGCTTTTTCATCTGTTACATTCCAAAACTGAATCAGTTAATTGAGGTAGGTAGGATAAATTGATTAATGAAGTATTTAAGTTTCTTTCTGTAGTACTTCCATTTCATATTCTAATATCTTTTTCTATAGGTTATTTTCATAGCGTCTTGACTTGTCCTCTTAGCCTGCTGCAGTCCATCCTTCATACTCTTAGTAAAACAGGCACTTTAGTGTGAAAGTTCAGCCACAGTTAACTTCCCTTGTGAACTGTTTTTAGTGCCTTTGTGATGAGTTCAAGGCTGACCAAGATGTCCTTGGCTTTTGTGTTCAGGTTAGCTTGCCACTGTTCCCATGCTTTGTAGGAATGTCTCATTCCAGCCACACAGGACTAATTTGCTTAGCCTGATGTTTAATCACATTTGTTTTTGACACCTTGGTGATAGCCAGGGCCAGATTTCCTTTTCTTCTTGAGCCTTTCTTTTCGAACCTTTAATTTGGTTTCATCAGTTTTCTGTATCTTTAATTTTACCTTTCTCTTAACACATGGTGATTGTCAGACTTTCCCGTATTAAAATGTCCAACCCTTTCTCTTTTTACTTAGCACTTAGCGTTCATTCTTGGGCTTCCCTGATAGCTCAGTTGGTAAAGAATCTGCTCTGCCTGCAATGCAGGAGATCCTGGTTTGATTCCTGGGTCGGGAAGATCTGCTGGAGAAGGGATAGGCTACCCACTCCAGTATTTTGGGGCTTCCCTTGCGGCTTAGTGGGTAAAGAACCTGCCTGCAATGTGGAAGACCTAGGTTCGATCCCTAGATTGGGAAGATCACCTGGAGAAGGGAAAGCATGCCCACTCCAGTATTGTGGCCTGGAGAATTCCATGAACTACATAGTCTATCAGGTTGCAAAGTCAGACACTACTGAGCGACTTTTGCTTTCAGTTGTGTTCATTCTTAGTCCCCGCCTCTTTTGTTTGTTGTCAGTGGTTAAATAATTGATCTATGTTTGTGGTCTTCCATTCTTTCTTCAACTCAGTGCTACTAGAACCTGCCATCACCATTTTCTTGATTTAGTTTTTAAAAAGATCATTGATTTTGTGAAGAGGCGAAGACTGAGCAATTGCACCCGCGTTGCCAACCTCGAGCAGCAATCGGCTTCTCCATGTAGAACCCAGGGGTAGCAGATTCAGAATCGAATCTCTTCTCCCTTCCCCCTCCTGTGAGATTTTTTTTGATCTTCAGCTACATTTTTCAGCATTGTGAAGCACCGTATCATCAAAGACAATGGCCAGCAATGTTACCAACAAGACAGATCCTCACTCCGTGAACTCTCATGTATTCATTGGGAATCTCAATACCCTTGTGGTCAAGAAATCTGACATAGAAGCAATCTTCTCAAAATACGGCAAAATCGTGGGTTGCTCTGTTCATAAGGGCTTTGCCTTCATTCAGTATGTTGATGAGAGAAATGGCCGGGCTGCTGTGGCAGGAGAGGATGGCAGAATGATTGCTGGCCAGGTTTTAGATATTAATCTGGCTGCAGAGCCAAAAGTGAACTGAGGAAAAGCTGGTGTGAAACGATCTGCAGCAGAGATGTACGGCTCATCTTTTGACTTGGACTATGACTTTCAACGAGATTATTACGACAGGATGTACAGTTACCCAGCACATGTTCCTCCTCCTCCTCCTCCTCCTATTGCTCGGGCTGTAGTGCCCTCAAAACACCAGCGTGTATCAGGAAACACCTCACAAAGGGGCAAAAGTGGCTTCAGTTCTAAGAGTGGACAGCGGGGATCTTTTCCTAAATCTGGAACGTTGAAAGGAGATGACCTTCAGACCATTAAGAAGGAGTTAACCCAGATAAAACAAAAAGTGGATTCTTTACTGGAAAGCCTGGAAAAAATTGAAAAGGAGCAGAGCAAACAAGGAGTAGAGATGAATGATAAGTCAGAAGAGGAGCAGAGCAGCAGCTCCCTGAAGAAAGATGAGACTAATGTGAAGATGGAGTCTGGGGGGGTGCAGATGACTCTGCTGAGGAGGGGGACCTACTGGGTGATGATGATAATGAAGATCGGGGGGATGACCAGCTGGAGTTGACCAAGGATGGTGAAAAAGAGGCTGAGGAAGGAGAGGATGACAGAGACAGCGCCAATGACGAGGATGACTCTTAAGCACATAGCGGGGTTTAGAAATCTTGTCCCATTATTTCTTTACCTAGGCGCTTGTCTAAGATGAAAATTTTCACCAGATCCTCTCCCCTAGTATCTTCAGCACATGCTCACTGTTCTCCCCATCTTCTTCCTTCCCATGTCCATTAATTCATATTGCCCTGTGCCTAGTCCCATTTTCACTTCCTTTGACCCTCCTAGTAGTTATTTTAAGTCTTCCCCTGTAATTTTTGCTTTTAATTTTGATACCTCTTTATGACTTAACAATAAAAGGATGTATGGTTTTTAAAAAAAAATTAAAAAGATCATTGATAACATTAGCAAAGAACTGTAAAACAACAGGATATACATGTAAAATAATGTCTTTAATACATAAATATCCATTTACCTGCCTTTTAACTTGAGAAATAGAATTTTTAGTCTCTTTGAAGTCCTTTCCATTTCATCCTTTTCTCCCATCCCTTTTTTGTACCTGTAATCACTCTTCTGTGCTTTGTTTCAGTGATTTCTTGGTTTTCTTTACAGCTGTACCACACAGAGTATTCCCAAATGATTTGTTTACTTTGGCCTGTTTATATTAATAAAAAGAATGAAGTGTTAGATGAATCATAGTGCATGGTCACCTATGTCTTGAATCGTATATATATGTATCTCACACCATGATCTTGAGATTATTCTGTTCTAGAGAAGCTCTAATTCACTCATTTTTATTACTACTTAGTATTTCATTGCACGAGTAAAACATAATTTTCCTCTTCTACATGTTAATGGACAAGTTAGATGACTTGCTTTCCTTGTGTGAAGTAGTATCTCTCAGTAATGTTAACTGTCCCTTCCAATAGACTTGTCAGCCTGTTTTTTATTGTACGTTGTACAGTCGGTACTCAGTGTATCCTTATAGAATGGACGAGTGAATTGTCATTGTAGTCAGGTGATCTCTTTATTCCTTGGTAAGATCAAGCAAGCTAATTCTTCCTATTGGACTTTCCATGTAAAACCCTCTTTGATCCCCCTAAACCAGTCTGAATCTTAACCTTTCTTATGTACATTACACTTTTGATACTTCAGGTCTGGTCCAAGGACCAGCAAGACAAGCAGAATTGGCCTTGCCTGGTAGCTTGTTAGAAAGACAGAAACACAGTATCTCAGAATTTCTCCTGACCTATTGTTTTGGGTGATTTATAACATTTTTAATGTTTGAGTAGTGCTGCTCTAGGCCACATCAATCTCTTCTTTTCTCTGAACTTTTTATTTTTCTGGTGACAGCTTATGTTACTCATCTTAGCATGTAATCATATGCTGTTAATGAATGGTCTACGTATATTAAGTAGAGTCAGGAAGAGTACTAGTTCAGTTCAGTTGTGTCAGACTCTGTGACCCCATGGATTGCATGCAGCACGCCAGGATTCCCTGTCCATCACCAACTCCCAGAGCTTACTCAAACTCATGTCCATTGAGTCGGTGATGCCAGCCAATCATTTTACCCTCTGTTGTCCCCTTCTCCTCCTGCCTTCAGTCTTTCCCAGCATCAGGGTCTTTTCCTGTGAATCAGTTCTTCACATTAGATGGCCAAAGTATTGGAATTTCAGCTTCAGCATCAGTCTTTCCAATGAATATTCAGAACTGATTTCCTTTAGGATGGACTGGTTGGATCTCCTTGTAGTCAAAGGGACTCTTCAAGAGTCTTCTCCAACACCATAGTTCAAAAGCATCAATTCTTCAGTGCTCACCTTTCTTTATAATTCAACACTTGCATCCATACATGACTGCTGGAAAAACCATAGCCTTGACTAGACAGACCTTTGTTGCCAAAGTAATGCCTCTACTTTTTAATATGCTATCTAGGTTGGTCATAGCTTTTCTTCCAAGGAGCAAGAGTCTTTTTGAATTTCATGGCTGCGGTCACCATTTTGGAGCCCCCCAAAATAAAGTCTGCCACTATTTCCACTGTTTCCCCATCTATTTCCCATGAAATGATGGGGCCAGATGCCATGATCTTACTTTTCTGAATGTTGAGTTTTAAGTCAACTTTTTCACTTTCCTCTTTAACTTTCATCAAGAGGCTCTTTAGTTCTTGGCTTTCTGCCATAAGGGTAGTATCATCTGCATATCTGAGGTTATTGATATTTCTCCCAGCAATCTTGTTTCCAGCTTGTGCTTGCATTTCATGTAATGTACTCTGGATATAAGTTAAATAAGCAGGGTGACAATATGCAGCCTTGACGTACTCCTTTCCCAATTTGGAACCAGTCTGTTGTTCCATGTTGCTTCTTGACCTGCATACAGATTTCTCAGGAGACACATCAGATGATCTGGTATTCCCATCTCTTTGAGAATTTCCCACGGTTTGTTGTGATCCACACAGTCAGAGTCTTTGGCATAGTCAATAAAGCAGAAGTAGATGGTTTTCTGGAACTCTCTTGCTTTTTCTTTGATCCAGCAGATGTTGGCAGTTTCATCTCTGGTTCCTTTGCCTTTTCTAAATCCAGCCTGAACATCTGGAAGTTCTTGGTTCGTGTACTGTTGAAGCCTGGCTTGGAGAATTTTGAGCATTAATTTGCTAGCGTATGAGATGGGTGCAATTGTGTGGTCGTTTGAACTTTTTTTGGTGTTGCCTTTCTTTGGGATTGGAATGAAAACTGACCTCTTCCATCCTGTGGCCACTGCTGAGTTTTCCACATTTGCTGGTATATTGAGTGCAGCATTTTCACAGCATCATCTTATAGGATTTGAATTAGCTCAACTGGAATTGCATCACCTCCGCTAGCTTTGTTCGTAGTGATGCTTCCTAAGGCCTCCTTGCCTTTACATTGTAGGATGTCTGGCTCTAGGTGAGTGATCACACCATCATGATTATCTGGGTCGTGAAATCTTCTCTTGGTATCTGTAATTTTCTTGAAGAGATCTCTAGCTTTTGCATTCTATTGTTTTTCTCTATTTCTTTGCATTGATCACTGAGGAAGGCTTTCTTATCTCTTTTTTATTCTTTGGAACTCTGCATCCAAATGGGTATATCTTTCCTTTTTTCCTTTGTCTTTAGCTTCTCTTCTTTTCTCAGCTATCTGTAAGGCCTCATCAGACAACCATTTTGCCTTTTTGCATTTCTTTTTCTTGGGGATGGTCTTGATCCCTGCCTCCTGTACAGTGTTATGAACCTCCGTCCATAGTTCTTCAGGCACTCTATCAAATCTAATCCCTTGAATCTATTTGCCATTTCCACTGTGTAATCGTAAGGGATTTGATTAGGTCATATCTGAATGGTCTAGTGGTTTCCCCCTACTTTCTTCAATTTACGTCTGAATTTGGCAATGAGGAGTTCATGATGTAAGCCACAGTCAGCTCCCGGTCTTGTTTTTGCTGACTGTATAGAACTCCCTCTGGCTGCACAGAATATAATCAGTCTTGTTTTTGCTATCCACCATCTGATGATGTCCATGTGTAGAGTCTTCTCTTGTGTTGTTGGAAGAGGGTACTTGGTATGACCAGTGCATTCTCTTGGCAAAACTTTTAACCTTTGCCCTGCTTCATTTTGTACTTGAAGGCAATATTTGCTTGTTACTCAGGTATCTCTTGACTTCCTGCTTTCGCATTCCCGTCCCCTGTAATGAAAAGAACATCTTTTTGGGGTGTTCATTCTAAAAGGTCTTGTAGGTATTCATAGAACTGCTCAACTTCAGCTTCTTCAGCATTACTGGTCAGGGTGTAGACTTGAATTACTGAGATAATGGTTTGCCTTGGAAATGAACAGAGATTATTCTGTCGTTTTTGAGGTTGCATCCAAGTACTGCATTTCGGACTCTTTTTTTTTTTTTTTTAATGTGATGGCGACTCCATTTCTTCTAAGAGATTCTTGCCCACAGTAGTAGATATAATGGTCATCTGAGTTAAATTCACCCATTCCAGTCCATTGTAGTTCACTGATTCCTAAAATGTCAGTGTTCACTCTTGCCATCTCCTGTTTGATCACTTCCAATTTGCCTTGATTCATGAACCTAACATTCCAGGTTCCTATGCGATATTACTCTTTACAGCATTGGAGTTTACTTCCATCACCAGTCACATCCACAAATGGATGTTTTGCTTTGGCTCCGTCTCTTCATTCTTTCTGAAGTTAGTTTTCTACCAATCTCCAGTAACATATTGGGCACCTACCAACCTGGGGAGTTCATCTTTCAGTAATAGTAGTATCCTTAAGTGAAGTTACCTGCCTCATGTAGGCAAACCTAAGTCCATCTGACTTTTCCACCTCAGGTTGCTTTCAAGACTTGGATAACCCTGCAGACATCCTTGGCATAGTTTCCTGCCCTTAAGGTCAGAGAGCTTGTTGAAATCCATTGCCTTTGTAAAAGGTTGCTTCTCTGTCTTGGCTCTTGTCAGTAGTGCTGCAGTGGATTTTTTTTTTTTTGGAGTATAGTTGCTTCACACCGCTGTGACAGTTTCTCCTATATTGCATAGAATCAGCCATATGTATACATACATGTGTCTCCTCTGTTTGAGAGTGCTTTTCCATTTAGGTCATCATGGAGCCCTTGTAGAGTTCCCTGTGCTATTTGGTGGATATTCACTGGCTGTCTATTTTATATATACTCGTGTATATATGGGCTTCTCAGGTGGTGCTGGTGGTTGAGAATCCCACCTCGGTATCTGGGTTGGAGGATCCCCTGGAGTAGCAAATGGCCTACCACTCCAGTGTTCTGGTTTGGAAAATTCCTTGGTACAGAGGAACCTGGTGGGCTGTAGCCCATGGGATTGTAAAGAGTTGGACATCACTGAGGGACTGAACTCAAAGCACAAGTGTATATACGTCAGTCCCGATCTCCCAGTTACCCCACCACCGCCCCCACCCTCCTCCTTTGGTATTAATAAGCTTTTTCTCTGCATCCGTGTGTGTGTCTGCTTTGCAGCTGAGGTCATCTATACTGCTTTTCTAGGTTCCACATGTATGTGTTAATATCTGATATTTGGTTTTTCCTTTCTGACTCCACTTGTATGACAGTCTCTAGGTTCATCTACTTTGCAAATGACCCAATTTCATTTCTTTTTATCATTGAATAACCTTCCATTGCATTATGTACCACATCTTCTTTATCCATTCCTCTGTTGATGGATATTTAGGTTGCTTCTGTGTCCTGACTGTTGTAAATAGTGCTGTAGTGAACAGTGGGGTGCTTGTATCTTTTTTTTTCCAAATAATTTTTTAAAAATTAGTTTTAATTGGAGGATAATTGCTTTAAGTATTGTATTGGTTTTTGCCATACAAAACTGTGAATCAGCCACAAGTATACATATGTCCTCTTCCTCGTGAACCTCCCTCCCAGCACCTCCCTGCCCCCAGCCATCTGACCCCCTAGGTTGTCATAGAGCATCAGGTTGAACTTCCTGTGTTATATAGCAATTTTCCAATAGCTATTTGTTTTACATATTTTAATATAAAGAATTCTGTATAACAGGTTTTAGGTTCATCCACCTCAGTTCAGCTGACTCACATCCATTCTTTTTTATGGCTGAGTAATATTTCATTGTATATATCTACCAGAGCATCTTTATGCATCCGTCAGTGGACATCTGTGTTGCTTCTGTGTCCTGGCCGTTGGAAATAGTGCTGCAGTAAACATTGGGGTTTATATGTCTTCTTTTTAAATGTCTTTTTGAATTATAATTTTCTCTGGGTGTAATATGCCCAGTAGTGGGATTGATGGATTATGTGATAGTTCTGTTTTTAGTTTTTAAGGGACCTGCATATTGTTCTCCATAGCGGCTGTATCAGTTGACATCGTCAGCAACAGTGTAAGAAGGTTCACTTTTCTCCACACCCTCGATGGCATTTATTGTTTATAGAGTTTTTGATTATGGCCATTCTGATTGGAGTCTGGTAATACCTCATTATATTTTTGATTTGCATTTCACCAGTGATTGGTGATATTGAGCACCTTTTCATGTGTTTGCTGGCCATCTGCGTGTCTTTGGAGAAATCTCTCTTCAGATCTTCTAAACATTGGATTTTTTTTTTTTTTGTATTGAGCTGCACGAGCTGTTTGTGTATTTTGAAGATTATCCTTTGCAAATATTTTTTCCCATTTTGAGGGTTTTCTTTTTGTCTTGTTTATATTTTCCTTTGCTTTTAAGTGCAGAAGCTTTTACGTTTAATTAGATCCCATTTGTGTATTTTTGTTTTTATTTTCATAAAATAAAACATAAAATAGGAAGTGGGTCAAAAAAAGATCTTGCTGTGATTTATGTCAAAGAGTGTTCTGCCTATTTTATCCTTAAAGAATTTTACAGTGTCTGGCTTTACATTTAGATCTTTAATCTGTTATGGATTTACTATTGTGTATGGTGTCAGAAAGTGTTCTAATTTCACTCTTTTACG
The DNA here is from genome assembly GCA_007570785.1 of Antilocapra americana. NCBI lineage: Eukaryota > Metazoa > Chordata > Mammalia > Artiodactyla > Antilocapridae > Antilocapra > Antilocapra americana. The sequence continues at coordinate 25,685,092 of ML661885.1, forward strand.
TGTAGCTGTCCAGTTTCCAGCTACCACTTATTGAGACTGTCTTTTCTTCATTCTTCTATTCTTGCCTCCTTTGTTATAGATTAAGTGACCATAGGTATGTGGGTTTATGGCTGAGCTTCCAATCCTGCTCCACTGATCTTTCTCTTTTTTGTGCCGGTACCATGCTGCCATGATGACTGTAGCTTTGTAGTATAGAGAGCCTGATCCCTCCAGCTCCATTTCTTTCTCAAGATGATTTTGCTGTTTGGAGTCTTTTGTGTTTCCATAAAAATTGTAAAATTTTTTGTTCCAGTTCTGTGGAAAATACCATTGGTGATTTGATAGGGATTGCATTGAATCTATAGATTGCTTTGGGTAGTATAATCATTTTCAGAATGTGGCTTCTTCCAGTCCAAGAAGGTGACATATCTTTGTCTGTCTGTGTCATCTTAATAGTTTTCTGCATAGATATCTTTTGCCTCTTTAAATAGGTTTATTCTTAGGTATTTTATTCTTTTTGTTGCAATGATAAATGGAATTGTTTCCTTAACTTCTGTTTCCAATCTTTCATTGTTAGTGTATAGGAGTGCAAGAGATTTCTGCTTATTAATTTTGTATCCTGCAACTTTACTGAATTCATTCATTAGCTGTAGTAGTTTTGTGGTAGCATTTTTAGGATTTTCCATGTATACGATCATGTCATCTGCAAACAGTGGCAGTTTTACTTCTTTTCCCATTTCTTTGATTTCTTTTTCTTTGATTGCTGTGGTTAAGACTTCCAAAACTATGTTGAATAGTAGCGAATGTGGCACCCTTGTCTTGTTCCTGATCTTAGAAGAAATGCTTTGTTTTTCACCACTGAGGATGATGTTTGCTCTGGGTTTGTAATATGATATATGGCCTTTATTTATGTTGAGGTAAGTTCTCTTTATGCCTAACTTGTGGAGAGTTTTTTTATCATTAAATGGGTGTTGAATTTTGTTGAAAGCTTTTTATGCATCAGCTGAAATGAACATACGGTTTTTGTTCTTCAGTTTGTTAATATGGTGAATCACTTTGATTGATTTGTATATATTGAAGAATCCTCACATCCCTGGGATAAATTCCACTTGATCATGGTGTATGATCTTTTTAATGTGTTGTTGGATTCTGTTTTCTAGTATGTTGTTGAGGATTTTCGTGTCTATGTTTATCAGTAGTATTGGCCTATAATTTTCTTTTTTTGTGATGTCTTTGTCTGGTTTTGGTATCAGAGTGATGGTGGCCTCCTAGAATGAGTTTGGGAATGTTTCTCCGCCTCTGCAGTTTTTTGGAAGAGTTTGAGAAGGATGGGTGTTAGCGCTTCTCTAAATATTTGATAGACTTTGCCTGTGAACTCTACTGGTCCAGGAGATTTGTTTGTTGGAAGATTTTAATCACAGTTTTAGTTTTATTACTTGTGATTGATCTGCTCATATTTTATATTTCTTTCTGGTTCGGTCTTGGAAGATTGTGTTTTTCTAAGAATTTTTCCATATTTTTGGGTTGTTCACATGTATTAGTCTCTTAGGATCCTTTGTTTTTCAGTCGTAACTTTTCCTTTTTCAGTTCTAATTTTATTGATTTGAGTCTCCCTTTTTTCCTGAGGAGTCTGACTAAAGGTTTATCAATTTTGCTCATCTTCTCAAAGGACCAGCTTTTAGTTTATTTGATCTTTGCTATTGTTGTCTTTGTTTCTATTTCATTTATTTCTGCTCTGATCTCTATGGTTTCTTACAATCTTCTAACTTTAAGTTTTATTTGTTCTTTTCCTAGTTGCTTGGGCTTCCCGGGTGGCTCAGCTGGTAAAGAATCCACCTGCAGTGTGAGAGACACAGTGTGGGTTCAATCCCTGGGATGGGAAGATCCCCTTGAGAAGGGAAAGGCTGCCCACTCTGGTATTCTGGCCTGGAGAATTGCATGGACTGTATAGTCCATGGGGTTGCAAAGAGTCGGACACGACTAGGTGACTTTCACATATAAAAAAAAGAGGTTCCTGCTTGAAGCTTTGTATTCTGACTTCCCTGGTGGCTCAGATGGTAAAGCGTCTGCCTACATTGTGGGAGACCCGGGTTAAATTCCTGGGTTGGGAAGGTCTCCTGGAGAAGGGAATGGCAACCCACTCCAGTATTCTTGCCTGGAAAATCCCATGGACGGAGGAGCCTGGTAGACTACAGTCCATGGGGTCGCAAAGAGTAGGACACGACTACTGAGGGACTTCACTTCACTTTAGGTGGAAGGTTAGATTGTTTATTTAAGACTTTTCTTGTTTCTTGAGGTAGAATTGTATTGCTATTATATAAACTTTCCTTTTGGAACTGCTTTAGCTGCATCCCATACATTTTGGTTTGTTGTGTTTTTTTGTCATTTGTTTTTAGGCTTTTTTACATTTCCTCTTGATTTCTTCAATCTTCAGTGATTGTGGGTTGTGGGTTGCGTGTGTAAGTGGCTTAGTCTTGTCTGACTCTTTGTGACCCCACAGACTGTAGCCTGCCAGGCTCTTTTGTCCATGGGATTCTCCAGACAAGAATACTGGCATGGGTTTAGTAGCATATTGTTTAACCTCCATGTGTTTGTGGTTTTTTTTTTACGGTCTTTTCCCCCTGTAATTGGTTTCTAATCTCATAGCAGGGTAGTCAGAAAAGATGCCCGATATGATTTCAATTTTCTTAAATTTACTGAGGCTTAATTTGTGACCTGAGATGGGATCTGTCCTGGGGAATGTTCCATGTGCCCTTGAGAAGAAAGTGTATTTTGCTGCTTTCAGATGGAATGTCCTTTAAACATCACTTAAGTGTATCTGGCCTAATGTGTCTTTTAAAGCTTGTGTTTCCTTATTAATTTTCTGTCTGGTATCAGTTCAGTTCAGTCACTCAGTCGTGTCCGACTCTTTTTGACCCCGTGGACTGCAGCACGCCTGGCTTCCTGGTCCATCACTAACTCCGGGAGCTTATTCAAACTCACATCCATTGAGCTGATGATGCCATCCAACCATCTCATCCTCTGTCATCCCCTTCTCCTGCCTTCAGTCTTTCCCAGCATCAGGGTCTTTTCTAGTGAGTCAGTTCTTCGAATCAGATGGCCAAAGTATTGAAGTTTCAGCTTCACCATCAGTCCTTCCAATGAACACCCAGGACTGATTTCATTTAGGATTGACTGGTTGGATCTCCTTGCATTCCAAGGGACTCTCAAGAGTCTTCTCCAACACCACATTCAAAAACATCAATTCTGTGCTCAGCTTTCTTTATAGTCCAGTTCTCACATCTTCTCTGGGTAACCAGTTCATAATTTTGTCGTAAAATATCATATTGGCTCAGACGGTAAAAGCATCTGCTTGCAATGCGGGAGACCCAGTTTCGATCCCTGGATTGGGAAGATCCCCTGAAGAAGGAAATGGCAACCCACTCCAGTACTCTTGCCTGGAAAATTCCATGGATGAAGGTACCTCGTAGGCTACAATCCACGAGGTCACAAAGAGTCGGACACGACTGAGTGACTTCACTTTTACCTATCATATATACCTGTGGCCGATTCATTGATGTTGATGTATGACTAAATCTATCACTATATTAAAGTAATTATACTCCATTTAAAATCAGTGAATTAAACTGTGTAAAGTGAAAAGAGAAAAAAATAAATTGTAGTACTTGAATATTATTTCATTTGGCTCAACATGGGAAAATATACTGAAAGAGAGAATAGCTTTATTTTTTTTCTCTGCAAACTACTTTTTGTACAAGATCATTCTATAAAATGGTTATCTCCTGTAAAGGTTAGACTTGATAGCAAAGTATAGTATAATTTACAAAGCCATCTATTTAGTGAAAACTACTTGTTTCATCAAAACTGAAAGGGCTAAAGTGGTACTGGTATATACCAGCGTCATATTCTGGAGTTTATTGATTTTGGTACCAAGCCCAAGCATACAAGAGAAAAAAAATGAATTCAGCGAAATAGTGGTAACTGAGTATTAACTTAATGAAAGTATAAACTTTTTCAGTCTTTGAGTCTGAATATTAACTGTATTTTGCCATAAAATTTTAAGGATTTATTTTTCTCTCAAGTACTTAAATGCTATAGGTATTCATTGTATCCTGATGATTAATATGAAACTTTTTTTTTCTCAATACCATTACCTTCTATCCTTGTCTCCAGCTAGTTTTCATTTGATATGAGTAGCAGATGTTTGTTGTATATATGGTATAGCAATAATTACTAAAATTAGATGTTTTAGAAAACAAAAAAAAAATACATTCATTGTAAGAATAATCTGGAGAAATATAAAAAACAGAAAGGTAATTAGTTTGTAAGCTCATAACTTGAGGGTCGTTACACCATTAAGAGTTTGTAATTTAACGTTTCTCTATTATTCCAGTGCTTTAATAAATTGGATAAAATAAAATACCTATAAAATAGATATTTAATAAATATCTATCATTGAAGTTAATGAATTAAAGAAGGTTGTGCATATTTTCAAGCATATTAAGCATGTTGCCAAACTGCTCTCTCAAATAGTTGTGTAGTTCAGTATGCTTTCCCACTTACAGAGTATCAAGTGCTATTTCTTGGCACCATTGCCAACTGAAAGTTATGATTTTTTAGTCTTTCTTTTTAAAATTAAATGTGCCTGTTAGTATGCTTTTTACAGTGATTCATCAGTTCAGTAAATATTTCCTGTCTGATAGTGATGACAACTCACATGGATGCCCAAGTCACCCATTCTTCTTGTATTGTCTTTGTCCCTTAGAGTTTCCCTTGGAGTCTCTTAAGATCACTTAGTATCAAAAGCTCTTTGGAAAAGACTCATTACACAAAATAAAATCAAAACTTTACAGCTTGACTTTGAAGGTACTCTTATCTTTTGTTTACAGCCTTCAAACGAGGACTTGTAGGTATACTGCTTTCAAGTTTGGTTTAAGGGTAACCTGTAAAACAAGATCAGCATCTTTTTCTTTGGGATAGAAGAAAACCTCTTTTACATTTTGTACAGAAATGCATCATCTTCAGTTTTGTTCTGACGGACCTCTTGAGGATAAAAAGCATGAATAATCACCTCCTCCTGGAGTTTTTGTGGTGTACTTTTTATGCTGGAAAATTGAAGTGTTTTTTAATATACTAAACCTATTCCATTAAACAGCCATTTTGCTGGCTGTGCATGGTTCACAAATCAAAAGGCAAAAAAGAATGGGTAGTGAAAAGAAATTGCCACTTTCATCTCGGTCTTCATCCACCCTCTTCCTAAGGGAAATCCTATTTACTCTTTTTTAATGTTTCTTTATGGACCTATTTTATTTTAGCAAATATTGCATCCTGTTAAGGAAGCAGAAATAAACTGTAATACAGACACCTAAAAATCACCTTAAGGCTTGCTGATTAAGCAGTGGTTCATGCTTCTGATTATAATAAAATTAAACTGTATTAGGAAGCAGACAGCTTATGAGAACTTTGAAATTTGTTTTGTATGAGGGGAAATTTTGTTCCATTTAAGCCTTTTACTTTAGGAAAATTATCTTTTAGCTATGTGTGGGGGAATTTGCTGATTGGTTATATATATTGAGTTGGTAAAGTAAAAACTTAATGCTATAAGTTAAACATCTTTATCAGTTAACATTTACTTGAAATTTTATATTTGTATGTTCAGTTGTATCATTGTACTTTCTCATGACTGGTTTTTATGATGAGAGCCGAGCTGTTGACTTTCTTGAGGTTGCATTGTCCTTCTTCCCCTTTGCCCAACAGTTACTAGTTGATTTAACTTTAAAACTGTGGGTCATCAATGAATGTTGATACAAGAAAATAATTACAAAATATGTTTTTCAACTGCAGTATTATAGAAATGATATTGATTAAGTGTATTGTAATGAATCCCATATGTGTCAGGAGCAAAATATCTTTTTTTTCCCTTACTGAAGTTACTTGAATTTCTTTCACATCAAAACTTAACAGCAGTGATTTAAATCCTATTATTTGACTCAGCCCTTTATGAAATAGAACCCCATCCCACTTGAGCCATAAAATGTGTTAAATTTAAGACTAATGCTGCTTTCTGCTTTTTGAATTTACATTTTGGCAGTAACTACCTTCTTTGTTCAGTGCTAGAAAAAAATGATCCAGGCTTAACCAAATAAGAAAACTGCCAAGTTCACAGATCAGTCGGTGAGAGAAGCCAGAATTAAATGAAAGTCTAGATATTGACTTTACTGAATATGCTAAGGGGAGATTCTGTGGCATTACAGTTTCTCTGAGACTTAAATTCTTTTACTATAATAGTTGTTCTTTGACGGTGATTGATGTGAGAAATTCAGGCTGTGGACCTTACCTCCCAGAATCTACACAACTGGAATAAAGCCAGCTAAGAATCATGCATCCTGTCTGACCTCTTCTGTCTGGCCAGCAACTGGAACAGTTTGGACTTTGCCTTTTTGTTTCAAACTTTTAAGAAACTTTAGTAGTGGATCTAGTATGTATTTTTAGTGGGGATAATGATGTTTTTAAAGAAACTTAACATCTGTTCATACACATACATGCAATATTTTGAATAAATCAGTTTAATCAGACCATTGACTTTTTAATGTAGATTAAAAAAAAATCTTGTCCTGAAACTGGTATTGATTATTATAAGAGATGATTCCAGGTACCCTTGGATGGAGGAGCTTGTCAGGCGACAGTCCTTGGGATCACAAAAAAGTTGTACATGGCTGAATAACAAACAACAAAAAATAAAGCTTTAGGTGCAAGTGCGTTATAAGTCTTAACAGGAAATGGAAGTTTGGTGTCGGGTGGCTGATTTTTAATAAGTCATATTTGTTTCTTATAAGGCTGAAAAAGATCTCTAAGGAATAGACCAGACATTTCTGAGGAGACAAGTGTAAGCACCATGGGGATATTTGTCATATTCTAGTCACTCACTTAATATTTGTGGGATAGATGAATGGACGAGTGAATGAGATTGGTTGAAGTATTTATTGTGATAATAGTAGTTGTGATAGTAGCTAGCATTTATTGAGCTTTAGTAGGCACAGTGTGCTAGGTATTTTGGGTGAATGATTTTTTGGGCCTCATAAGGTTGCAGGGAAATCAAACCAGTCAATCCTAAAGGAAATCAACCCTGAATATTCACTAGAAGGACTGATACTGGAGCTGAAGCTCCAGTACTTTGGTCGCCTGATGCGAAGAGTCGATTCATTGGAAAAGACCCTGATTCTGGGAAAGATTTGAGTATGGGAGGAGAAGGGGGCAACAGAGGATGAAATGATTGGATAGCATCACCAACTTAATGGACATGAGTTTGAGCAAACTCCGGGAGATAGTGAAAGACAGGGAAGCCTGGCTTGCTGCAGTTCATGGAGTCGCAGAGTGGGACACAACTTAGCAACTGAACAAAGGATGCTGTGAGATAGGTACTGAATGACTCATTTATCTTCACAGGAGATAGGTGGTAAATGAAAGTGAAAGTCTCTCAGTTGTGACTTTTTGTGACCCCATACCATGAAATTCTCTAGGCCGGAATACTGGAGTGGGTAGCCTTTCCCTTCTCCAGGGGATCTTCCTGACCCAGGAATCAAGTGGGGTCTCCTGCATTACAGGCAGATTCTTTACCATCTGAGCTGTCAGGGAAGCCCAGGTAATAAGATAAGTGATAAGATAACCTGCCTACGGCCCCAGACCTGGCACTCAGACTTAATGTTGAATTCTAGTGCTCAGGCTCAACTAGCTGTATGATTTTCCAGTTTGTACAGACCAGAAATTCACATTTGTTGTGTACTTACAAGAATTAAGTTTTAAGCTTTTACTAAAGTTTTCTCTCTCACTTGAGCATTATTTTTTTGCCCACAAAAATAAAGATTAGTTCTAGAGTTACTGTGTACTGGACAGTAAGTGGAAGACAGCAGGTCAAGGTTTGCACATTGGGGCTTCAGCTGGGCTTACTCAATAATAATTCACTGTCTTAACTCTGTCTTACAGAACATGTGATTCAAAGTGGGCTTCTGCTGCTGAAATGAGTTTTTTTGGTTTTTTACCGTTCTTAAAAAATACAATGTTCAGAATAGAATCAAAACTAAGAGTAGTGGTCGGAACCCAGCAGGTGCCTGTCTGCTTCTGTAGCAAGCAAAGCTTGGGGGAAGCTATGGATTTGATAGCTACACAGTTTAGAGCTCACATCTGTTGAGGTGCTGTTATATTTTGAGAGACTTGATTATCAGTGACATAAATTATGAAGTGTTTGATTATAAATTCTGAATGTTCCACTCCTGAAGTTGGGAGAGAACTGTACCTGCCTAATGTTACAGAGTCTGTAAACCAGTGCTGTTGAAAGTGTGAGGTGTGGTCCCTGGTCTGCCTGAGGTAAGCATGGGGTTGTGACTTGGTCTTTAGAAGCTTTGACAGCAGTTTAATATTGTAGCCTATGTAGCCAGGCTCGTGATCCCTGGGTTTGTATTCTCTTATGTCTGTTAAATTTTTTTTTTTGCTTTCTAGTAAGTGATTTTTATTCTTTGAAATTTTGGTCTGTGGTGGGCTGGAGGAAAATGAATTCTTTGCCACTTGTAATGTAGTTTGAGAAGCACAGTTATAAATTAGCGACTTTTATACCCATTTTATATAATAGCACCTTCCTGTAACCAGCATCTCAGTAATATTGTAATCACAAAAGGCCACTTGATTTACTTTCTGTGATTAGCTTTCCTGGTAAACCATCTTAATGTCAGCATTGCTTGGTCTGTGAGCTCTTTTAACAAGATGAACAAGCGGATTCACTGTTTGCTCTAGGTGCCCAACACAGGGTGCAACCTCTGAGCATTCTTTATGAACTCAGCTTTGTAAAGGAAGCTTAAACATGATCGATGGTGTAGTTCTAACAATTTGAAACTAGTTTGGTCCCAAATCATTTAAACTGGGCTTTCAACAGATCCTTTTTATGTATATTACAAAGACAGTGGGACACCTACTGCTTTTCCTAGGGAAGATTTATTGCAATAAGTTTGTGCAAAGTTTGAATTGATATTTTGCTGATTTATAATTGGCTTAGGTTCTACTTCTCATAAACAGATCTCTCTGCTTGTTGAAAACTGGTTTGTATATCTAGAAGTTACCTCTTTCGCCTTGATAATATGTACATATGGGTATTTTCTGGTAATTTGTATATGTGTGTGCAGCGACATCTGTGAATTGAGTTGAAGAGTAACTGTATCAGCAAGAGATTAGAATTTAAAGTCAGCAGGTGCTCAGGCTTATAGTGTGTGGATTTCTCCTTTTTTCAAAGCCACTTAACCATGCTTCTTTCAGTTCATGTATTTTTTTAATATACCCTAAAGAACACAGTGAAATCAAGACATACCTTATGTCCATATCATTCCATCAACTCAGTAGCACTGTCAAAAAAGGAAATTAAATTAGTTTGTTCTTTGTGCAGCTCCATGCAGTAAATCACAATGATTGCTATAGATTAAAATCTTTTCCCTTAGTTTTTTCTTTATTCGGTGTTTTCTGAATTAAAAACATACATGTTTAGTACTAAGTAAGTAATTAGAACTAAATAAATAATACAAAGGTTCATAAAAGGTATGTCTTTCCACACCATTCTTGTTCATATAAACATAAATGCATAACTGCATATATGTAATACATTTTTAGTACTACTTAATTTTTAAATCTCTTTCTAACTTTTGGTATGTCTTGGGCTTCTGGGAATCTGGTAAATGCCATGGATCTTTTTTCCAAGAACATGTCCTTAAGTACACACAAAATATTGCATATGATTTTAAGAACTTCTTAGATCTCTTTTTAGTTTTTTGCAACCTTCGGGTTTGAATGTTTGCTTTTAGGGTTTATACATTTGGAGAAGTATACTTGTTAATGTAGGATTTTGGATAGTGTAGGTTTTAGACATCTTTTTTTTGATGGGGTGTGTGTGCATGTTTGTAAACATTTAAACATCCAATTTCTGGTGAATTAGATTTTCCTAGACAGATTTTTCTGGGTAACTGAAATTATGTATTAAATACCTAATTAATCTTATTAAATTCTAAAATACTTTAAAGGAAAATGTCTAAATATTATACTTGGCTTCTAAAATACTACAGATATATTTTGATTTATTTTTGATTACTTAGACTTATTATAAACGTGAGCTTATATTTTATATGTGTATATTGTAAGTCAGAATGTAGCAGTGATTCTTAATCTAATTTCTTGGACCTTCTTTGGGATCTTAGAACACTGAAATTAAGAATAAAATTTGGAGTGGATACATAGGAATTGTTTCTTCATCAAGTAGACTTTGTGAAAATATGTCCCATTTTTAAAAGTTAAGGTGTTATTTATACATAATAAAACACACTCATTTTAAATTAATTGTTTATGTGTTTATTTATGGCTTTGCTGGGTCTTTGATGCTGTGTGCAGGCTTTCTCTAGTTGTGGAGAACAGGGGCTACTCTTGTTTGCAGTGTGTGGGCCTCTCACTGTGGTGGCGTCTCTTGCTGTGGAGCACAGGCTCTCAGGGAGTGGGCTTCATCACTGTGGCGCATGGGCTCATTAGTTGTGGTGCATGGGCTTAGTTGCTCTCTGGCATGTGAAATCCTCCTGGACCAGGGATTGAACCTGTGTCCCCTGCATTGGCAGTCAGATTCCTGTTCACTGTGTCACCAGGTAAGTCCAAACCCACTCATTTTAAATGTAAAGTTTGATGAACTTTAGTACTAATAGTTGTAAATAGATTGTATTATGGGCACCACAATTACAGAATTATTCGTGTACCTTTGCTCTCAGTATCTTCCCATTCACCTTGGCCCCAAGGCAACCACTTGTTTGCTGTGGTTTTACCTTCCCTAGATTTCCATATAAAGGAAGTCATATAGTATTGGATTGGCCAAAAATTCATTTGAGTTTTTGTGTAAGATGTTAATGAACTTTTTGGCCAACCCAGTAGTAACGTTTTCTTAACTTCTTAACACTCGTGTAATGTTTTTTGAGATCACCTGTTGTTCTATTGATCCTCTGTTCCTTTTTATTGCTGAGTAGTATTCCACAGAATGGATAGTGCAGTTGTTTATCCGTCTGTGTTTAGTAGACCTTTGGTTTGCTTCCAGGTTTTGGCTGTTAGGAATAGTGCTGCTGTGAACATTTGTGAGCAAATCTTTGTGTGAATATTTTTTATTCTTCCTGGGTAAATTCTGAGGAGTCAGACATTGGGTTGTGTAGTAAGTTTGTTCTCAATGTTAAGATACCGCAATTACTGTTTTCTCTCTTTCCACCAACAATTTTCAAGGAGCTCTAGCTTTTTGGAAAGATCTCAGTTTCCACTTTCCTGAGTCAAACAAGGCCAGCACCCCATTTGCTGACCCAGAACTGAGACTGGGCTGCAATCCAGCTCCTCGCTCTTGGGGATTGTATCTGAGTGTGATGTACCTATGGATATTGCTGCATTAACTCACAGTGAATGCTCTGGTTTGTGAGTTCTCTCTTCTAGCTTGGTTGGCTAGTTAAGCTTTTCAGAAATGCAGTTTATTTAACATTTCTACCTGCACACAGGACAGAGAAGGTTGAGGTACTTCATAGGCCTGAAAGTTCCAGATACAATTCTTAAATTACTTCTTAACTCTGAACTTCAAGGAATCTTGGGTGGTAACTTCATAGACATATACTTACCAAGTAAAATAACCTTGACACTGCTATTAGAAATATTCCTGATTATAGAAGTCATGGCACACCTTTTCTGAAAGGATTTTATTAATATATTGTCTCATAATTCATCAACAAAAATGATGTGAAATTGTTAGTTTTGACTTATGCAGTAGTATCTGTGTCTGCCAGCAGATTGGATTTCTTATTGATGTATCAGTGCTTTTAGCAGAAGCCCAAGAGTGTATTCCTGCAGCGCTGCCGTTCATCCATCTTTAGGCCTTCTTGTACCCTTAAAATATAACTTGTGTATTATGAAAAGCAAATATTAGTATTCTTTGAAACTAGTATTTAAAATCATGGTTGGCACATACTGTCTTCACTCAGGTCTTCTCAGGACTGAGTGCTTGTTCAGCAGCCCTGGGCTGAGGTGTCATCTGAGAGAGGTCTTTACCAGATCTCCCCCAGCTTAACAGCACATTTCTCTGTTTTTTTCATAGTGCTTTAAACAGTCTATAAGCACATTAGCTTTCTTAATTTTCATTTTAAAATAGTGGTTCTTAAAGTGTGATCCCCAGCACTCTCTGTGGTTTAAACTATTTTTGTAATAATAAGTAAACATTATTCATCTATTTTACTCTCATTCTTTCATGACTGTCTAATGGAGGTTTTCAGATGCTCCATTATGTGTTATATAAAAGATTGAATGCAGAAGCAGATATGAGAATCCAGTCGTGTTTTATTAAAGTAGAGATTAGTAGAATTTACAGAACTATGAGCAGTGTCATTCTTCTATCCTGATTAAAATTTATTTTTGAAAATAGTTTTACAGAAGTGTGAAAAATGTCATAATTTAAGTTAGTGTGTGATGTGTTTTTTTTTAAGTGAATAAAAGTATTTTGAACATTTTTTGGTTTGAATTTCAGTATGAAATATCAGTGTAAAAGTTCTTTGAGGTCCACAATAATTTTTGAGTGTTAAAAGGGCCCTTTGACCAAAAAATTTGAGAAATGGTGTTCTTAAAAGTCCCATGAAAGTAAAGACCTTATGTATTTGATTTGGCTTCATATTCATAGGGTCTGACAGAGGTATAACTGGCCTGTGGAAATCACTGAAGTATCTGGGTGGACAGATTATGAGTGAATGAAAGAAAATGACAGTTGTAGAATTCTCTTGATTCTCTACAGGGCTTTCAAGTTTTTCTATAGTAACCGGTTTTTGTAGACATCATATTTGGTAGAAAATTACTCCAGTTCATCAGAAAGCATAATCTTTATTTTGGCCAGGTTTAATTGTTCCCTGATATGGAACTGAAAGTTTTTGATGTGATTTTGATTGGAGCTTCTGTTAAATGTTCGTTTCTAGGAAGGATGGAAGATTTTACCCATCGTCCTTATTAACTAACTCAAAGTTTAAGTTGATTGACTTCTAGTATAATTTATTTGGATGTTTTAGTTTGTTATTTATATTTTATCTTATAAAATACTTTCTGTATTTCACAATAAATACAGAATACATTATAATAAAAAATATTTTCTGTCATGGAAGTTAAATTCTTTGTTGCTCTTAGCCTTTGGACAAAGTTAGGTTTTCTCTTTTTTTTAAATGCCAGACACTTAAAAAGAAACAGTATTTTGTTCATTGTAGATTACAGATAGTCTTGTTTTGCTTTTTCAGATTGCCCACACTGAATAATAAATGATAGTAGGGGGGGCAAATCTATTCCTCTCAGGTACTTTCAGCAGACAGGAAATCTGTTTATTGTCCTGCAAGTTGGGATTCTTTGTTAAGATTTGCCCACCCTGAGAAGATGCAAACTTCATAAAGCTAGGAGATGGTTCTAAAGACTGCTGACCTATTCTAAGAACAATAATGATTGTGTAGGTCACATCAAGGAAGTTATTTAATGAGCATTTAGACCCAGAATATGACAGTGTTAGGGAGGTGTAGAAGCATTTGGTAATTTCAGATTCTGCTGGTCAGTTTGTTTCTGTCCCTTAGGGCGTAATTTATAGAAAACTCTTTATTTACCCATTGATATATAGGATAAAGGAACCTGGCTGGCACAAGTTCATAAGTAGTCATAAATTAGGGGGTCAAGCTATAAAGAAAAAGTCTTAACTCTGATAGGCACTTGAATGCTTCTCAGTTGGACTGCTCACTTTACCTTTCCTCTCATTTCTTTACTGTGGAGATCCTTCCAATTAGGGCTTATTTACTTTTGTAAATAAAAGATTCATTTGGATCTGTATTTCTCAGTGTACTCTTTACCAACACAGAGAGTCTTAAGGAGACTTGTGGCTTAATCACTTAAGTTCATTGCAATCACCTGAAGTGTTAGAACAGCAACAAAAGGCTGGTCCATGCTACCTCATTAAAAATTAGAATGAGGTAGGGTGTTAGAATCGCCTCTAGAATCTGAAAATGAAAGTAGAACCCCCCCAAAAAAGAAATCCCACATACCCCTGTACCCTAAAATACAGAATAGGAACCCCAGCCCACTTTAATTACCTTTGATTTTCAGAGATTGAGTTTCAGGCATCTGTATTTTTAAAATACTGGTGCCTGTAATGTGTCGCCAGAGTAAAGACCTCTCTTCATTTATTTAAAAAAACTCCCCTGGTCATTTTGATAGGCTAGGAACAAATGATATGGAGCTCCTGAGCATGTGGGATCATTTGTGACACAAACAAAATACAGTAGAGGAGTATGCTTTTGTTTGGAGAGCTATTAAGCTCCCCATGTATCTAAGAGTAAGAATAGGGAGCATGACATCAATATGCAGAGTTAATTAAAAGTCGATCAGCAGTGTTTTATGGACAGAAGCATATGAGTGGTTAGAGGGAGAGAAAATGAAAGGCCAGTAGGTAGGGCTAGAACAGGACTTGTGTGGCAGAACGTTCCCATCTTGTGGCCTAGTGAGGACAGTGCTGCTGAAGATACAGAGCTGAGCCTCTTTCTCTCGGTTATGTAAGAGTTTACACAACTAGTGGCAGTTTTTCATGTTATTAGACTTCTCGTGATTAAGGTACAAAAAATGTGACCACCAGCACCATTTCCTCAGTCTTTTTGCTGCCTGTCCCTGTAAACCCTTCTCAGAACTTTTTTTGCTCCATGTAGTAATCCTGTTTCTGCAACTTTGTTATGGAGACCTTCTGGAGCTGTTGCCACCACATTCTGTTTCAGCCTTGTTACAAAAAACCTATTTGGAGCCTCAAATTACTCAGTTATTGTGAAATAATTAAATATACCTTGGTGTCGAAAGTCAGATCTCACCTCCCTGCTGTAATAAATCTATGTCAGATTATCTGTTTCCTCCTCGGTAAAATGGGAAAATAATATTACTGATTTTACAGAGTTGATTGTGAGGATTTAATGAGTAACTGCATTTGAGGCACTTAAATAGGCACTTCGTATTCTGTATTCCTATTCTTTTGCTTTTGACAAAAGTGATTGACTGGTATTTACCATTCATTCCTTTAGCAAATAGATTTTGAGTATCTAGACCATGAGCAGTACATGGATTCTGTCTTACTTATAAATACCAATAATCTATGGAATGTTTTTCTGGATATAGTAAGTTCTTGATTACTTGTATAGAATAGCAGAAGCCTATGTGTCAGTGGATTGCTTCTGCTCAGGAATTTCCTTCTGACATCTAAATGTCCTCTGACGTTTATAATACAATTCCACTACATTTTTTTGAACTAAAGAATTGAGAAGTTAGTGTGTATGCGGGAAATAGAAAGGCTATAAAATGTCAAAATGAAGAATGAGTTTGCTTAGTTTTGTTAAAAGTTTTTTGTTTTCTGCATGCTTTATTATATCTGATTTTATTAAATTGGCAGGATCATAAATATTAGAGTTAGAAATTATTTTAATGATCATCAGGCCTTTCCTAAGGCTTTCTGTTTTGGTCAGCCAGAAATGCTAGAGAGAATTCATCCTTAAAATGGAAACCCTCTTTCCTGAAACTATCACCTGTGATCCTTACTTTGCTTTTCAAAGTAAGACACATCCTTTGCTGCCTCACTATTTGGACAGTGCTCTTTGTGATTGTCCCCAGCCTGGAGAGAGATTTTAATTCATTGAACTGGTTCTCATCACAGTGTTTTAAACTTTCTCTCTTATAATTAGTCCTTTAAGGGGTACACTTACTCATGTTGATTGTCTTTAGCCAATGAAGTTAAACCACTGCTGTGCTTTTTCCATTACTCAGTTGAATACTGTTACTGATAACTTTTCTCTTGGTCATCGTAGAGAACTGGCTGTAGCAGATCAACGATGCAGGAAAGAGCGAGATAATAATATCTCTTAGGAGGACTGTACATCTGTGGATACTGTATAAATTGCACTGATTCTTGGGGCAGGCATATCAGGCTGCCATGCTGCTGAATTACATTGCTCCCAACACCTTCACAGTTTACTTTATTTAAAGTAAGACAGTGTTTCAGTATAAGCTATTTTTGAACTATGCTAATTCATTTTTAAAGATAATAGTTGTTTTTTCTCACTTCTGTTTTCTTTATAAAGGGAAATAAGGTTATTTTGGTCTGCCTTTTTGTGAAACTATGCTGGGCCCTAGTCATCAGTACTCCGTTTCCGGCATGTAGGAACCAGCTGTTAGGAATCAGTTGGTGCCAAGACATACACTAAACTCAGATATCTTCTCACATCTCTCATTTACTTTGATTTCAGCTGTGGTTCAGTAATAGGATTCAGTATCCAGGAAACTAGGTAATCTGGGCAAGCTGGTAACTGTGTTTGTAATAAGTCTTCATCGGTTTTGTTTATCCATTCTCACTCACCAATGTTTCTTTTGTATTTTAGTTGTGAAAATGATTGTTGTTGGCAGAGTTAAGTTGAATGGGAATTAAACAGTTCTGTTTTCTTTTTATTGATGAAGTCAGTAATATTGATTATTGAGCATTATTTTGGGGAAGATCCTCTGTGAAATATTTACTGTACATTTTTCTCGTTTTTAATAGTCTTCAGTAATACTGTGAAATGGTTCCATTTTGCAAGTCAGAAATCTAGGACTTGGGAAGATTAAATAGCTTTCCCAAGGTCACAGCTAATAAATGCTAGAGTTAGAACCCATTCATCCTCTTCCTGCATGACCCCTAAAGCCCATTTTGTGCCTTTCAAGAAATGGAGAAATCTTTTATACAGAAATGTGTAAGGCTTGTGCACTTTCTCCACAGTGTTAAAGGTCTGCCAGTCTAATTGGTGTCCTGCATTAAGCTCTTCCCTGCTGACTGCTTGCTGTTCTTAGAAGGTCTGGATCTTAAACTGGTGTCAAGTCTTTCTGAGTCCGTTCATCACAGAGTCTTTGCTTCGTGTCTGTTCCTAACTCATGGTTTTAATAATTAAGCTGCTGATATGAGAATCATCTTCTTGTTAAAACATTCCCATAATCTTTGGAGTTTAAATCTTAGTTCTACCATATCCTGGATGTGTGATCTTTAGCCATTTCCTCAACTTTTCTCTGCTTCAGCTTTCTTATTTGTAAAATGAGTATAATAATGCTTTTCCCTAAGGTGGTTATGAGGATTACATGATTGATAATACAGGAATAATAATTAGAATACTGCTTGGCACATGATGTTTGATAATTGTAACCTGTATTATTAACTGGTTACTGATGATTTATTTCTATCAATAATATACTTGTTTTAAATTAAACACTAATCAGTAAAACTCTGATTTTCATTTTGTTCTTAGACTTATTTTCCCCTTTGATAGCTTTCCATTGTATTTTAGACTGTATTGCCCTTTAGTCTTCAGGCCATGGCCTTGTACTGACTAATACAGACTACTACTGTTAATAATAACTATGTGCCAAGCACTGTTCAAAGCCTGTTAATATAGACAATCTCATGTTGTAGGAATTATTATTAATCATGACTTACTGTGAACTTTTTAATTTATTGCCTATTCAGTCATGCAAGGTACCTCTTCATTTTTATGGAAATATGAAAGGAGGGAGTAAAGAGAAGAGCTGGCTATTCCATTAGAGGTTATCTGATAGTTGAGAAAAATTAGGTAGTGCTGGTGACTGGGCTCTCTTTATGTTCTCTGTTACCAAGCAAGTTCTTGGATACATGTTCCTGTTGTTGCTTCCTCTGATTAATGAGATGCACTGTCTAGGAACCATCTTGAGGTGTTGAGAGTTTGTCAGAGGGTTCTGTTTTTAGATGTTCAGATAATTGATATCTCTATCTCTGTTCTTAATGATATTTTTCTCTTTTGTGCCAGGATATTGCTATTAACAAAGGTTAACGGGGTCACTTTCTCTGTAATAGTCTCAGGTTTAGGTGGTAATGTTAGATTCAACTGAAGGAATTCTTGGATGCCAGACTTTTAGGGATCTTTGACTTAAAGGTTGTGAGTGTTCTACATGGACATTTTTTAGAATATAATTTTATTTATTTTAAATTTATTTTTGGCTGTGCTGGGTCTTTGTTGCTGTGCGGACTTTTCTCTAGTTGTGGTGAATGGGGGTTACTCTCTAGTTGTGGTATAGAAGCTTCTCATCGCAGTGGCTTATTTTGTACAGTTTTAGGGCACGCAGACTTCAATAATTGTGACTCTCCAGCTTAGTTGCTCCATGATACGTGGGTTCCTTCTGGATCAGGGATCGAACCTGGGTCTCCTGCATTGGCAGGCAGATTCTTTACCACTGAACCACCAGGGAAGCCCACATGGACATTTTTGACACATCTTCAAATTCCAAGAGTTTCAGGTGTACATTTAGACTATGTAAGATTTTTTTTTTTAATGTAAATGTAAAGGAAATGGTTTGTAAGAAATTTGGTCAGTTTTGTCATAAAACTGTGGTTTTGTAAATAGTTTTACTTTTTCTTTGAAATAAAGGAAGTGTAAACTATAAGAGTGATATTTGTTTCTGTTTTTTTTCTTTTAGGTGGTGTTAAAGATTATCAAACATTACCAGGAGGAAGGACAAGGAACTGAGGTGGTTCAAGGAGTGCTTTTGGGCCTTGTTGTAGAAGATCGACTTGAGATTACCAACTGCTTTCCTTTCCCTCAGCACACTGAAGATGATGCTGACTTTGATGAAGGTAAGGGTACTCACACAAATGGTTGTTGATCCAGTATTCACCATAACCTTTGATAATTGTTACCAGGAGTTCATCAGAGTAACCTAGTTCTCAGTCTCTTGAAAAAGATTGTACAGATTCTCTGAAATGAAGTTACATTATCAAAAACTTGATTAGTTTGGCCTTTAGTTATTCGGGGTTTGTGATTCTGATAATTTGGATAGGAGCTGTGCTGATGTTAACGTTCTCAGTTTGAAAGCAGCTTACCAATTACAGTGTGAAGGACAGAAATTGTCGTTATGTCCCACACGCATTTCCTTCTGTAGTTTTTTGACTTACTGTTTAAGAAGAGATGAGTTGAATTGTTTACTTCAGAAAGAAGACACTCCTTAAGCATTTCAGAATCTTTGTGCTGCAGGTGTAATTGCTTTTCTAGCGAAGGCCAACAATAGTTAAAAAGATCCTACCAAAGGCCAAGGTCAGCATCCTAAAGGATTTTTTAAAAAAAATCTAGTTGAAAATTAGGTTGTCCGAATTCTCACATTCTTATCAGCACTTATTTGTTGTCTTCTTGATGATGGCCATTCTGACAGGTGTGAGGCAGTCTCTCATTGTGGTTTTGATTTACATTTTCTTAATATTGGTGATGTTGAGCACCTCTTCATATGCTTGTTGGCTGCTTTTGTGTCTTCTTTAGAAGGTGAAATGTCTAGTCAAGTCCTTTGCTAATTTCTTAGGGTTTTGTTGAAGGAATTCTTTATATATTCTGTATATTTACTCCTTTTTTTATATATGGTTTGCAAGTATTATCTTTCACACTTTTGGTATTTTTTTTTGTTGCACAGAAGCTTTAATATAATTCAGCTTGTCTATTTTTGCTTTTGTTTCCTGTAGTTACGGTGTAATCTCCAAGAAATCATTGCCAAGACCAGTATTATGAAGGTTCTAGTATTACGAAGGTTCTTCAATATATTTTCTTCTAGAAATTAGATGCTAGTGCTGTTCTCTTTTGATTATTATTGCTTTGTAATATGTTTTGGAATCAAGAAGTGTGAGATCTCCAACTTTGTTTTTCTTTTCTCAACATTATTTTGGCTATTTAGGGTCCTTTGAGATCCCATATGAATTTTAGACTTTTTTCCTATTTCTGCAAGAAAAAAAGAAATGCCATTGGCATTTTGATAGGGATTGGATTGAATCTGTAGATCACATCGGGTATTATGGACAGTATAACAGTATTAAATCTTCCAGTTCATGAATACGAGATAGACGTCCTTTCCTTGTGTTTTGTCTTTCAGCAGTGTTTTGTAATTTCCAGCCTACACGTATTTTGCTGCCTTGGTTAAGTTTGTTCCTAAGTATATTATTCTTTTTGATGCTGTTGTAAATGTGATTGTTTTTTAAATACCTTTCATTCATTTTATTGATCAGTTTTAACCTTGATAAAATGTTATCTCATTTGACTTCATGTCCTCACAGTACCTTGAAGATATAGTAATACAAAGTGTATTCTTACTGAGGTTGATACCTTGATATTGCAGTTTGGTCTGCACATCTTTTTTTTAATTGAAGTAGTACTTTTAGAAACTAACCAAGGCTGTTTTATTCTAGGCACTTAAGTATTTGAATTTTTTAAAAACTTATTTTTTTATCTTAAGCCAGCCAGAATCTCCCTGTTTCATTTGAATGGCTATAATATTACTATTAAAAATAGTATAAATAGTATAAATCTTGTATAAAACACAAGAGTATGGTTGGGATTTCTCTTCCGTCTATTCTGGCAGTATTTAGATATCTGTATTCCCATATTCACCACCCTATCTGGAGATGCACAATTATAATTCCAGTAATAACTATTTTAGATCTGGAAGACCATGGCTTGCTAGCATATTTTCTTTGATTTATAAGTGAGCCTGAGAGGTTCATTTGAAGTGACTTATTCAGTTTCCCTGTTAGTGGCACAGTTGGGAGCAGAATCCATTCCTGAATAGTTCACATTGTCTCGTGGTTTTCTCAAGTAGTTAATTTTGTTTTATAAAATCCTCAGTTTGTTTGTTAATGAATTCTTTTGGGCTGCACCGGGTCTTCCTTGCTGTGCGTGAGCTTCCTCTAGTTCCGCAGAGTGGGGGACGCTGTGGTGGCAGTGTGCAGGCCACTCACTGTGGTGGCTTCTCCTGTTGCGGAGCATGGGCTCTAGAGCACAGGCTCAGTGGTGACCCCCGCCCCCCAACCTGTGAAATCTCACAGACCAGGGATCGAACCTGTGTTCCCTGCATTGGCAGGTGAATTCTTAACCCCTGGACCACTGCGGAAGTCCTAAAATTCTTAATTTGAAATATGAGCAAGGTAATGTTCAGTGCAATTATGGTAGATGAACCAAGCAAAGATCTTGATCATTGGATGCTAACTTCTCTTATGGACTTGAGATAATTGGCCTGTGTGTGTTTTCATTAACATATGCTTTAAGAAGCTCATTTAAAAATAACACTGAGGTAAGAACAGACTTCAGTTTAGCATTAAATAATGAAAATATTACAGGGCATTGTTTGCTGTGTATTAAATGTGCATTTTCTATAATCATTTACTCATCATAGTTGAAGATTTTATCCATTCCATTTTCTAGACTAGGAAAGCTAATTTGGAAACTAGTAGAACTAGCCATTTTTCTTATATATGTGAAAAATCTAAGACAGTGTCCAGTATTTCTTACTTGAGTTTTAGATTCTTTCACTTAATCTGTTTATTTATCTTAATGGACATTAGTATGCAGTCACCATTAGATTTTTATCAAACTTGATAAAAGCTAATTTTTTCATTATAGTCCTGCATGTTTATTATTTTAAATCATGCTAAAGGCCTATTGTTTTGCCTACTGCTTTTCTGTTGTTTTAAGCTTGCTAAAACTAATATTTGTTCAGGGAAGGATCTTTTGCTTTGCCTTTCACCCTAAGGAAATAAAACACTCACCAAACATTTAATAATTTTAGTGATTACATATTTTGAATTGTGTTAGGTTTTTTTTTTTGGTTTGTTATTGTGCCCAGTGTAAACTAGAGATTCTGTGATCTGTGGGCCTGCTTTTGCATATGAAATTTTTTTTAAACTCTTTATTTTGTACTGGACTATAGAGATTAACAATATTGTGATAGTTTCAGGGGGACAGTAAAGGGACTCAGCCATACATATACATGTATCCATTCTCCCCCAAACTCCTCTCCCGTCTGGGCTGTAATGTTTCGTTGGAACACTGTCATGCCCATTCACTTATATATTTTCTGTGGCTGTGTTCCTGCTGCAGTGGCCTAGTTGAATAGTTGTGACAGAGATCATATGGGTACCTGGCCTGAAGTTGTTTTTTTTTTTAGTGTCTGGTTCTTTAAGAAAAACTAACCATTTCTTTTTTATATATAACTTTTTCTTATTATTTTCCCACTCATAAAGTTAGATCTTTTCATCATGAATTGATGGTTTTTTGTTTATTTCTTTTAGATGTTGCCCTTGACGCTGACTCTCAGTCTAGAATGGTTGTGGGCACAATAATGAAAATGCTGGTATTATCGGGTGTTTGTTTCACTGGTGTACCTGGAAATGTCAGAATGGTAGTTTTTGCTTTAATTTTACCGCATTTTTCCCTTAAAAAAAAAAAACCCACACGTTGTATTACTGATATTTGGGAGAACTGTTTGTAGATAATGGACTTCCCTGATGGCTCAACGGTAAAGAATTTCCCTGCAATGCAGGAGACACAGGAAACGCTGTTTTGATCCCTGCATAGGGAAGATACCCTGGAGGAGGAAGTGGCAACCCATTCTGGTGTTCTTGCCTAAAAAATCCCATAGACAGAGGAAGCTGGTGAGTTACAGTCCGTGGAGTTGCACAGAGTCAGGCACAACTGAGTTGACTGAGCTCACAACACGCATCTGTAAATAGTAGGAAAGGAAGGCTTTCAATCATGGTTGTAGATTTGTGACCAGGTATTGTGGAAAGACAGTGGTATGAGGCCAGAAAACTCAGGTGGAAACCTCAGCTCTATAGTTAGCATCTGTGTGACTCTGAATAACTTATTTCTGAACCAGTTTTTATCTGACTGATTGATCAAGCACGTATTAATTGCTCACTTACTGAATACTTGGAACATAACTGAAGGAGAATTTCCTTATGAGGTTAACATTTTGGGTAGTGCTGCAATGGATTTATGTTACAATAAGGTGATTCAGAAAATAAACTGTTGGCGTGAAGTTTCACTTTTTTTTTTGTATATGTTAACTTATTTGAGTAGTTTAAATCTTGATACACTTTTATCTTACAGAATTTACTTTCTAGAGAGACAATGTGCTCATATTCGAGAATATATGATTTTTTAAAAATTAAGTAGAAAAACTCATATTAAAATTCCCATTAGGGGGCACTATTATCAAGCTTAGGAGAACTAGAGACTAATTTGTTTTCTCAGACACGCAACCCGAGGCTTGCTAAAAGGGAAAAATATTTTCATCTGATAAGACTCAGATACTGTTTTATACAATCAAATTCCTTAAATATGTTATAAAGTGCAGTGAATTAAACACAGATCCAATAACTCACTGTCTTGTTTTTCAGTCAACTAAATCAGTATAGTATTGCAGGTGATACAAGAAGCTTACTTTATTCTGAATCAGAGCCAAATCCATAATTTTCATATTTGAAATAGACAATTTTGAAAACTTTGCTCCTCTTAAGTCAGTCACAAAGGATGATCCTTGGCCTTCAAATAAGTTTCTTAGAGAAATGAAGCATGAAGACTATTGTGTTACTAAAATGGAGTCAGGAGAATGAGATGATGCCTAGCTGAGACTGTGTTGACTGTAATTACTGAAGTAATTTCACACAGTGAAGCAATACGCACACACATAGCTCTTAACCTTTCTGTTTATTTTCAGGTACTTGAAAATTATTTTCTTTTTTATTACTCAAGGTTAGTGTTAAAGCAAGAAACACTACTTAACACTGTGCCGTACGCTATCACTTTATCATTAAGTTTCCAAAAGAAAGGCAGTAGTGTAGCCTTCAACAGACTTTTTAAAGACTAAAGTATAGATTGGCAAAAATGTAATTAAAATAAAATGTAATCGCAGTAATTTTTCATGGCATAGGTGTTATTTTGGTATCACTGGATTCAGAGAGAGTGGGTTTGTATAGTTACATTATTTTCCATACTTTCTACCTTGCTAAGCCGCAGTTTACATTGGAGAAAGTCTGCTTAATTACTTGCTTCCTGAAGTCTCCCCTTCTCTTTTGCTTGCAGCCCACATGGTGTGGGCAAAATTGCTTTAAACCTAGCCGGTGGTTACTGTTTCAGCTGTCTGTTGCTTTTGAGTTCAGGGAAGCACTGAGTCAGAATAGAGAAAGCTTTTCATGCTTTCTGGGACCGATGGGGACATTTTGTGAAAAGACATGATGTTTAGTTATTATTTTGTATTATATTCTATCTGTATGAACAGTCAGTGATCACTGTAATCTGTTTGACAAATTTAGTTAAAAAATTTTTTTTCTTTTATTGCTTTATTTTTTCTCCCAAAGAACTTTTCTTGGTAGAAATATTGAAAGTTTATGTAGACCATATCGGAGTGTGTTTTGAAACTTATTGGAGAGGTAGGAGCAAGTTTACTTTGTGACCTCAAATCATTAAGTGGAGGAGGTGATAAAAATGTTTCAGATATCTTAGGAAAAAAATTCTTTTCAGCTTTTAGCCAGGAAATTACATTGAGTAGGTGGTGAAAAAGATACAGATACGAAATCTAGTTACTCTTTTGAAAGATTTTAGGTGGGAGAGACAAGTGTGTAAAGAATTGTGAAATAGAATTGATGTAAGTTTAGAGTGAGGAAAGGAGAAAATGATGGCAACACTCAGATATGAGCTACTCATTCCTTTTGGGCAATGACTTTACAGTTACAGGGGAGGTCAAGTTTGAGTTTGTAGATGATTATCAGTTGCATTTTAAGTAATTTTTAAGGAAGTTATGTCCTGTTTAAGTTATTCACATTTTTGGGCCCCCTTATATAACACAAGCATCTCTAGAAATAAAGAACAAACTATTTAATATATATTCAATTTGGCATCTTTATTATTCAGAGCTGATTATGTCCCTTGAAAGTATTTTTCAAATTTTGTTGCTGATTTTCTATCAGATAGTGAAGTTGTCTTTGACATCTAGGCTCTTTTGATATCTAAAAAGATGCCTGACAGTAATTAAGTGGTTTGTTTATAGAAACTCAGGACCCTTACTTCATTTAGCTCTATTTAAAATATTTAATAGGTATTTAAATAGGATGCTTAATAAATCTTAAGTATTTAATAAACTATTTCATATATGTTTCATTTTCAATGAAATACTGTATAGTCAGGTAACTAGAGAGAATCTGTACTCTGAATTATGTCACAGTTCTCCAGGGTACTGATCCTTGGTGGCTATTCATGGTAGTGTTTTGAAAATGTTAAATCCTTCACACTGAATGATTTATTGCTGAATATTCAGGGTAATGAACTTTAGATTATTGCTTACTTAAATTATTTTGATCACTCATAAAGCTATGGTTTGTGATTTGAAACTAACTTAATAACCTTAACCATATTTTATATGTTTAGTTTTTTGGCTTATTAAGGTGATTAGAATATGAGAAGTAAAATCCAGATATGAAGCCTCAATCCTGATATTTGTATGCCTTTTTCGTTCTTCCAGTTTGGGTGTCTCAAGATTTTAAAATACAAGATTCGGAGCAAAGTCTGCTTCTTTTTAAAAGCTCGAAAAATATTTTTTGTGTTTACTTCATGTTTTAAAATTTAGGATTTTCGCTTCACTTTTTAAGTGAATTGAGAACTCCTGTGCGTGGAAGGATATACTATTGAAAATGTGGTCAAGGTAAAAGATTTTTCTGCCTAAAGAAATTAAAGCGCTTTACACCATACCCTCCCTTGGTCCCTGAAGCGTAAGTGCTATGGTTTGGAAAGAAGCCAAGTAAAACCTGTTCAAATTTTGTGCAGACTTAAAGTAATACTTTAAGATTTGAAAATTACAGGTGGATACAATACTTAAATAGTATTTAAAATTCCTGTTCCCCAAGTCTAAAAATGTAATCCTTAAATTACTATTCCCAGTGGTTTAAATTTTAATTAAATAAAAATAGCCTTACTTTTGAACCACAATGACATTAGGTATAGATATTTGAATTTATTACTAAACTTTAAGATAATAACCATTAAAATTGAACTGTTTGGGTACTAATTAAAATTTAAAAAAATCACAGCTAGTGTGTAACCAAAGATCCTTGCTATTTCTGTTTTACTAAAAATTGTCCTGATCATCACAGTTAAAGCTAGCTTTCTATCTTAACCAGGAGAAGTGTTACCTGGCTTCACTCCCCCAATTCAATATGCTATCTGACCTGCAAGTTTTATAGATTCATAGATTAATTATAGTCAGGTTTGATGTTTTGGTGCTAATACTGTGTTTTGCAAACTACCCTTTATATTAAGAGTGAAGTGTCCTGTTTGTTTTGTATTTGTCTCTGTAGGTGAAATTTTTATAGCTCTTGACACTTTTATCTGTTTGAGATTACTCTCCAAGACTTACCTATTATCAGTTTTAGATTGATCTTTTCATACTTTTATCCCATTTCAACATGATGATTATTTGCTGCCTTTTTTTTTAATCAGTAGTTTTTACTCAGTATTTTAGATGCTTTCTAATATTTCTGAAAACAAAGGCAATATTTATTTTGACTTAAGTAACAATATAATGGCATGAGTTTATAATGCAACCCTGCATCCCCCCTCTTTTCACCATCTACATATTCACCTTTTGTTTTCTCTGATATTTAACCTACAGACATTTTAATATACAGACAACCTTTCTTTCCTCCTTGAATGGTGAGAAGATTACAGCTATTTCAGTGGTCTTTGCAGAAATATATCTGTCTTGTTTCTGTTTTGTAGAATTGGATGGGTGAGGACCTTGAGGACATAGTTGTGGGTGGCAGACTACTAGTCCGTCCCACAAGCAGCAGTAGTGGTGCTGAGAGTCCAGCAGCAGAGTCCTGGTGGGGGCTTTGGACTTGAGGCGCATGTTAATGAACTCAGCAAGCAGTAAAGGTAGCAGCAGCAGTCCCTCCACAAATAACATTTGTTCTCAAGCTACTGTAGCTTCCAGGTAGCTCTGCTCTCGCTTTACCTTCTCCTTTTCTTTTCTTTCTTTATCTCTTTGTTATTCACTCATCAAGTCAGTATTTCAGGGGGAATATTGCCAGGCATTTCCAGTGGCCATTTCGTGTCTATACCTGCTAAGGACATTTTCTGAGGTGTTCATTATTTCAAGAACCTAGCTGTTCTGAGCAATGTTTGTGACTTGAAGCGTGGGGAGATTTGTTAGCACATTATGTTAGTGAAATCAGATTGTTCGTATACTAAGTGAAGATTATGTTGCTATTTGGGTGCAAGTCTCTGGAAAGTTTTTGTGTAGTTGAAGAATGATTTAGGATTATAAATATGTGTCTGTAAATCTACACATCTATGGATTTGCAATTCAGGGTAATTCCCTGAATTTTGTAAAAATTATTTTACAAATTTTTTGTAAAATTATTATTTTGTAAAATAATGTGGTTCTTCAAGATTTGGAAATTATGTTTTTCATTTTTTTTATTAGAAATATTTTATATTTATTTTTGATATCACTTGGGTGGGGTTCCCAAATCTTTAGGTAAAACTTCCTCTGTCAATAATTTAATCTGTAAACCAATAAACTCAGTTTTAAAAGTCTGTGAGCAAGACTCTTGCTAAGGTGAATTATTTCTCCTTAATTTAGAAATTTCTTCTTTCCCTACTCATACCACCATTACCACCATTCCTACTTTGAAACATAGATAAAATGAAACATTGCAGAGATTCATTATTAGAAGAGAGTGAAGGGTTATATAGAGTGGTGACATAACACCTTTATGGGTATTAGCCATTTTTCTTGGTGAATGAATGAGGAATGGGATGGTATTAGACATACTGTGAAATGTTAAAGTCGCTGTAAGCATGTCTGGGTTACTTCCCTGCTCCTTTAGGAGATGTTTGACATGATTAACCGTGAGACTGACTGGTATTGTGCTAGAATCCAGATTTGTATTTCTTTGTTTCTTGTCTCCTCATCCTACAGGCAGCTTGATAAAAAATAAATTGCAGCCAGTTCCACATGTGTGGAAATGTGTGTGTGTACACATTTACCATTATAGCTCTTGGTTGAGAGCAATTTTTGAATCCTTCATATACACATCTTGCAAATGTTCTGAAAGACATGCATTTAGATGGAGCACTGGTAAAGGTCTGGTTTGTTACTGATTGTGATCGTGGGTCACTAGTCTTGGTTTTCACATTCGCAGAGAGGATCACAAGGGGAACTTGTGTGATTGTTTTTCTGCACATGGGAAGCTGAAGCCTAGGGAGGCCCAAGTTTAAAATGAGTGGCTATTCCAGAACTAGAAATTCCAGCCTGCTCATCTATTATGTTAATTCACCATATGTTAATTCATAACATCACCATTATGTTAATTCACAGTTTAGGAGAGTTTTCCGTATTCCCAGGATTTTGTTGAAATCCGTTGCGGGTGAGGGATACAGATGCATGTCGTTGTGACATGTAGGCATGATGTATTTACTTAAAGGCGACTTTTTGGTGTTATCATTACTATCAGCACAGCTGGATTGTTTAACACTAGATTCAGAAAGTTTCTTAAGTTTGTGCCTGTATACAAGGTATTAAATCAAAATGAAGGGCAATTCTAACCTTCAGATCAGCAGAAAATTAGTGATAGTTGAATATATACAGTCAGCTCTGGCACTCTTAAGCCCATTTCAACGCTAAAAGGACCTAATTGAAAGTACAAATTGATCTGGTTAGGTTAAGAGAGGAAAAATACGTTCTTATTAAATGCTGTTGAATGCAGTTACAAACAATAGGTTGAATAGATGGTTTAATTTAACTTTGGAGATCAGTCTCTGACTGATGACACAGGAAGACTTTCTAGAATACATTGCTTGGCAGATGACTTAAACAGACAATACTGATAAAGCCTGTCATGTGAGTTTCCTTCTTTACTGAGTACACAGTATGCTTAAGTGGTATGTTGTGCAGTGCTTCCAATCTGCTGTGACTGCCATCTGCGCAAGCAGAGTGAAAGAGAAGAGAGTGTGGAAAGGAAATAGATCTGTTAGTTGTAAGGAATCTGTGTGAACACTGGGTGCCACTCATGAAACACTGAGCAGTGAGTGGTTTTTCTTTGTACCCAGTACAGCCAGCTGTCTGTAAACCAGAGGCTTGAAATACATTCAGCTCTCAACTTCACCTTTTGGATGTCGTGGTATCTATGCTTGAGACCAAGTAGAAAATCCAAAGACAGTTACCATGATCTTGTCACTATGTTGTTATTTTTCTCAATTTTTTGTGGGGGATAGAATCTTTATGCTGCTTTAGTGTTTGACACCATTGTTGAGGTAGATGTAATAATGCTAGCATTTTTACTTTGCCTAAATGGAATCTTTTTGGAGAGAAAGTATACTATAAAACAAGTTCCCTGAGAAACATTTAAATACTTTTTAAAAAGGTCAGTAAGACCTATAAATGGGAAAATTGCTTCAAAATCTTACAGGTTGTAAACCATGTGAATGATGGAGAAGTTGTGTGTAGGTAAAAGGAATTGACTGGAAGAATCTAACCTATATAGCTTTGTCAGTAGGTAAATCTCTTGTTTGAATCTGAGGCTTATAACTTGTAAAGCCATTCTTTGTGTATGCATATGGTTACCTTTTTGATGTAAACATAGGAACCCTTATAAAACTGTGTTAATCATGAGTCATCTGGTACCTCCTTAGGAATTAACATAACCTTATATAGATGACTAATAATACAAAGCCACTGTGGTTTCTGTGGTTTTTACCAACCATGGCTCTAGTTCTGAAACATTTGAAATGAGACTCGTTCCCTCTTTTAAAAATTTTTTTTGGACAAAGAGCTGTCTTATCAGAAAGCTGCAGTAACTTAAGCAGATCCATAACTGGAGGGAATTAATAACAGAAAGTTTTTGTTGACACCAGGAAGTAGATTAAATAGTGCAATTGTGGTAATGAGTACCATATATGATAAGCTTGAGCCACCTGGGTTTTATTAGGCTGCTTGATACTTTGATCACAATATTATTTCAAGGCTTGTCTATTTAAATTGCTAAGGTTTCTTGTCATCTTTGTGATTTAGACCATAATTTCTTTCACTGCAGAGAGATTTTTGAAAAGAAAGGCCCTGGCCAAGCTGAAATTCTGGGGAGGTGCAGGTTCAACAGCTCAGCAATCCTTAGAAAGAGAAAAGCTTTTAAACAAAATTAAAAGCTTGAAAGTACAGTGGTTGAGTATCAAGTTCACCTGACTTTGCTTCTCTTTAGTTTTTTTGCTTGGATCATAATTACGCTTTTGTTTATCATATAGTAGTGGGGCACTATAATGCTGTTTGGCATAATTCAATTAATTATTGTTTGATATAAATACATGCATTTAAAATACCTATTTCATGTTTTGAGAATGGTACTGCTATTGGTTTCCCTTCAGCTGATATTAAGTGGTTTTGATGAGCATCTTTGAGAATTTATGGAAAGATTTTTTTAACTACTTCACCCATAATGAATAAATTATACTAATCACATAAATTGTCTTGCTTTTTGTCTTTGAACTTGAAATGTTAAACTTTAGTTAGCCTGTTGATATAGATGAATGAAATTTTTAGTCATTAAAATCAACAGTAGATATTCCTTCTGCTAATTTTAGAAATAGTCTTTCACAAGTACCTAATAGTATCTTTGTTAAGTACGATAGTTAAGCAAATATTTTGGCCTAGGGACATAAATATTCATTTTGACTAGTAAAGAAAGGACAGGGAAGATTTAATAATTTAAGATAATAATTGTCCTTAGCATACTAAAAGTGCTGTTTTGAAAATTTACATGTAAAATGCTTTGTACATTTATTGATGTGCTCATTAATTTTCACTGTCTTGAGTTTTGAGTACTCTTAGAACTGTTGTTAGCTTGGCTTGAAGTTTCCATGTCCCAGTATAACTTTTAAGCCTGGTTAAAGGCACTTAAGAATATAGTGGTCCTCTTTTAATATTCCTGGTTTGCCCTTGGTATTGAAAGAAGCATATGGAAGTGTTAATCAGTCAACAACAGCCTTTTTGTTTTCCATGATAAGACAAAGGAAAGACTATTAAAAATAGGAAAATATTTGATCATTGGAAAAATTGCTGACTAAGAGCTTTGTAACATTCTTATTTTAAAAAGTAGGGTAGTGCTTTTAAGTTTTAGAGGTTTGTGACTCATTGATTGAAGAAAGGTGAACATATAAAATGCAGAGGCATAGATTTAGGAACAAGCAAGCAGGTGATACAAGCAGAGAAAAATGAGGTCTGTCACTTAGAACAAAGGCTTAGTTTGGGGGAATGGTCTGAAATAATAATAGAGTCAGATTATGGAAGACAGAATGCTTGAAAAAAAAGGCTTAAACTTAAAGCAGCCCAGCAGAGATATGAGGGTATAAAATCTATCTCTCTATCTTGGTCTAGAAGCAGGAAAAACAGAATGGATAGTGGAGGTTTGAATGAAATGTGGGCAGTAGCAATAAGAGTGAAAGGGTGATACTAGAAAGTTGGAAGAAATGGCAAAAGGTTGAGTTCAGGTTTATATATATATTTTGAGGGCTTGACCTCATGTATCAAATAGCTTTAGTATCTGACATATTCTAGAAGAATTAAATCCTGATTGTTATCCCTTTTCCTCTTGCATAATTTATGAAAAGCACGTGTTCTCAGATACTGGTATGTATGACAGAGCAGGTGGATAAGGTAACTGTGAGCTGTTGATAACCAGCAGGGCACAATACAAGCTTCACTAACATATTAAATATTTTTCAATTCAGGGAGGTTTGGGAGGCATTTTGAAAAGTACATGTGTTGTTTGGAAGAGTCAGTATGATAGAGCTGTGGATTGATATTTTTAGGGCCGTCTTAAGGAGAGAGGATTAAAGCTCCAAAGGACAGAACTAAGATCTACTAAAAATAGAAATAGAGAGTAAAGTTTTACTTCACTATTCCAACAGAACTGTCCATTCATGGGATGGAATTCTTTAGACAGTCATGTTCTGTCTTGAGAATAGTTTCTACAAGTTGGTAGATTCATTCATTCATTCATTCAAAAGATATTTACTGAGTCCAGCTGTTTCAGGAACTTTGCCAGATATTTAGGGACAACCTAGTGATCACCTAGAAGAGAGAAACATAACATAGTTAACCAGGTGAAATAATTACAAATTGTGTTAAGTAATGTGGAAGACATAAACAGATACTTTAGCAGGTGATACTCCACCTTAAATGGATCCCTTCAGAGTCCCTGGTACTGAGGTGTATTCAGCTGTTTGAGAGCCAGGAGTAGAAGAAAACCAAATGCAAAGGTCATCTCTGAGGTGGGAATGAGCTTGCCTCTGTTTAGCAACTCTTGGAAAGCTTGGCTATCTGAATAAATCCTGCTGAGTGAGAAACAAGGGGCTGTGTAACATTTAGAGCCTTATAGGAATTTGGGTTTTGTTCAGTAAGTAGCAAGAAGTTACTGAACTGAAGAGTCTTAAGTTAATGTAGTTGAGTTAATGACTGTTATGTTCTTTGTAAAATACTGTGACTTAGTGTCAGATTTTTTCTTCTTGGTGGTGTATTTGAAATATTTATGAAACTTAGCTTGGTGATTGAATGCATTAGTGATAGTGTTTATTCCAAGAAAGTTTATCTGTAGCTACTGGATAACTTTTTTTTTTTTCTCAAACTTTTTGTTTTGTACAGGAGTAGAGCCAGTTAACAATGTTGTGATAGTTACAGGTGCACAGGGAAGGGACTCAGCCATGTATCTGTTCTCCGTCAAAGTCCCCTCCCATCCAGGCTGCCACATAACACTGAGCAGAGTTCCCTGTGCTATACAGTAGGTTCTTGTTGGTTATCCATTTTGAATATAGCAGTGTGTACATGTCCATCCTAAACTCCTTAACTGTCCCTTCCCCCAGCCCCCCACACCCCTGACAGCCATAAGTTTGTTCCTAGATAACTTTTATAAGCAAGTTTTTCTGGAGTTTTTATTTTTTTATTGCATTTTTTATTTTGGAATAATGTTGGGTGTACTGAAAATCTGCAGAGAGAGAGTTTTCTATAGTCCTCAGCCAGGCTTCCTCTAATGTTATCATCTTAACATTCCTGTGGTACATAAGTCTAAGAAACCAACATTGGTACGTTACTGTTAACTAAACTCCAGACTTTATCCAGATTTCACCAGTTTTTCCATTAATGTCCTTTGCTTTTCTGAGATAACAGTCCAGGATTCCACATTACTTTTAGTTGTCGTGTCTTCCATAGTCCTCTCTGGTCTATCGCCATTCCTCAGTCTTTCCTTGTTTTCCTTCATCTGGGTAGTTTTGAGGAGTACCAATTAAGTGTTTTGTAAAATGTCCCTCAGTTTAGGTCTGTCAGATGTTTTTTCATGATTAGACTAGAGTTTTGAGGAGAAAACCCACAACAGTGAGTGCTCTTTTTACTGTCCTGCTGGATGGTAGAATGTTATCCACATGACGTCACTGGTGATGTTAACTTTGGTCACTTGAATAAGGTGGTATCTGATATCCTTTTTGAATTATCACTTTATCTTGGAAGTCTCTGTAATTTACAGAAACATTAGAACATTGATATTTCAGTTGAAAAAGAGTTTCTTTCTTGGAAGAAACAACTCAAATAACTTTGCAACTTTACTGTCTACTCCTAATAGTTTAATATCTAAACAACATCGGCAGAGCTGTATGTTATGTGCTGTAACTTTTCACATTAGTTAGATGATTTTTTTTTTTTTTTACTTTTAAACGCTATGCCATCTCAGACATACTGTTGAGTATCTAAATTCATTCTGGCTGATTCAGATTTGTCTCTTACCGAATATGAACTGGATGTTGGAGACAGAATATGAATTGGATGTTGGAGAACATTCCTTATAGCCCACCAGAACTTCAATATCAGGAATATTTGATGCAGGAATGAACATTTCCCTTGTGTGGTCCTGCACAGTATTATTGGCAATAGTTTGTATACACTGCAAAATACCTTGTGTACAAAGGACCTCTTCAAACTTTCACATTTGGTGTCAACACGACTTTGACCACCAGCATAGCAGACACTGCCCCTGTGAGAGCTTCACATGGACATGCAACTGGTGAACTCAAGAGATGAAGGAAAAAATGCCTGAAATAATTGAAAACCAGTCTTAAATAGCTTGGTTTTTTCCTTTGGGATGTTGAAACATTTCATATATTAAATTTCCCAGTTAAGAAAATAGGAAGGATATATGGCTGTCCCTTGGTATCCAAGGGGGATTGGTGCTAGGGCCCCTGCCGTCAGTGAGGACCAGAATCCACAGATGCTCATGTTCCTTATCTTTTATATTCTTATTTTGGAACTCTCTGGAAGTTTTGTTTTCTCTTCCTTGAGTGCTCTCAATCTGCAGTTGATCATATGTGAAACATGAGAGATTTGGAAGCTTGATTATGTTGAAATTTCAGGGACATCCCTTTGATTTCCCCGTTCCACTGTTCTTAAACTTCTGTTTGATTGTTGACTAACCTTATTATGGCTCTTTATGGGGAATAAAGCAATTGTACATCGAGATTTTGCTATTATTAGTAAAATAGGTGTTTTTCCTAGGCATTAATAAGAACATAGCAAGAAGAAATTTTCGTTTTTCTCTTTTTAACTGGGAAAGATCACTAAAAAGTAGAAGTCTTGAAAACTAGCCATGGGGAGGCAGTAATCTTTGAATATTGTCATTATCATCACCGTCATTATGATTGTATTGGCGATGATAACATTACAACCTCAGCGTAATAGTTAACGTTTATTGAGCACTTACTGTGTTGAGCACTTGGCATGCATTAAATACAATCCCTAGTTATGTACAATTGGCTGTATAGGAAGTGATTTCAGAAGAGGAAGTCACTTAAGCCCTAGGTTGGAACTAGTGGAATTTGAGCTAAATCTTGAAGATACGCAGTTCCTGCTTTTCTCTCTTGTGGCATTACCTTCAATTCCCATCCCTCCCTGCTCTTATGCCAGCTGTACTAAACCACTTCTTTTCTACCCAAATCAAAATCTGTCATGTTCCTGAATAGTGGATTATTCTGTTCTCTTAATTTGAAATAATTTTAGATTTATAGAAATTGCAAAGAGTTCTTGTATAACCTTCACCTAGTTTCCCTTATTATTAATATCTTTAAATTTCCCTTATTATTAATATCTTTAAATGGACCACGGTGCATTTGTCAAAGCTAAGAATTGGCACAACACCATTAAGTAAACTACAGATTTCATCTGTATTTCTCTAGTTTTCCTACTTGTGTTCTTTTTCTGTTCAAAGGTCAGTTCAGGATACCTGTTGCATTTAGTTGTCATGTTTTCTTTAGTCTCCTACAATCTGCCTTTTCCTCGCTTTTGCTGACTGGCATTTTGGAAAGTATTGTCAGGTCTTTTGTCCACGTCTGGTAGTTTGGTTTGTGTGTTGCTTTCTCATGATTAGATAGAGGTTATGGAATTTAGGGAAGAATACAGGAGAAATGCCTTTCTAATCACATCATATTGGGAAGGACATTTTCTCAACATGTCTTAGTACTGGTGATACTAACCTTGGCCACTCAGTTTAGGGGATGAAGGCCAGGTTTCTCCACAGAATAGTTACTATTTGTCCCTAGAAGTAAGTTACTGCTTAAGAGGAGAGTTAAGTTTCACCTCCTGGTGGGAAAAGTAGCAAAGAATTTTTGGAGGTAAATGAAAACACTTCAGTAACTAGTAAATATTAGGAGGACTGTCGGACTTAATTACCTTTTTCTCTTATTCACTTTTATTAGACTGGATGTTTATTGAGCTCAGGAGCTAAGATGTATTATTTCCCTTATATGTAGAACAGTGATATAGGGTAAATGTGCAATGAAATGTTTGTTGAATGGCTAGAACCAGAAAAGGGAGATTGTAAATTACACACAAAGCTAAATTAGTTAAACTTGATCCTTTAGGTAGTGGAATAGTATTAACAGTGTTTGAATAATGTAACAAAAAATTTTAGTATTTTAGTTGCCTTAGTTTTAATTTTGTTTGTGATTAAAGAATATATTCTTCCCTGATTTTAACATATTTAGAAAAAGTATTTTTTCTTCTTAGCTTTGAAGGACAACTGATTAGAATAAAGAAATTTAACAAAATAAATTTAGACCAGAAGTCTTATTATATGATTAAAGGTAGCTGGTTGAATGTTTTGAGCATACTCTGTATTTAGAAGGGTGGATTTAACTCGGGACAGCATGTAATTTCTAAGTAAATTAGCAGTGATAGAAAAATCCCATCCCATTTCTCAAAAAAGGTGTTTAAAAGTACTGGTGTTATGTTTAACCTAACTTTTACCTTATAAATGGACTCTCTGAACTCCAAGCATGCTAAATTTAACTTCCATATTGGATTCCAGTTTTACTTATGGATGCTCTGGCTTCCCTTCAGACTGTATAAATCTTTTTTTTTTTTTTTAAAGAATGTTGGTTGATTCACTAAAAACAGGAACAATAAACTATACTTGCTTTTGGCCATTGGCATTTTTGCTAAGTAGTGACTAAAAAGTGAAGAAGAGTTTTCTTTAAGAAGTTGAAGGCTTAAGGAAATTGATAGTTGGTTTTAGTCTTTTGTTTCAGCTGCTGTTGCCACCATCCTACTCAGGATGAGTTTTGTTACCTTCTAGACAGTTAAGCATTCTTGCACCAATGACAGATAATCATTAGCTACTTGAGACTGTTAAAATGCTGTCTTCTCTTTCATTATTTTCATTAAAAAAACAAACTACATTGTCATTTGCCATTGATCTTACTGGCCCTTGCTCTTAGAAGAAAATAATGATTAGCACATATGTGCTCATTTAAATTAACCATTTTGGTGAAATATAAAGGAAACGTTTGTTGAATTTAGTGGAGTCAAATGTCAGGTGTTTTACTGATGACAAAAATTGGGGGGGAAGTAAAATTATGAAAAGGATGGAAATGTAAACAAATGTTACCAAATCAATTTTAATTAGTAAAATGGAACATGTAGCTCAGTGACTTTAGACATACACACCCAAATAAATGTATGTATGTCTGTGTGTAAAATATGTGTACATTCTTAACAGCCCCAGAACTGTCCTTTGCTAAGATGAGCCATAGATATTAACAATGTCTTGCATCTCTTGGTTGCAAAAAATCATAATGAAATTTAGGGATTGGCAGCATTAAAGAATTGGACTTCACATGAGAGATTAGAATTTCTCAAAATGAGGAAGGAGGGTGATTGTGAGAAGATGTTTTGAAATAGAGGCTGTTGCATGACCAGTGGTCCTGATAGATAAATGTGGAGTATGGTAAAAAATGAGTCCTTCAGCTTTAGTTTCCTCCTCTGTAAAATGGAGACAATTGATACCTACAACTTAGAGTATATTAGTTTTGATCATTTTGTTGAAGAGTTTGACCTTTGTACCACTGACAGTGGGCAACTATGAAAGCTTTTTGTATTTTAACAATGTTCACATCTGGTTTAAGAAAAATTATTAAACTGCAAGAAGACTAGTTTGAGCATTGGTGGTGGGAATGACCACAGGGATAGAGGTGAGAAATTTGATGTCTCCTGAGTAAAGGAGTAATTTGTAGTAGTGAGTGACAGCTAAGTCTAGACTTGTAGACTAGACTTACATGATCTAGAAAATTGCATCTTAAACTCAATTTTTGAATTAAATGTGTAGGAAATGTATAGGTTTACTTTTTTGAATAATCAGCTGTGTCAAATTTATTTTCTATCACATTGATCAACATGTTAAAGCTATGGTAATAATACCTGCTCTTGGAATTATTTTGCATTTAAAACCGTAGACACCTGACGCCCCGATCACGCCTCTCTAGGATAGTGGTTCAGGATAGGGTCTTGCTGCAGCCGAATGTGGTCTGCTCTTGACTGTGGTGACACCATCTGCCTTTAGGTTGTTGTGGGAGTTAAGAATGCATGTAAAACGTGAAGACAGTACTTGGTTCATAGTGAACACTTAATGAATGGTGGATACTGTGTTTTTCACAAAAGCGTAACTCTGGGTACATTTGAGGTACAATTTTGAGTTCATTATATCTTGGAAACATGAAATATGTAGAGTCTATCTTCTGTGGGAGCATAATTTGACTTAATCAGTTGAGATTATGTTTATTGCATTTCAAGATCAATCCTTGTTGAGAGATCTAATTTGCATTGTATAATTCAGACTAATCAGGGCAAGTTGAAATTGAGGAGATTTTTAAACAGTGTGATATTTAATAGGAACAAATAAAGATTTAGGCCCTGAAGGAAGAAACATAAACCATTAGTACTAATTCAGTGTGAGGAGGACGGGCTCAGAAAGAGGTTCCTAGTAAAAGGGGTAAAAATGTTTGTAACCTCATGCAGAAAGAGCCCCGCCTCTTTGAAGTGGCACTGTAAGGGACAGGGAGAGTGACTTGTGTATAGACAGTGGAGGGCTGTGGTCATTCTGTGTACCTGCCTCTGCTGTGTGCTTAGTCATGTCCGACTTTGTGGCCCCATGGACTGTAGCCTGCCAGGCTCCTCTGTCTATGGAATTTCCAGGCAAGAGTACTGGAGTGGATTGCTGTTCCTACTCCAGAGGATCTTCCCAGACCCAGGGATCTAACCTGTGTCTCTTGTGTCTCCTGCATTAGCAGGAAGATTCTTTACCACTGCATCACCTAAGAACCATGACTGCTGCTAAGTCACGGCAGTCGTGTCCGGCTCTGTGCCACCCCGTAGACGGCAGCCTGTGAGGCTCCTCTGTCCCTGAGAGTCTCCAGGCAAGAACACTGGAGTGGGTTGCCATTTCCTTCTCCAGTGCATGCATGCGTGCATGCTAAGTTGCTCCAGTCGTGTCCGACTCAGTGCAACCCCATGGACAGCAGCCCACCAGGCTCCCCTCTCTACAGGACTCTCCAGGCAAGAATACTGGAGTGGGTTCCAGTTTAATTCATAAAGCTCACTGGTAGAATGAAACCCCATATTGTTCCCAGTCTGTAGCAAGGTATTTATCGGTAGTAGAACAAAGGAGGAAAGTGAGCAAATTGCCAGCCTTTGGGCTGGTGAAGGCAGCAGTAGATCTTCAGTGTCCAGATGTCTTCAGTATTCAGTATCCACCAGGGCTTCCCTGGTGGCTCAGTCGGTAAAGAGTCTGCCTGCAGTGCAGGAGACCCGGGTTCAATTCCTGGGTCAGGAAGATCCCCTGAAGAAGGAAATGGCAGCTCACTCCAGTGTTGTTGCCTGGAGAATTCTATGGACAAAGGAGCCTGGTGGGCTACAGGCCTTGAGGTCACTAAAAGTCAAACACAGCTGAGTGACTAACACACACATCTAGATGTATATAAGTAGGCATGCGTTGTTGTTTTTTTAACGCTTTTCTAAAATCTTAAAATTCTATCCTTTTTTATTCTTTCTTATAAAAAACTTTCATCCAAGTGAAGTATTTCCCTAGGGGTGATCTGGAACTCCTTGGAAAAGCCACAGTGAGACTACTGTGTCTGTGCCCTTATTGTAATACAGGCAGGCTTGGTGTCCTAGCCTTTTCTGTTTGACTGCGTATGCTACCTTAACTTTCTGTTTTATTTCATTTGCTTTGTTTTCTTTAAAAAGTTTTTTTTTTGGTTTTTGTGCTTTTCATTCTATTTTTGGAGCAAAGGGATTCTGCCTCGCATATTTTATAGTCAGATTTATACTTCATTAATTTTACTCTTAAATTATATGGATTTTTTTTTTCTTAGAGGACTAAACAAGAGACAAGTATTTAAACATGATATGTAGTAGAAATTCGGTATCATGCTAATATCACCCCAGCCCTCTCTATTGTAACTATTCTGAAGCCCTAGTCATTGAACCCTGTATTTCAGGCAGAAATAATAAGTTATTTCAGAAACAATTTGTATAGTGCTTTGGGATCTCCTTGATGTAGTCATGAAATATGCTGATCTTTTATTATCTTAATTATTACTTAATTATTATATCAAGTCTTTACTATTATTATTCATGACTATTGCTTATTTGGCTTCCCTGATAGCTCAGTTGGTAAAAATCTGTCTGCAGTACAGGAGACCCTGGTTGATTCTTGGGTCGGGAAGATCTGCTGGAGGAGGAATAGGGTACCCACACCAGTATTCTTAGGCTTGCCTTGTGCCTCAGCTGGTAAAGAATCCGCCTGCAATGCGGGCAACCTGGGTTTGATCTCTGGGTTGGGAAGATCCCCTGGAGACGGGAAAGGCTACCCACTCCGGTATCTGGCCTGGAGAATTCTATATGCATATACAACATGTATATGCTATTCAATACATGAATATGAATATGGAATTCTGTGGAGAATTCCTTGGCCTGTATAGTCCACAGGGTTGTAAAGAGTCGGACACGGCTGAGCGACTCTTGTTTTCAACAACCAGAAAGAGTGGTGATGTCGGAGGTCATAGGAGTGAGAAGTACTCATTAAGGTCTCAGAGCTACCATATAACATGTATATTCAGTGTGCGTAGCAGGTAAAGCACTTTTTGAAAAACAGATAGTACTTTTCCTGAATCTCCCTTAATTGTGGTGTGGAATCCTGTCTTGATTCTTAGTTAGTTATTATGCCAATACATTCTCTAAACGTTTTGCCTAAGTTCCACTTAAGTTAGATTTTAAAGCAATATATGCTTTTAGTACAAGATAATAAGTGAGGTGGTCTTTTCTGTAAATCAGAAATTTAATTGGTCCTTACCACATTGATGCCTTATATATAATCGAGGTCCTGAAAAAGTACATAGTTTGTATGTTTGCACATCTAACAGTCTTTTCGAATGCACTGAGAATTTGTTGTTAAGAGGAACCTTGGGTAAGTTTTATGAAGGAAATGGTTCTTTTCTCCAGTTTCTATTAGTTTATTTCATATTACTGACATCATTGTAAACTTTTATTGGATTTTGAGAGCCTTTCAAAGTGCTTGCAAAATTATGTGTTTATCTTTCTGTGCTTTTATCCCTCTAGTCCTTTAGATTTAGTTCAGTCCAATAAGTAAAGAGGGTGGTGTCAGAGTGGGATGCTAGGAGGATTTCTTAGCAGGTTGTTAATTTAGAAAACAGGACTTTATCTGCCAGTGTTAAAAAGTGAGCACTGGGAAGAGGGAATTTTCTATTGTGATTTCACTAGCTGTGAGAAACCTCTGTTCCAAGAGGAATAATGTAAAAAGTAATTGTGTCTAATCTCCCAGACCTTAAAATTGAAAATAGAAACTTGTACATCCCCCTCCTCATTTTTTATTCTTAATAGAAGGGCATTTCTTTTGTAGCCCTTAAAAAAAGTTGTTTTTAATAAAAGTTCCTGGTAGTAGTGTTCTGAAGCAAAATTAAAATTTAAATAACTGAAAAGTGCAGAGTGTGGCAGGCAAGAAATGCAAGATTATTCTGTACATGTTAAACAACCAAAAGAAAGAACACTTGAATACATTATTCGTGCCCTTGGGCTTTTTAAGCACCTGTCTCCCTTCCCCCTCCACCCTGAGGGCCCCCCCCCCATGCTAGGCTTGTAGGGAATGGAAGGGGAGTGATGGTCAAAACCAGAAGGTGGCATTTGATCTTGAACTGGAGTCTGTGCACTGTTAGCAGTATTTCCTTCAAAGTGTGGTATGTATGTGTATCGTGGATGCAGTTGTTGTTTAAAATAGAAAATGAAAGTTTTTCTTATATCCCCTAACTTAAATGTTTGCTCTCATTAGGAGCTGCCATCAAGCTTATTATGCAATAAGTCATGCTTGCACTAAGATTGTTTATTAAATGCCTCTTGGGCATTACTTTCCCAACAAAGATCCAGTTCAGTTCCGTTCAGTCACTCAGTCATGTCCGACTCTTCGACCCCATGAACTGTAGCACACCAGGCCTCCCTGTCTATCACCAACTCCTGGAGTCCACCCAAACCCATGTCCATCGAGTCAGTGATGCCATCCAGCCATCTCATCCTCTGTTACCCCCTTCTCCTCCTGCCCTCAATCTTTCCCAGCATCAGGGTCTTTTCAAGTGAGTCAGTTCTTCGCATCAGATGGCCAGAGTTTTGGAGTTTCAGGTTCAACATCAGTCCTTCCAGTGAACACCCTGGACTGAACTCCTTTAGGATGGACTGGTTGGATCTCCTTGCAGTCCAAGGAGCTCTCAAGAGTCTTCTCCAGTACCACATTCAAAAGGATCAATTCTTCTGCACTCAGCTTTCTTTATAGTCCAACTCTCACATCCACCCATGACCACTAGAAAAACCATAGCCTTGACTAGACGGACCTTTGTTGACAAAGCAATGTCTCTGCTTTTCAGTATGCTGTCTAGGTTGGTCATAACTTTCTTTCCCAGGAGTAAGTGTCTTTTAATTTCATTGCTGCAGTCGCCATCTGCAGTGATTTTGGAGCCCCTCAAAATAAAGTCAGCCACTTTTTCCACTGTTTCCCCACCTATTTGCCGTGAAGTCAAGGCTGTGGTTTTTCTAGTAGTCATGTATGGATATGAGAATGGGACTATAAAGAAAGCTGAATGTCGAAGAATTGATGCTTTTGAACTGTGGTGTTGGAAAAGACTCTTGAGAGTCCCTTGGACTGCAAGGAGATCCAACCAGCCCATGCTAAAGGAGTTCAGTCCGGGATATTCAATGGAAGGACTGATATTGAAGCTGAAACTGCAATACTTTGGCCACCTGATGCGAAGAACTGACTCACTTGAAAAGACCCTGATGCTGGGAAAGATTGAGGGCAGGAGGAGAAGGGGGTAACAGAGGATGAGATGGTTGTATGGCATCACCAACTCAATGGACATGAGTTTGAGTAAACTCCTCGAGTTGGTGATGAACAGGGAGGCCTGGTGTGCTGCATTCCTTGGGGTCCCAAAGAGTCAGACACAACTGAGCGACTTAACTGAACTGAATTGGGCCTGTGAATACTAGGAAACAGTGTTGTTTACCTGAACAGTGAGCATTGGGGTTGAGTGTATTCTCAAAGATACAACTAATTTTGGTATAAATTCTATGCATTAGCTATAATACTTGTTCATATCATTCTCCCATTTGTTAGAGCCGTTAGTATGTTGAGAATAGTGGCTTTCTTCTTAGTCACTTGCTTAATTTAACAAATATACTTAAAGCATTTTCTACTTGTATTTTAAATTTTCTCTAACGTGAATACACGGAGCAGAACTAATCTTTGAATATTTGGTATATCTATTATGTTAAAACGTTTTTCTTTTACACACTGAGAATGATAAGAAAAGTAGGTTGTAATGAGACCCTAAAGTAAGTTAACCTAGAAATGGTAGTCAGTATCAAAAGTAATGTTAACAGCAGTAAGAAGAGTTAATAATTTCAGTACACCCTTTCCTGGGCTTCAGTGTCTGCAATCTTAGTTCCGTGTGTGCAATACTTAGCAAGCAAAGTAAGTTCTTACTTTGCTCAGTTAGAACTTCTTTTCAAATTTTTTGTTGCCCCCAACCATTTTGTGTTTTCAAGTGCTGTTGTGGTGAAGTTGGGGGATAAAGGAAGAGATGAGCTATTTTTCTTTTTCGTTATATTGCCCCCCATCTGATTGTTTCAGGTTGCTGTATATTCAGAAAATAGACAGGTGATTTCAGCAGTTCGTGATCTGTCAGAGAATTGTCAGCTCCAAGTTTCTAGACTGACTTTTTGCTTCTAGGAGACAACAACAATAAAAAGGAGGGGCGCCAGTAAGAAGAAGGTCCTGGGCTTAGTATTTTCTAAGAACGAGTAAGACTGACTTTTAGTAGTCATTGTGAAAATAGAAATGCTTTTCAACAGTTATTAAAGTGATAGTAATTCTTTTGGATGAAATATATTATCATATGTGGGAGGGGTAGATTTGGCATTAAGATGTTAGACCCCCCTGGATTTTCTGGGATATGTTCATGTTATGTATACTTTCCTTCTGGTGTGATTCATTTTATCTGTAATAGTTTTAATTAAAATACAAAGAATCTTACTTTTTAATGTGATAGGGCCTCTGACTGTATTTGAGTTTTTAAGAATATGTACAGTTTTAAAAGCCTGTAAAAAGGCCCTAGATTCAGGAAATGTCTCCTAGCCCTTCTAACTTAAAAAAAACAACAACAAACAATTAAGAGCCAGGTAGAAAATACTTCATAAAACTCGTCAAATGGCTGGGTCAATTTCTCTTGAATTCCTACATCTATTTGCAGGAGAAGTACATAGAACAAACACAATTTGATGAACAATTATAGAGCAAACATCCATGGAACTGCTACTTTGGTTAAGAAATATAACACAACCTCTCAAATCTCCCTGATCACGACTCTCTTGCATTCCCCCTAGAAATACCTAGTATTCTGACTTTTCATGAAGCTTTATCTTGTAGTTTTACCAGCTGCGTTTTTATGCATTATTAACTTGATTTGATCTATCTTTGAACTTTATAAATGTAATGACAGCATTTT
Organism: Antilocapra americana; assembly: GCA_007570785.1. Lineage (NCBI taxonomy): Eukaryota > Metazoa > Chordata > Mammalia > Artiodactyla > Antilocapridae > Antilocapra > Antilocapra americana. The sequence continues at coordinate 25,729,398 of ML661885.1, forward strand.
CTTTTTTTTGCTTCTTTTAGTCAGCCTTATATTTCTGAGGTTTATCCTCTAGCTCATTCATTCATTTTTTAATTGCTGTATTCTATCATGTGAATATCACATTTTATTTACTCATTCTATCCTCAGTGGGCTATTGAATTGTTTCCAATTTTTATGTAAAATGTTTTGGTTTTTAAGAGCACTGTGTATGTCAAAATGTTTTTTATGCTGAAGTTGGCCATATAGGACCTTTCCTTAAGATATGAATACCAGAGAGATTAGACACCATTCTGTTTAGAGCTAGTATTTGAGCTTATTCAGAGAAAGGCATTTCCCTACTCTCTAATATATTTATGGTGAGTTTGATGTTGCTTCTTTCAGAATTTTTGAAACTTTTCCCTTGATATTCAAATGTTTCTTTAGTTTTTCCAAGTTATGTGACTATCATACAGATAAAAGTGAGAAAAATTATGAGTTAAATTGGGCTGACTAAATATGGTATTTATTTATTTATTGCTTTGCATCAACAGTAACATTTTATTGTGTTACATTTAAGCTGTGATCAGAAGGTGTCTCTTGACTTTCTGAAGTACTATATTTTTAACTAACCTTACCTTGTATTATCCTCGTAGCTCAGTTGTAAAGAATCTGCCTGCAGTGCCTGGGTTCAATCCCTGGGTCAGGAAGATCTTATCCCGTGGATTAGGAAGTGGCACCCCACTCCAGTATTCTCGCCTGGAGAATCCCACAGAGGAGCCTGGCAGGCTCCAATCCATGGGGTCACAAGAGTTGGACACAACTTAGCGACGAGAGAGAGAGAGAACTTGTAGTATGAGTATATGTAGGCAGTAGTCAGACCTGATTCATGCTAGATTAGTGTCTTGGGCATTTTAGGTTTCTTACTTGAATGAATGATTGCTTTTTTGGCCAAGTTTTTATTACAGGTATCTTTAAAAAGAATCATAAAGTACATGAATAACTTTGCAATCCTCGTTGTTAGAGATTAGGTGATTTTCAGTGTATTTGTAAATTATTCCAGAAATGAAAGCAGTCATGGGAAAAGCAGTTTGGAAATGATGCTGTTTTAAAACCCTGTAAAAATGCCCCGGATTAAACAAAGTTCTCCTGGCCCTTCTCACTTAAAAGGAAAAAGAAATTGAGCCAAGTAGAAGATACTTCATAAAACCCATCAATGGCTGAAACAGTTTCTCTTGAATTCCTACATCTATTTTTCTCTAGATAGTATAGTATAGTAACAAATAATGTAATTATAAATTATAGCAGTTACTTATTTTAAATGTTTTAGGCTGCATTGTTGATTAGTGTATTTTGTGTTAACACTTGGTAATTTGTGTCTTTTATTGGAATGCCAAGGTTGGAAAAGGCACGATGTGTATTTCTAGTCCTTTTCTTGAATGTGTAAACTTTGATTCTTACTAATTAAATTGTTTTGCAGTATTACTTTAATGCAGTACACAGCCTAAAATGCCTTTTGGAATTTTGATGTTTTCTTGGTGGCTCATTTAAACTTTTTGCATAAGCCCCTTTTGAAGTTAACATGTAAAATTGTTGAGCATATTCCATTTTTCACATTAACTACTCTGTCTATAGTACTACCTAACTTCAGTCTTTCATTATCATCTCTTGCTGGAATTATTGTGGTAGCCTTTTAACAGGTTTCTTGCCCAAGTCTTTCCTTTTTAGTCCATTCTTCCCTCCAAAGTGATACCTTAAAAAAATAAATAAACTTGAAGTCTCTGAGTGTCACTTTCCTACTTTAAAACTCTTGCCTGGCACCTCTGTACTCGCAGAGTAAAAGCCTGTGTCTCCCTGGCCTGTGACACTTTGAGATTTGGCTCAGGTGTGTGGTTTCCACCTTATTTCTTCTTCCTTTTCCTGTGCATATTATATAGGATGAGATTGTTTATAGAGCTCCTTAAAAATTTGGAGTCGTTTACACTCTGTACCTTGCATGGTGGTTTCCTCAGGCTCAGCTATAGCTCTTAACTTTTTCTGCCTGGCAGAAAAATTTACCCATCCTTCAAAACAGCACAGGTTTTGAACCTCTGTAAAGCCTTTTCTTTACCCTCCCTGGTAGTCCCCTACTGCAACCCATGCACCTTGAATTTATCGCATGGTATTGCTAGTGGGATTCCCAGGTGGCGCTAGGGTTAAAGAATCCTACCTGCAGTACAGGAGATCTGGGTTCTATCCTTGGGTCGGGAAGATCCCCTGGAGAAGGTTTGGCAGCCCACTTCAGTATTCTTGCCTGGAGAATTCGGTGGACAGGGGAGCCTGGCAGGCTGCAGTCCTTGGGGTCCCAGTGAGTCAGACACGACTGAGCGACTAACATCCACATTGCTAATGTGGTTTTCTTACCTACTCTGAGCTGCTTGAAGGTAAGGACTGTGTCCTGATTCAAAGCTGGCTGTCAACTTTTACCTTTGTGCTTGGAAATTGAAATCGGTGCTCAGGAAATACAGGTGGAAGTCATCTGGACTGGAGAGTTGGGATTCACTCTGTAATGATGGTTGAATATCTTTTCGCATCCTTCTATTTTTAGTGTAGTATGGGTGATTTGAGCCCATTTGGTCACTCATCTTTTATTTTCCCTGATCTGTAGATTGTTATCCTTTCTGATTACTAGGTAGTCAAGATATTTACAGAACCATCACAAATAATAGGAAATTCCCTCCATAGGGCTTTATCATTGTCTTTGAACTTGGTGTAAAATCAATTCCTGATGTAATACTAAATGTTTTATATTTTAAGTAATATGTTTTTAATTCAGAATACGGAACCCCAAATAAGCTTCATAAATAACACTTGTAAACTCTTCCCTTGGGCTTTTGTGATTCGTTGTTTAGTCCAGTAGAGAAGCGGCTGAAACGGGAAATTTAGTATTCATTTTCTTCATTGATGAGTTCCTGTGTTTAATAGTAGGATTAGTCTGTAATTGTGTTCTCTTTTCTACTGTCAGTAAAGTTTATTGTATTAAAATGCTGAATAAAATCCACGTCCCTTTCCTGGATACTAATGGAAGTAGCTGATAGTGTGAGGTGATGGAAACATTTTATTTCTAAACATTTCAGTTTGCATTTGATTTCTGTTACTCGAGGGGACTGATCCTTCACAGCTGTTAGAAAATGTAAGTGGATTCCTCTCCTGCTGTGCAGATCTTTCCTTGTTTGGGAACCTTTGATGGCACAGTAGGGGCTTTTAAAAGTGTCACAAATGTAAGGCAGTTTATACTGCAGTAAGCTAGAATTTTGTTGTTGCTGTTTATGGCAGAAAATTGAAAGTTAAAAGTAAATGGAGGAGGAAGGCTACTGAGCATGGTGTGCTCGTGAAAGCAGCTCTTTTTCAAATTAATAATGCCATCTCTCCTGGTCACCTGGACTTTCAGTTTTCCTCTCCCATTACTTCTCTGGATTCTCTTATTGATGAATTGAAAAATAAAAGCAGAATAGATTGATGGATCACAGACAAGAAGTAGCACACATTTTGACTTGAGGTTAAAATATGTAGGAGAAGGATGCAATCAGCAACCCCATGGTGAAAGCAGTCTATTGAATGGTCCGTGTTTTGAACTGAAGGGTGTACTTATTACAGAAATAGTTCTCCGAGTACTCTGTGAGGCCCAGTTGTTAGCACATTGCTGAGAAAAAGAACGCACTCTGTGGTTGAAGAAGATGCCTCTTCAGTACGTGAGGCTTTTACCACTTAGCGTGGAGATGGCAGCCATCACATGGGAATACTAACCTTAGCAGCATTTGAGATCCTGAAGCACAGACACATTTCACCAGATGTTCCATTTCTCTTTAGGGTAAACTTTTGGTTAGTTTCTTTTATCAATCACTCTTTAAGAAATCAGAATTTGAAGTTCATTTTGTGCAGACTGTGGCTGTTTATAAATAAGAGAAGAGGCACAGGCATTTATAACCTGAAAGACTGGGTGATTTGCATAATACCAAATAAATTGTCCTACAGCCACATTTTGTACTTTTGTCATTGATACTGTGTGTGTATATTCTGCACGAAAAGGTTTGGGAAATATATATTTCAAGAATATATTTCTTATGAAATAAACAGTAAAGTAGTGTTCTTTGTTGGTTGTGCAGCAACTATTTATGATTTACATATTCCTTCCCAAAAAGTATTTGAAGCAAACACGAGTTTCTTGCTAATTTGACAATTTAAAACATTTTATAATTGAACAAATTGTGGATATTCTTAATCATAACATCTGCAGGATGTTGATTTATAAACACTATAAAATGTTTTCATGCTATGCATACTTCCTGTAGTGTATGCTTACAGTTCAAAAGAATTATTTTCTTATCTATTTCCTTCAATCTTTGAATTTTAGCACTGGTCATAATTCTGAGTCTGGAAAAGATTTCATGATATTCCAAATTTTGGTGTTTTTCCTTCTCATCCCTAATGGTTTAACAGTTTTATGTTAATGTTAGGAATATTAACTTTGTAAAAGTAGTGGTCATGTTGAGGAATGCATTATCTTGTTTCTTTGGAATAATATGAATATAATAGCTGCAAGGTAATTAAAAATGAGTATTAATTGAAGAAAGGGAGGAATCTGGCATCTTCTCTTTTGGAAACTTTCCTTCATTCGTGTTCATTCTGCATCTTTAGTGGGGGATCCATCAAGAACAGTTTTATAGTGCATTTAAGAAGATACACTCTGTTTCTTCTGACTTTCAATCAAATATTTTGGAAAAAGCCCTCATGTCTGCAGGACTTCCATCTGGTGAGAACTCGATCCTTTCTGCCCAGTTTCATCTTGGCTCTCTCCAGTGGTTGTAGCATAATAGCTTCTCTTTGAGATTAAAACACAGAACAAAGACAGGCTCTTTTTATTAATAGTCAAGTGAAAGGCTACAGATTTGTGAAAAATAGTCCTTTTCCCAGATAGAGAATTATTAGAGACAGGTCTTATTTTCTTCTTTAAAACTCTACATTCTAAAGTTGTGCTACCGTAATGGATGGTTCTTAAACTTTCCTTGGCTGTAAACATGGGGATAATAATACCTATACCATAGAAGTATTGGAATTATTATCACAAATACATGTGAGATGTGTAGGCTACTAATAAATGTAGACTATTATTATTTATCTTGTGGCTTCAGGAAAATAAAGATGGCAAAAATTAAAAGAATTCAATGTATGTAACCTGCTTGTGTTATATAATCATTGAGCCCTGTTTTGACCAGAGCATTTACAGAACAGCATCTTCGTGATAACCAGAGATTTTATTTTTTGCTTCTGCCCAATTTTGGTATTGTTTCCTTACAGTTCTTTTTATAAATATTAATATCAACCTTTTTTAATAAAATATTTTTGTGATTTAAATGAACACTTTTGCTATTGTCATACATCCCTGTCCACACACACCATTTCCAAATTGAGAAATTTAAATAGACCTTGTTATGGTCGGAGTGTCTGTGTGCCTCCAGAGTCCATATGTTGAAACCCTAACCCCCATTGTGATGGTACCTTGAGAGGTAGTGGGTTAGATGAAACCATGAGGGTGGGGCTTTGATCTGATAGAATTAGAGTCCTTCTAGGAGCTTGCTCCCTTTCTCTCTTTACCATGTGAAGGCCCAGGGAGAAAGCTGGCAAGCCAAGAAGAGAGCCTGCACCAGGAATTGAATGAGCCAACACTTTGATGTTGGATCCCCCAGCTTTCAGAACCATGAAGAAGTAAACTTCTCTGGTATTTTGTTATGGCAGCCTGAGCAGACTAATACACAAGGAACACTCAAAATTGGAGAAGTTATGTAAGGAAGTAGGCTGATCTCTGATACTAAAGAGATAAATTTGGTATTTAGGGCATTGTGACAGTGTCTGGAGTATGGCCCTATCTGTCCTCATTCCTGATAGAGCAGATGTGTATTGAAATTTTTGTTTTATGACACCATCTGTAAGATGTTACTGTTTGTGGATGGTAGGTGTTCTGAGATGTTTTTGACCTTAAACAGTCATGAGTGTAGTTGATTTTCTCTGGACAGGCACTTAGTGTACTAGTCATAATTCAGTGTCAGATGATTATCATCTAAGCAGAGGTTCTGGGAAAAGTTTGTGCATCACAACCATAGCAAACAGCATATCAACATTTTGTTTTTATATATTCTCTTGATTAGGTTGTTGAATCAAAGTAATTGGCAATTGGAAGCTAAGACTTATCTCCAAGAAATCAAACATTTCCTGCTCAATTGGCTTCATGCCACCCTGCAGGTCTTTAAGAAAATTCCATTTTAATTTTGTAGGGAAGGTAAATTTATTAGGTATAGACCAAGCACTTAGAATAATGTTTGCTGTTTACTTATTGCAAGTAACTTAGCCAGAGTGTGCATCATCTGCCCTCTTATATGTGACCTGTTAAGTGTTTTGTGAGAGCATTTGATCCATGGTGCTTCTGAAGACAAGGATGTCTTTTTTAAAAGAGTTTTTTCATTTGGTTTTGTGAAGTCCTGGAGAAAGGACTGTAATATTACTTGATCTATAGAACAGTAAAGTAGAAGAGAGATGCTTAGGGGAAAGAGAAGTAAAGTAAAGCTTTTACTGCTTTTGTGGCAGTAAAAGCAAATAAAATGAATGTTTGCTAATTACTGTTGGTAACTAAGTTTTTTTATGGCCTCAAATGAGACACTTCTGACCTCTGTTCTTTGCCCCCCATTGCGAAGCTTCCTTTTCCCAGTGACATGCTTGAGGAAGCAGTCTTCTCATTTTTCCATTGCTTTCCTACTCAGCAGCCTTCAGCTGATTTTGAGTTTTGCTGAGAGCTTAGTATGACTTCATCCCTTCAGTGTCATGGACAATTCTGTAGCAAATGAACCCTACTTTTATGCTCTTTGATCTGAATATAGCCTTTGACATTATAAATTTGTCTCGTGGACCCTCTGCTACAGTTCCATACTGGGAACATCTGGTTTACTTCTTGAAATGCTTCTGTTACTGAACTCCTCAAAATCTTGCATCTCTTTTTTGCCTTTTCTCTTCCTATCTTATCTATATCTTTAAACTTAACTATCACTTTTGTGAGCATGCAAATTTTGTTATGAATTAGAGAACAGAATGTACCCTATTTGAACTTTCAGCCCTTGCTAAGTTTTTCTTGTTTTAAGTACACTCTTTGAATTATAAAAAATTAATAGAACAGTATTTCAGAGAATTTGGACAGGGGGAAAAATTATCCATCTTATATCTTTAACACAGTGATGGTTAATAATTTGGTATATTTTCTTCTAAGGTTTTAAAATGTGTTTTACATTTTTAATTTTACAGTGTTTATACCTTTTTTATCTTTCATATTATATTACATTAAATTCCAAACCCAGGGATTGAACCCAGGTCTCCCACATTACAGGCGGATTCTTTACTATCTGAGCCACCAGGGAAGCTCTTGAATACTGGAGTGGGTAGCCAGCCTATCCCTTCTCCAGGGGATCTTCCCAGCAGAGGAGTCAAACCCGGTCTCCTGCATTGCAGGTGGATTCTTTACCAGCTGAGCTACCAGGAAAGCCCTTTTTATCTTTCATATTATATTACATTAAATTATTATTGAATGATTTTCCCCATTGTTGTTTAACCTGTATTGCTTTCCAGAGAATTATTTCCAAATATAATGAATCTTGTTGCTAACGATGGACGAGAGTCCAATCTATCAGAGCAGCATTCGAAGGAGCACTTTTTTTTTTTTTTTTAAGGAACACCAGTCACATTATTGCAGAGAACCTTGTAAAAGTGACTGCAAAGGGAGGGAGGAGGGAGGGGGGACCCGGAGGGGAAGCATATGTAAACCCATGGTGATATCATGACAATGTATGGCAAAAACAATAATTAAAAAAAAAAAAAGTGACTGCAAAGTTAATGACAAGTGCTGTGTTTGGAGAGAAGGTGGAGTACCTATATCCTTCCCTTTACAAAATGACTGCTAGGTAATATTATGTAGTCTCAGTTGTGTAGAATATGCAAAAGCGCTTCCTGTTATATGTGCATGTTATTAGATACTCAGCTTCACTGCTGATGCGCACAAAAGCATTTAGTCTTAGCATATATGTTACTCTTGTACGAAGGAAAGATGCCAGGTGGTTTTATTGTTTATCATGAAAAATCCATGATTAAAGAGAAGAGAGTTTTTACTCAACTATTTTGTGAGTTATATAGGCCAGAAAAAGTATATTAGGGTCCTGATAGAATACAGTTGTATTTTTGACAAAAGAGCATTGCTGCCATAATGCCTGCCCACACACTGCTTTATTTACAAGTAACAGGTTCATTGGCTTTGTATCTGAACGTCTCTGAAATTGGGTGTCTTTTAATCTATGGTGTCTTGTAATTAAAATTGCCAGCTCTCTTTCTTATGCTTAGTTTTAGACTTGATAAAATAATGCTATTATACTTTCTAGCTTTAATTTAGTATGGAAGGAAATAATGAAAATAATAAAGTTAAAATTTCAGTCTTTCAGCATTTATCTTTATGTTCAATGAAAAATGTGGGGCAGGAGATTAACTCTGACCCTGCTTTTCTAACCTGCCTGTACGGAGAAAGATGCCTGCTGAAATCTTTGCATAGATGCCTTCTCCATAACTGTAGTAAGTGCCAATAAAAGCTACTTCCATTTCTTCCTTCAAATAATTTGCTAAATGGCATGTTTTAGCTAAACATACAATACCATGGGAAGCTTTATAGTGTTAATTTTGAGTAAAAATATCACACTTTTAAACATTGAGATTACAATTCTAGGATGAGTAAAGTGTTCCTACTTTACTAAGCCTTGATAATTCTAGTGTATTAGAGGAAGAAATTGAAGAGATAGCTAGGCCTATTTTAAAAACTACACCTGTAGCTCTGGAACTTGGTGAAATCAAGAATCAGCATCTAGCCTGTTACATTCATTCATAATTGTAGGATCATCTGACAGTAAAAATGCTGGCTACCTTTCCTGATGACCTACAAGTCTGATTAAGAAGCTGTTAATTTAGGAGAAACAGAATGCAAAAAGAAACTTCTTAGATATGTAACCTATACGCCAAGTCATCCATCTCCAGGCTGTATTTAAGCCCTGGAGGTAAATGCAAATCATGTCTGTCACTGATATACAGCAGTTTTGTTTTGTTTTTAATTTTATTAAAACTTTTAGTTATGTAATTAAAATTAGGATAATGTAAAAATTCAAAATCAGTGGTTTTTGTGAGTGCCAATGTCCATTTAAATGTTCTACAAATGATTCAAGTGTGAGATTGTTTCAGTGCTTCTTAGTATGAACTGAAACTGTGTTGGGAGGAAAATCTAATGTTTTTTGACCCTCTCCTCCTTCCTTGAGAGATCAGCCTGAGGCCTGTTTTCTTTGTGAGCAACCCACATATGCTCCATAGTCTAGCTCTCCTGTCACGTCTTAAACTGTGATTCTTGTTACTTCTCCCCTTCTTCTGACCATTCTTGTTGTTAGGGTTTCTCGATTATATTTTATTTTATATATTTTAATATTCCATTTACCTCTGGACTATTAGCATCCAAAGGGACACTAGAGATAATTGATTCCACTTTAAAAATCTGGAAAAGGAACACATGAAATTTTATTCATTGAGGATTTTTAGCTGGTCCATGCCTTAACTCTTAAAATGTCAGATTTCTGACAAGGGTAATCATTACCATTTTACCACTGTTTACTATGATCACTGTTACCATGTGATAAGCATTAATCCAAATCATTTTTTTCATTTGAGGTAAATTAAAAATTAGATGATTTTTTAACTGTATTTTTAAGGGCAGTTTGGTTATTTGGAGGTTTTCCTCTGCTTCATTTTATTGTATATAATGGCAGAGCCATTCAAGTCTGCTGTTTTTTCAGTCTGCAACTATTCTTTCACACTATATTATTTTGCAAGGTAAGTAGCCAGGCCTTTGATTCCCAAGCTTGATTTCCTGGTGGTTATTAACAGAGCTAGTTTGTTCATTTTAAAGGCCCAGAGAACTATGTGGGATTACCCAGTTACTCTCTTTAGGGAACGTTGAGCATTTGAGTAGACCCAGGAATGCTAGCTGTCCCTTGGTGTCATATCCGCTCCTCTCTACTAGAATGTCAGCTGTGGGGACCTTTTCTGTCTTCTTCGCCCTGTTTCTGGACAAGCACATTATAGATTGATACACACACTTGCAGTGTGAATATATGAAGGGGCGAATTTGCTGTTTAAGATTTTTCTTCCCCTAATAGAAGAAGGAAGCATCTGTAAGCTGTTTGTATTGCCTTTATCTGACTATCATAGTCTTTTCTGCAAGGAATAGATACATATCCTTTGGGGATAAAAGAGGGCTTTTGTTGTTAAGGTGGTATAACCTGATTTGAAAATGCTTTGAAACATTGCAAATACTTTGATTAAACTTATTAGCTTTGTAAGTAGGTATTGTTTGATCTGCCTTTGGCACGTTTTCTAAAGCATTGGCACAAGCTGCTCGCTCTGTATCTGGATACTGCAGTGAGGGACAGTTTTTTTTTTTTTCTTTTCCTTGGTGGCTTGAGTGAGAGGTGAACAATCAAGTTCAGGGAACGTAAAACAAAGATAGTCTTTCCCTAGATAGTTATTTATGCTTCCCTAGATATTTATTTATTTATAGTTGTGCAGTTTATTTCTATCAGTGTAGCCCATAGAGGTTAATTCTATTTCAAACATCTGGCAGGATCCTGCCTGCCAATTGTGGAAGAGAATTATTTGGTCTGTTTTGTAGCCTTCCAGCATCTTTCTGTAGTAATATATATATTTTGGCCTTTCAATGATTTTTACTTCCCGCCTGTACTCTCTATTTCATCTTCTCTCTAATCTGAGAGGCCCACCATAGAAAACCATCTTCAGGAGCCTCAGATTACATAGTGGCATATGATTAGAGCAGCCTCAGTAATGGCTTCTAGAGGTTTCCTTGTAAAAGCTGCCAAAGACAACAGGACCACTGGGTTGCTTGAGGAAGATTTTTAGTGTGTGTGACTCTAGAACTGGATTCCAAGGCATGTATGTAAGGTAGCAGAATACAGTTTGTGCTAAGTTTATTTTTAGAATGTAACATTTTTGCTAGAGACCAGCTTTCTCTAGAGTCTGTATTTGTCTCAAATGGAAAAGGGTTACCTTTGTGTTTGGATCACCACTCCTTGCCTTTATTATTATTATTTTTTTTTTCACTCCTCACCTTTAGACCAGTCTTAGCTTACTATTAATAGCTCTGGTCATATCACCTGGTGGGTAAAATGCGAGTATTTTCTCTTGTCCTCCCTGGGAATTACTGATCTAAATTGCAGAGTAGTTTGGACGAAGCCTCTGTCCAGCTTTTCCCATGATGGACTTCCTGGTCTTGCTTGGTAGAACAGGGGTAAGAGTGACTATCTGTTGCGTGTCCTTCTGAAAAGTGGTGTTTTCTCGGGAACTTCAGCCTGTCATTTCTACTTTTTCTGGTGGTGTGTCTTTGGTGATCTGTTTGGCTGCCCCTGAACCAAACTTCTCATCTTGTCTCTCCCCCGCCCCACCCCTCCGCCTCATCCCCCTCCCCTGCATGCTTAGAGGAATGGAAGTTCTCTGAGAGCCAGGATTGTGTTTGGCTCATTCTCCACTGTGTCTCAGTGCTTGTTACTCTTTCTTGGATCTTAACCCCTTTGAGAATAGTAACATGGCCTCATTGAAAACAAGCCATGAGAATCAAACCTCAGATTTACTGTGGTGGCTATGAGGGTTTCTGCTTGGTCATGTTCTCAGCATACACTTCATTATTCCTTACCATGTAAAAATAAGTTTGCATGAAGCTGAGCATGCAGGGAGTTGGTGATGGACCAGGGAAGCCTGGTGTGCTGCAGTCCATGGGGTCACAGAGTCGGACATGACTAAGCACCTGAACTGAACTGAGCATGTAGGCACAGAGATAGGGGCAAGAAAGGGTTGGGTAGAGGGTATGGTTATAAGTACTTCTCTGTTTTGTTTATGTAACTAATCTGTGGAAAATTATTTCCTCTTCCTAGCCTTTCCTTTTTTGTAACTCCTGTCACTTGCCATTCTTGCCAACTTTCCTTTCTTTGGTTTGTAGTTAAGGGTACTCTTAAAAGATTGTATCCTTCAAGCTTTAGACCCCATGGACTGTAGCCCACCAGGCTCCGCTGTCCCTGGAATTCTCCAGGTAAGAATACTGGAGTGGGTTGCCATGCCTTCCACCAGGGAATCTTCCCGACCCAGGGATCAAACCCAGGGGTCTTGTGTTGCAGGCATATTCTTTGCCATTGGAGCCACCAGGGAAGCCCCTTTCTTCTTAGAACATCTTTAATACGGATTTTCTAATCCACTTGTCCTGACCTTTGAAGGTAAAGGAGTGGATCACCCCCGTGAGCAATAGATGGCACATTAGAAAGGTGTTTGCTGTATTGAAATTGCGGTTAGCCCGTCACTTGGGTGGGCAGTATGCCCAGCCAGTGTTTTGTGTAGGGGCACTGCTGCTCAGTCTCCTTCCCATATCCACTCCTGTTCTCAGTGTAGTTTGTAAAGTCACCTGTTGCAGGGTAGGGGAGGAAGCTTGTTTCCTTCCTTCCGAAGAGTTACAAATGGAATCAGGAGATAGAAACTTATATAGTACAATGCAATTATATTGTTATATACACAGTAATAATAGAACACCCAAGATTACCTTTTCTGGAAATCTAATTTCTGTAGCTTGTCTCTTTCTTTATTGAATCTGTTCTTTATTGTACTGAATATAATTAGCTTATAGTTTTAGTATCTAAGAAGTATTTTTTTTCCTTTTGTAATCCTTTTTCATGGTAGGTTGTTTTTTGATCATATTCATATTTGTACATGTGAATTCTTATTCATGAAGTTGATATTACAGATTCATGGACTTTCTTGTCACATATATACCACCTCTGTTTCTCTTCCCCAGTTTCTCTGTCCTCCAAAAATGCAGATGAAAATGGGGAATTTACTCAATACTTGGGGACCAAGTTAACCAAACCCAGTTCTCAAAAACTTTCAACTCAGATAAGTTCCATCGGCTCTAGATTATAAATAGCATTACTGAATAATAGGTGACAGTGCAAACCTGTTGAACTCTTCTTGAGAATATTCAGTAATCCTCAGAAGGCCTTTGCTTTTGTTGCGAAGACTTTCATTTAATCCTCTTTACGACTTCATGAGGTTGATACTGATTTATTCTCATTTTACAAGAGCAGACACCTCGGCTGAGATAGTTTGTCATAGGTCACACAACTAATGTGTGTTCAATTTAGACAGTGTCTTATTGGGCTTGGGCTGCCATGACGGAAACTGTAGACTGGAGTGTTTTTACATTAGGAATTTATTTTTCAGTTTCACCTTTGAAAGTCCAAGATCAAGATGCTGTCAGGGTTGGTGTCTAGTGAACACTGTCTCCTTGGGTTGTAGCCAGCTTCTCACTGTGTCTTCACCCAGCCTTGTTACTCAGTACTGCCTATGGATGGAGAGAAAGGAAAGAAGCTCTAAGGTATCTCTTCTGAAAAGGGCACTTACTCCCTTATTGTGAAGGCTTCACTCTGATGACCTCAACTAAAACCAGTTCCTTCCCAAAGGCCTTATCCACACATACCATCATATTGCAACCTTTAACCTACAAATTCGGGGTGGCCACAGTTCATTCCATAGCAGACAATATTCAGACAAGGCTGGCTACTTCAGATTCTGAATAATCTTGTGCCGAATTCTCTGCTCCCACCGTTTAGGAGCTTCGGTATCCAGATTATCTGGTGACCTGTTAAATGTAATAATTCGGCCAGCAAAAGGGAACTCTGTGACACATGTGCATGTACTCCTTAATATGGCCACGAGGCGTAAGGTAAAGAATCCGCCTGCCAAGCAGGACATGTGGGTTTGACCCCTGGGTCGGGAAGATGCCCTGCAGAAGGAAGTGGCAACCCACTCCAGTATTCTTGCTGGGAAATCCCATGGACAGAGGAGCCTGGTGGGGTGCAGTCCATGGGGTTGCAGAGAGTCAGACACAACAGCAGCAGCAACTCCTTTAATATCATATGTATTTTACACTTCTTTTGCTAAAAACCAAGGAAAATAAAGGTAAGAATAAATAAGAAAACAAAAATCATCTATGATCCCACACCCTGGAGGACTGTTGCCATTACCATTTCAGCATATTTCTTTACCACTTCAGCGTATTTCTTTCTAGTATTTCTCTTTAGGAGGAGGGAGCAACTTTCACATGTGCTTTTTAAAATTTTTTCCTCTTGGCCTCTCATGAGCAGTTTCCCAGTTAAAATTCTAGAAAACTTCTAAGTGATTTTTGTCTTGGAGAAAACAGATTTGAGAGCTGCTGAGAAGGTAGAGTATTATATGAGCTGAGTATGGGAGAAGATGGTCAAGACTGATGACTCAGAACCTCTCAGGGAGGGAGACAACAGAATTAGTAGGTGTGTGTGGCGGGTGGGATTGATAAAAGTCAGTGCATGCTTTTACAGAGTGCATTACCTATGGAACTCCCCCTTGAAAATGCTCTGTTGGAAGCAAACAGTTGTCTGGACTGGAGGTATGTTTTTAAAACTGCCATCATCAGGTGGTTGGAAATTGAAACCACTATTTTCTAGATGAGGAAGTTAAGGTTCAGAGAGATAGATGCATTATTTAACCAACAACTCATATTGAAGGAGGGACTATCTTTAAAGATTGTGTCACCATAACTTCATCAAGCTCCCAACACAGGTGATGCTCAGTAAATGGTTTCAGAATGAACAGTTTTGCTCCTACACTGCAAACAATACTTCCAAAAAGGATCATTTGTTCTTTATTTAAAGTATTTAGTGCTTATTCCTAATGCATACCAGGCTGTTTTTTGAACACTAGTTCAATAGGTAGTTTGTTGGTAGTTTCTTACAGGATGAAACTATTAATTTGATAGGTAGTTTCTTATAGGATGAAACTTAATTCATTTCAGTAGCCCTTTCTTTTCTTCCTCTGCTGCTGCTTGTTCTTCATCTGTTGCCAAGTTGTACAAACTGTTTTCTATAACCCTAACCCTAAAAACCTAGATTTATTTTTTAAAGGTAAATCAGTTGTATTTGTTTTATTAGAAAAATGATCTTGTGTCTCAAAAATCTGCATAATAGTTTTCCTTTACAACCCCACATAAAAATTTTATTTTAGGGTTAAGAACTAGAGAAAATCTACTTTGAGATCTTAGTTTTTCCCCCCCTTTAGATAGTATAAATCACCATGGTTTTCGTTTTGCTTTGATTGCCAGTTGTTTGTCTAGTCACTAAGTCGTGTCTGACTCTGCCACCCCATGGACTGTAGTCAGCGAGGCTTCTCTGTCCATGGGATTTCTCAGGCAAAACTACTGAAACAGATTTCCATTTCCTTTTCCATTGATGCCAGTGCTCAGAGCTAAATTTGTGTGTTTTAACCAAAATATGTGTGGCTTGCTTCACTCTGTTCAGTTCTCTGCCTTACCTTTAGTTTCCACCTTCTTTAATTTTACTTTCCTTAGATGTGATTTCACTGGTTACATTTTAATGGAAGCTACTTGCTGTGCTTTATGAACATGCTAAGATGGAGATACACCGATTTTTATCTCTCTGCCTATCTGGGGCTTCCCTGGTGGCTCAGTGGTAAAGAATCCGCTTGCCAGTGCAGCAGACTCAGGTTTGATCCATGGGTCAGGAAGATCCCCTCGAGAAGGAAATGACAACCCACTCCTAAATTCTTGCCTGGAAAATCCCATGGACAGAGGAGCCTGGCAGGTCACAGTCCATGAGGTCACAAAAGACTCAGACACGACTTAGTAAGTAAGCAGCAACATCTACCTATGTATGTATAATTTCTTAATGATTGTGATCATTCCCTAGTACATTGACAACCATCACAATTTTGAAATATTTCTGTTAGCACTTCACTTTGTGCCAACATTCAACAAGTACATGGTATATATATGTATCTGTAAATATGTTGGAGTGTTATTTGTCCTCATGAAAAGAGCATGAAATATTTATTTTTCTAAATCCAGAGAGTCTCATTTGGTCTTCTAACATTCTTTGCTCTTCATTGTAACAAGTCATATTCATAAGAGTATGAATTTGTTCTGTATATACATAGTATTTTCTGTGAAGAATCCTGTTTATTTCATAGGTGACTTCTTCCCAGGTGGTGCTAGGGATGAAGAACCTGCCAGCTAGTGCAGGAGGCATAAGAGATGCAGGTTTGATCCCTGGGTTGGGAAGATCCCCTGGAGGAGGGCATGGCAACCCACTCTGCTATTCTTGCCTGAAGAACAAATGGACAAATTCATAACTATATATCTGTTGCAGTATATACACAGTATTTTCTGTGAAGAATCCAGTTCGTTTCATAGGATACTTCTTGAGTTACATTAAAACCTCTTAAAAAAAACCCTCTGGCTGCCAATAGTTTTCTCAGCTCTTGCTGGTTTTAAAAGGTGGAGTAGCACACACGTCCCCTTCCCCCTATTTCCAGATTGGCACACAGAAGAGATCACATGTCAGAATTCATGAGTACTTTAAGGAAGAAAGTAAACCACCCAGGACAAGTGAGCAGTTTAAAGGGTACTTCTGGTAAGATTAAGAAAGTATATTTGTTATTTTGTTTTAAATAGAATAGGTTCATGTCTAAGTAGAGTAGAATTTATATTGGACACTTTATTGTGAGAAACTGAGCTCTTACCATAATTCTTAAGCAATCCCCAAGTGACCTTAATAACAGGTATGTTAACTGAGGGGAAAATAGATGAATACATAAATGCAGACTTTGGTGAAGAGAGTATGGAAGTTTTAAGAAACGTGTACTCCACCCAAAGTAGACTCTTATTTAATTCTTTTTTTCAAATGCACATTCAGTTTGCTCAAATCTACATCTGCTCCTAGCTTTGAACATTGCCTGAAACGTATGTGTGGCTTGGCAGAAAATCTAATATGAAGGGGAAAGCACAGAGTAGTTGGGTTAGAGCCTTCACAGTTGATAACCTGTCCGCACTCACTGTGACCTGTGGCGCTGCTGGGAGGGAAGGCTTGGGATAATTTTCTTACAAGCCCTCCTTAGGACAGCCCTAATGCCAGGACAGATAAGAAATTTTAATGTATTCCCTGTCCCTGTGATGCTTGCAGTAATCAATTTGTTTCAGAGTTGTGGGGTTTTGTTTGTTTGCTGTTAAAGCTGTTTGCATCTCGTGGTTGAGCTTAGTTTGTCTCTTTGCTGCAGAGAGCATGTATACCGCATCTGCTCTCTTTGTTCCTCTTCTTGATGTGTTTGTGCGTCTTTGATCTGAGCCAGTGCTTGGTTACAAAGTAATCTTGGCAGAAGTTTCAAATACTGACATAGAATGCAGTGTTTTAGGAGTTTGATTATGTATTTGTGATAATTCTCAACTTTGACATTTAAAAATCCTTGATGGTAGTTTTATCACTTAAAATCTGACTGGTAGTGCTAAATTATTGGTTAATTTAGTGATCAAACATGTACACGCTGTGGTTTCTGAAAACCTAGAAATTGTGTGTTTCTGCTCCATCTCTTTTATGCTTTATTGATTCAGAAATAATTCACTCTCCACTTTATCGATAAGAAGAGATGAGATCCTATAAATGGGTGGTTGCCTGGCTTCGGAGTCATAAAGTCTGAAGTCCAGTTGAGTTCTGCCCCTTCACAAGCTGTGACACACAACTTTTCTAAAAAAGATGTCAATAATCGTCTTGTCTCATTCGAGTCATCGTGAGGTGTAAAGGCAAATACCGTGTGTAGACCTCTTAGCAGGGCTGACTTGATAAGTGCTCACCAGGTGCTGGTTTCTTTCCTGGTGCTTAGCTCTCTCCCTTTTCTCCAGGCTATGTCAGTGCATATGCATATTTTAAAATATGGCTTTATTGTATTTTTTAATGATTTAGATTTATTTGCTACAATATTAAATAGTCAAATAAGGTAGTAGGTCTGTTGAATTGTTTTTTGTTTTTTAATTTAAATTTGATTATTCCTTGGATCCTCAATTGTTCCCTAATAAGACATCTATAAGCACTCCCCACTACGGCCCTTCTCCCCCCCGCAGATCTACCAGACAGATCGTTTTAAAGTTATCTCTGAGCTTCAGTTTTCTTCTTTCAGCTCATCCCCAGCTGGTCAATGGTGGTAATTCCTTGTTCCTGTTTTTTTTTTTTTTTTTTGGTGATAAATTGCATTCATGAGGGCTGACTTAAGATAATAAAGATGGTTTTTAAAATGAAGATGAGAATTTGGAGGTGAAAAAAATACTGATTGATTATTCTGCTGAACTGAAAAGCTTCTAAGCCACCATCCTTCCCAATGGTCTTAAGGAGAACTCAAACTCGTATTTGGTTGTTTGCCAGTGTGAGTCCCAGCATAACATTTAAATAGAAGACTACAGATTATTTTCAGTGTTTTCATATTTGGAGATAAAAACGAGGGAAAGCCCTACAAGTGTGGTAGATTTTTGAAAGGAATAGTTAACTATTGGGCAGCCTGCCTCAGTTAAGACAGTTTTAGCTCTAGGCAATTTAAAATTGCCTGTTTTGCAAAGAAGATATCTGAGAAAAGTGAATATGAATATACTGGTGCCAAACTGAACAGTTATTCAGTATTGTAAACCATGCTCTTCTTTGCTTGGGAGAGGCTTAACCAATTAAGACGATGTAGAGGTAGAAGAGATTTCTAAAACTTCACCTCATTTTTATAATCCTTCCAAGTTTTGTAGCACCACCTCAGTTACATCTAGTGTAGTTTTTGTATTAGTAATTTGCGTTGGCTTAGCAGTAACTTCCAATTTGTCTTTGAAATTCATTTGCTATGCACTGTTTCTCCTGAGTTGAGAGGGTGTGTTTGCTTTTTAAATGAACAATATTTAAAACGTTCTTTCATAAACTTCTCAGCTACACAATTCTGAGCCTTTCTGTTGAGTATTATCGTAACTTTTGAAGTATTTCCCTCTCCCAAAAGGTTTTTCCTTGCTATTCATCTTTGGGAAGTTCTCCAGAAATATTTACCCATTAACTCAGAATTGAGTGTCATTGGTTGAAGTTGCTGCCTGGGCTTCTGTTAAACCCGAGAACTTGAGAACAAAAATGAAAGTGTCTGTAACCCTGAATCAACTCGGCAAAGTTGCCAGTAAAGGCTTGTTTATTATTTCATTAATCTGCATTAACTCCACAGTAGGGAGCTGTGGCACTTTATTATCAAGGAACTTTTGGTTTTCTTTTCCTTCTCCTGTGTTTCTTTTTGCTGATTCTCTTCCTTTGGAGGTGTGAGGCAGTCCCTGGGTAGGGGTGAACCTATCTCCCTGTGTAGTCACATCTTTTCTACCCCTCTTTTAAAACTCCAGCGGGGAGTCGGGGGTATTAAGTGAGGATGGCTGGGAATGAGAAAGAAATGGCAGCAGTCCCCACTCACTAAAGCCTGTGGGCTGGGACACCCGTCTGTCCTCGCAGTCCCTTCCAGGTAACGTGAGCCCCTGTCATCCCAGTTCACCCAGTATCCTAGCTAAACTTGGTCATTTGTTCATACCTCACCTACCCACCTCCAGTATCTCTCCCCTTCACCTCCAGCATAACTCCTGAGAGGGATCAGCAAAGCCACTAAAGCAGTGACATTTCCCTGGGAGGTTAGAATTTGGAATGACTGTTGTTCCCTATGTGAAGTTTGCTGCCGTGTCACTGTGTCACAACTCTTTTCCCTCTGTCAGAGGGATAAGTGGGTGTCAGCTGGTGTGGCAGCTCAGCTCTGTTGATTGGTGAGGGTGTTGGGAGCACAGTTTTGAGACAGTTTAGCTTTTGTAGGGTTTGATTTTGTACTTTTTGAGAACCTGGGTTAGAAGAGGAGGGGAAAAACTGAGAAAGGAGCCAGCGGTCATATGTCTTGTGTGAATGTTAGAACAAGGACACAGACCTAAAAGACCACAGAGATAAAAATTCACTTGGCTGTTTTTGAGTTGTCTCTTGGTTGAATGTAATAGGATAAATGTGACTTTAAAAAAAATTAAATTTAATCAAAATAACTTCTTTAAGCTTTGCTTCCCTGGTAGCTTAGTGATAAAGAATGTATCTGCCAATGCAGGAGGCGCATTGGTTTGATCAAGCCCAAGGTTTGATCCTTGGGTCAGGAAGATCCCCTGCAAAAGGAGTGGCAGCCCACGCCAGTGTTCTTGCCTGGGAAAGCCCATGGATAGAGGACCCTGGTGGGCCACAGTCCATGGGGTTGCAAAGAGTCAGACACGACTGAGTGACTGACCACCACTTCTTTAAACTGTGCATCTATTGGAGCCTCATGTGTGTAGTTCCAGCAAGGACTGGGCCTCAGTGCACCCCAGGTTCACTTTGGAGCTCTGGCACCCCTAGCCTCACCTTTTCAAGGATCACTTGCAGTCTTTTTAGATCCTTCTTTCTCTGTGATACCTCCGAGAAGACATTCATTTAAAAAAAAAAAAGTGTATTTTAATTTAAAAAATGAGTGGTTTAAAGTCTAAACCAAGATGAAGAATGACCTGCAACTTCACATATTTTTTGTGTAATAGTGAAATATCAGTTCATTGTAGATTTTTCAAGAACAATTTTATTAACTCCCTTGTCATTACTCTTAACCCTTAAATTTGTATTTTCATCATATGAAAGCTCTTGTGACCTTAAAAATAAATTTTTATTACAATGGTAAATCCATAAGGCAACAGACTTCACTCATATCTCTTAGTCCCTTTTCTAGCTGAGAGAAATGCTTCATTTTCCTTCTTATCCTTATTCAGGGGGCTTTGAGATAGGTAGGACTCTGTATGAAGAAGAAATCTGGATGTTTGCTACCAATTGTAAAATGATTTACTTCATGTTTCCTGAAAATGCTATTATAAAATCTACTGTATTCAGGCTGTTTGACTTATTAGTAAGATTAAAGAATATTTCTTAGAGATACGCATTTTTATTTTAATTATTAATGCCTGCTAGAGGTTCGGCTTTAGTTAATAGAAAAATCATGACTTACAAGTAGCATATCCAGTGAGCCCTGTGGAGTCATAGCATTTTGATTGGGATGAGCTCTCAGATCTTTTTGGAGATGGGAACACTGAGCAAGATTCCCCCTGAAAGAAATCCCAGCGGCTGACATGAGAACCTAGATTGCTAGATTCCAAGTCTTTGCTTTACTACTGTTGCAAGTTGGTAGACTCTGACTTGTGCTTACGTTATAACTAAGTTGTACATTGACAGATGTTTAAGAAGGGCCCGTTTTAAAAAGCTCATTCTATATAATCGTGTTTGCACTGTCAGTTGCTTACAATTGCTCCCTATCTCCACTTTACTATCCCTTTA
Source organism: Antilocapra americana (assembly GCA_007570785.1). Classification (NCBI taxonomy): domain Eukaryota; kingdom Metazoa; phylum Chordata; class Mammalia; order Artiodactyla; family Antilocapridae; genus Antilocapra; species Antilocapra americana. The sequence continues at coordinate 25,750,715 of ML661885.1, forward strand.
AATATTAAATTTAGTTCTGGCTCCTGTTTTACTAGTAATATTAGAATTTTTCGTTCATAAATTACATTTGGTTAAATTTTACTAGCCAAATCAGTGATTTTACTTTAAAGAAGTTGTGAAATTTTAAGACAGAGATCATAGTAGTGGTTCTATCACAGTTTTATGTGGTTGATAGAAATCTATTAACTGGCTAGGAAGGGGATCTCTTACATGCTTGAGAGTGAAAAAATTAAGAGAAGAGATAATTGATACAGGATCACCATATTAATTTTATACTGCTTCTTCTTGAGACCATCATGTTGTATATAAAAAGAAAACTTCAAAAAAGCATTTAATTCTGAGTAGTTGATGAGTTGACTGCCATCTCTTATCATGAGAAATCTAATTTTCTTTGGAATAAGCAGATTTATAATTTCTTTACCTGGTAACAGGTGTTGAAAAGACCATGTCCATCTGAGGAAGGTTCTTTTATACTCTTTGATCCTGAATTTTGTTTGGTTTATAAACCATAGCACTGTGACCAAGGAAATAACATTTAACCCACTTTTGCTAAAACCTGATTAAAAATGAAATGGTTGGATTTTGAGTTAAACAGGTATGTTTAAGTGCATTTATTATACAGAATGGCTTGAATATTACACTAACTATAAAATATTCTCCTGTTTTACATATTTGCTACTCATTATTAGGCTATATTGCTTTTTAAAATACATTATTTATTGTATTGTCAGTTTGCACCGATTTTCCTGGTAATATGGCTTTGAGTTAATAATATACGTTATAGCCATTAACAATAAACGTTAATCCAACTGTTCCATTCCATGCATGATGATTAACATATAACTTATCTAATAAATAATATCGATTACTTAACATTAAAGGACCTCCCAGACAAGAAAAAAATTCTTTTTAAAATTTAGCACATGCAGCAGGGGGCACCAGACGAAGGCAAAAATGAATTCTTATATTTTTAATCAGCTGCAGCTTGTGTCGTATTCATACTTAAATTATGTGTTAGTTAACTGTTTCCCCGTTAGTTTTCTTGACGGTTTTAACTTCTCAGTTCTAACAGCTTTGTTGAAGACACTGGTAACCACTCTCAACTTATTCATTCAAACAAAACTTCTTATGGCCAACCAATTTAGTAATTACATACATTTCTTAAAAGAGACCACATTTAAGAAATAGTTACTTGTTTGCAATAAAGCATTATCATTACTACTGTTAATATTACTATTAATACTATTATACTATGCTATACTATATTATTACTAATATACTATGCTATTATTACTATTAATATTATTATTTTTAATACTGTTTCTAAAACATGTTTTTTGGTTAATGAGAAGAGGAATGCCCTAATGATTTGAAAGCTTAATTTGTTTTCTTTATATGTAAAATGAATGAATTTAAAAATCTGGAAAAATATTCCCTTTAGATAAGAAATAGCTGTATAGAAATGTGTTTCCAAAGAGGCTTGTTTTTTCATATAGGGGATGTCATTAAACAGTTGTTCTTTTGTTCCCCTCGTGCCCATCATCTAGTCCAATATCAGATGGAGATGATGCGGAGCCTTCGCCATGTAAACATCGACCACCTCCACGTGGGCTGGTACCAGTCCACATACTACGGCTCGTTCGTCACCCGGGCCCTTCTGGATTCGCAGTTCAGTTACCAGCATGCCATTGAAGAGTCTGTCGTTCTCATTTACGGTTAGTAGGAGTTTCCTTTATTATTCTTTTCTTCCCTTAATATTATTGCTACTACTATTTTTGCTTTCTGTCTTTTTGCCTCTAAGAGCAGCCTGGCAGGCCTTCCCAAGTAAATACCAACCCTGTTTCTGCAGCAGCCTCAGCAGCAGCTAAGTCTAGACAGGGTTTCCTTCTTTCTGTTTATTTTTCTTGCTATCAGAGCCCTGATGTGTACATTTTGGAATGCTGGAGTAGCTGCTTCATTTTTATTCCTCCATCTCCCCTCCCTCATTTGAAGGGGCTGGTGGAACTAGACCAGATGTCTAACAAACCCCGATTGCTAGAGTGTCTGGCTCTGTACGTGACTGACCAATCATAACACAGCGTGCCAAGTTTTTTTTTTTTATACCTCTGACAGCAGCGTACAAAACCTGGACTGTTTCTTAGCACAAAGATTTTTTTCTTTTCGGCCTATTTAATGGTGTTTCCTCAAGCTCTCCAGACCAGATGTTCTGCGCTGTATCAGAACTGTAGGCAATTTAACAGCTTTATAGCCTTCCCCCTCCCCAAACACTCACAGTTTGCCATATCTGGCAGACTTGCATATAGTTTCCAGCTGAGAAGTAAATGTAACGTCCTGAGTATCTGTCAGAAAAAATACTAATGAATACGATCAATCTTATGAGCTGCCCCCAAATTGTTTCAGTATGTTAACAATTGGATTACAGTAAAGAACAAGTTGTTAAAGTGTACTTATATTGGCTGGAAACATTGCATCATCAGACCTTGATGAATTTTCCACTTGTTTCAATCTATTTTGGTTTTAATTTTATCACCTATTGCTAAAAGTTTCACTGTGTTAAGTTTCAGGCAACATGAATGTTAACACAGGTTTTAGGCGAATATTGGCATGCCGGAGCCGTTATCATGCAGCAAGTGCTAAGCTCCCTTACTCTTGCAGTGTTTAAGCAGTTAGTTTTGACAAAATTAGTTTCTCTAAAACTAAAAAGACACTTGTGATTGCACCTTGACTTCAGTGGTTTTGTGTTTAGGATTTGCTTTAACTAAAAAAATGTGAGCAGTGATTATTAGAATGGATAAATTGTTTGCAGGGCCATTCATTTAAATTAGGGACAAAGGAAATACACAAGTGCATCCAGTGAGTTTTCATATTGAATATTCATTAGTATTTTCCTTTTAATTATGCAAGATGTATATAAGATATATGGAACATATGCTGTATTTAATTTTTGTCAAGATTGTTGGTTCCAGCTGAGTAGATTTGAAAATAACTATATTTTGTATCTTATATTTATACTTTCAGGAGGAAGTTATTCTGCCTAGTATAAGTAGGATGATAGTTTTTTGCCTTTTCACTTACTGTTTGCTATATTCTTCATTTATGTTTATTTTGATCTTCATTTTGCCAAGATTGTACAATAATTAATAGAACATGCTCAGAACCAGTGTCATTTGAGCACTGGTAGTGACAAAATTCTTAGTAATTTTTCTTTCTTTCTTTTTGAGATCCCATAAAAACTGCCCAAGGGTCTCTCTCACTAAAGGCATACAGACTGACTCCTAAATTGATGGAAGTTTGTAAAGAAAAGGATTTTTCTCCCGAAGCGTAAGTGTTTGGGGGCCTATAAGGCATATGTTAAGGACTGGGTGTTTTTCTTTTAAGATACTAGTTTGCCACATGTATTGAGTCCTTGGTGGTGGTGCGGTAATGCTTCTGCCATGTGGACGGTAGAAGTGTCTGCATGGCTGAGTGCCCCTTTATCGCTCCCTTTCCATGTTTAAACTCTTCTTTATGGAATGTCTCATCTGTTCTCACCATGGGTGAATGCAGTTAGAGTGGGAATTAATTAGCTACTGGATTTGAAGAAATACATGATTAAATAAAAGGAGATGGGATAAGTGTTCAGCGGCTGTCAGATTGTAAGCTCTGTGTCAGAACAGTTGTGAGACGTTTGTCTTATTTTCTGACCTCCTGTTTCATTGTGGGGAACGGGGTGTGGAAAGATACAACATTTTAAGGGTTTAGTAAGGAGTGTGGCTTTTGGGAAATTTTATGGGTGACAGGAATGCAGAGAATTAATTATTAAAGCTGTTTCGTTATCTTGCATAATGGCACTGGGATATTTACATTAAAATTTTTTTAAATTCAGAATTCTTTCATTTTCTGTTAATCATAGGAATATGTATTTTTACATAAGTGGCTTTGACTTCATTTGGAACAGACAGTTCATGACTAATTTCCCATTTGGCTCCTTAAGAAATTAAGATACAAAGAATTTTAAAAGAAAAGCTAACTTATGAACATCTCCTGGGTATGGTAATTACAATTAAACTGAGAAGTTGCATTCTTGCTATGTTTTCAGCCATTGTATGTGGAATTGCCTGTGAGTGTCCTGCTTGTTGTTAATCTCTTGAGTTCAGTTGCTTTTTAAAGTGAGCTTTCTAAGAATAAGAGTATTTCTCTTTTCTAGCTGTTTATTTTAAATATTTTAGATATAGATTATATAGCATAATTTCTTATGACATTTGCATTTTTTAGTATGTGAAATTTCAAAGATACCTGATTATGAAGAAAGAATAGTTTCTTTGGCTAAGAGTCTTATTTTCTGGTCTTACAGCTCCAACTCCGATCATTTTCCAGATTGTTCAAATCACTCAACTTGTGCTTGATTTTGTAAATCTCTAGTTTTTCTCCCTTTTATAAAGAGTGCTAATGAAACAAACAAAAACCCTGAAGAGGGCCTGTAATTAGGCAACATGTAAAATGTATGAAATAGTCACTTTAACACTTAGTTCTGACCACCAGACTATAAAGTATTTTTAACATGCTTCGCAGATTGAAAAAAGGAAATATCACCTTTGAGCACATGTTTGAAGAAGTGCCGATTGTAATTAAAAATTCACATCTGATCAACGTTCTAATGTGGGAGCTAGAGAAGAAGTCAGCTGTAGCAGACAAGCATGAATTGCTCAGTCTTGCTAGCAGGTAAGCAACTCTGTCTCATGAAAAGTCCCCCTTTTTTTTCAAAATCACTTTCTGCAAAAGATTTTTTAACTTAGACTTTACCTGTGAAACAAGGTGGGGGGAAAAATGACTTAAGCATGTTGGGAGCTTAAGACATAGTAATAGCACGTAATACTTGTCCAGCTCTGCTCAAATCCCAGGAAGAACACCATGAAAGTGAAAGTGTTAGTCTCTTAATTGTGTCGGACTCTTGGCGACCCCATGGACTGTAGCCACCAGGCTCCTCAGTCCATGGGATTCTCCAGGCAAGAATATTGGAGTGGGTTGCCATGCCCTCCTCCAGGGGATCTTCCCGACTCAGGGACTGAACCCACGTCTCCGGCATTGCAGGCATACTCTTTACTGTTTGGGGAAGCCCGGAAGAGCACCATAGTTATTGATAAAGTGAGATGAGGTTTGAATACTAATTACCTCCTGTCATTATAGGAACCTCAGCTGCCTTGCTGTGTAATTTTTGCTTTGACATGGTAAATGCCCATGGAGGAGGGGTTTTTTGATGTGGCTCAGCCTTATTTATTGTACACTGACATTAGAGGCTATAGTATTATGTCTAGATACTTAATAATGCTTAGGAGAAAACCAGAAATGCTTGTTTGTTTTACTCTGGCGCTTGCCCTTGTTCAGATGTAGACTCTGTTTAGCAATAAACTTTCTACTTGAAATTTCAACCAAAATTAGAATTTTCTGAACCTGACACTGGCTTTTGCTCTTTTAGACAGTGGTGACATAATTTGCCCCATCCTGACTGCCTTAGCTGTCTAGTTGCTAAGATACTATTTATTATATTGGTAAAATGCTGACTGAGGTGTTTGAAAACAGGTTATTTCCTTTATGGAATTATGTTTCATTTCCCCTCATTTATTGCTTTTAACAGAAATATGAACAGAGTCAAGCATATATATATAGCTCCTCCTAAATGCTTTTTAAGCTTGATGCTAGTGATTGTTCTGTGGCGGGAGGAAGCTAACAGCAGGTAGATGGAGGTAAACTATGAATATGCAGTTACTGAATGGCTGAGAAAAACAAGGTGTGTTTTCTTAAAGCAAGCAGCTTGGAACAGAAGCTCAGGTATTGGTCAGATTTTTAGTTATCCCAGATAGAAGCTTTACAAAAGAATACACAGGCTTTGTGTTTCTTCAGTGTAAGACAAGTGAGGATAAACCCGGAAGGACCAGAGTACCAGGCGCTCTTGTCCATGCATCAGGACAGGTGGGGCTGTGGTTGAAGAACCACCTTCCCATTGCATGAACTCATCACAGAGACCATTAGAAAGTCTTTACAGGGGAAGGAGATGGAAACTGGTTGGTAAACCGAGTGCTAAGTAATACAGCCAGGCTGCAAGGCTCGTTTGGCACCAAAGAGTATACTGTTTGACTGCAAACATACATGGGTAATAGTCCTTTAATTTGTCTCTTTGAGAAGGTCATGTTTTTCTTCATTGCTTTCACAAACACACTCGGCACACCTGTATTTAAAGCATTGAACTAAGAACCTTTTTCAACATACAAGGTTACAATTTGATGTATTAAGTATATAGTTATCTAATAATTTTAAATTTACTATGTGAAAACTTTTGCTTATATAATTTATGTTTTCACCTTTTCCCCAGCTTCCTTTATTGATCATACAAAGCAAACACAGCTCCTCTTTGTTTTCCTGTTAGCAGAGAGCTGGTCTGCAATGTCTGTCTGTCCAAAGCAGCATTTATAATAGCCAAGAAACTTCCTATTTCTCCATAGCAACTAAGATCAGGACAAATATTTATTTTATTCTAGTTTTTATCTTCTGTATTTTATGTGAAATAGGAAAAGGCCTTTGCTTTCCGTGTGAAGCTATTTAAAAGGGTAAATTGGTATTCCTTTGGGGAGAAAAAAATAAGCAACCTTGAAGCTGTGCTTATATTAATGGACTGCTACGTTGACCCAAATTGATAATACTGATTTAAAACACTGAAATAAATGTAACCTTCGTGCCTCTCAAATTTTAATTTCTAACATTAGTAGCACAATGATGTTAATCATCATTTGCCATACAATTTTTTCTAAGAAACTGCCTCAGAAATCATTCTGAAGTAGCTCCTTAAACATTTTGCTTAGTCTTGCTTTTCACAACCCATATGTGTATATCACTTTTTTGATTTACCTGATAAATTTGCTCTATGCTATGAATAAAACATACTACATTCTCTTTTATTTGAGAATTTCTGATTCTTCATTTTATAAGATGGAAGTTTTGGTATGGTTATTTCATAACAGCCTTTATTAATTTTTAAAAATGTGTTACACAAGCCTTCAGTTTTTCACAGATGAAAAAAAATTCTGTTTTTATTTCCTCTTTAAAAAAAATAAACTAAGTGTGGGCATCATACATGAAGGATAATAAGGACAAATTGACACTGCAGCCAGAGCAGACTTATCACTGAGCGTCTTGGTTCACATCTGTTTAAGTTATCTGTTTCCAGTTCTTTGTTTCCTGGGCAATAAAAGAAAAGACTATATTCTTGAAACTCTGAACAGTAACTCCGTTTCAGTATTCTGGTTGCACCGGTACTGAAAAGATCCCCATAAAGTTGCTCTTGGTAATGTACCTGATTCCCTATGAACGTTATCTGTGAAACAGTTCTGTATTATTGTTAATTCCTTTTGCCCTTCAAGACCTGAACTGTGCAGATTTTCGAGCATCTCTTGCTGGTCAGATTTCTGAAGAGCATTACGGTAATAGCGTGTTATGAAGTGGTTACAGTCCGCATACCCCTGCTTGTGCTCTTCCACTGTAACATATACCTATGTAACACGTGGTGTTGGTACTTTACGTGAGAGACAGTTTCTGGTGGTGAGGGAAGGTCTGTGCTGGTAGTACCTTTCTTGTTGCTGAAATTGGTGCCGTCAGACTCCCGGATACAAGATGTGGGAACAAATACTAGCTCGTCTCTGCAGCGGCAGTAATTCTCCTCAGTGGCTTTTTCCTGGGTCTCTGCTCTCTCTTCCATAACCCAGTCAAGGATTGGGGCTGACTTTTCCCTTCTCTGAATTTCTTTGCTCTTCAGGATATAAATGACTTATATAACAAGTAATCCTGTAGTGAATTACAGTATTTCATATAGTTCTTTGGGCCTCAGTTCTTTCACTAGTGAACATGAGAGTTCAGAGTCTCTATGAGGTCTCATCCAGTCTCTATTTTTCTGCACCCTTTTCCTTAGTGTCTCCAGTTCCTCTCTGTACTGGTTCTTTTCTGTTACATTTGTTGAAAGGCTTTCCCCATTTAAAACAAAAAAACCTTTTTTTTTAAATGCTCTACTGTTGAGAAAAATTGAAAGAATGATAAATCATACAATAAACATGCATAAACTTTTACTTGTATACCTTTGCATTCACTCTCTTTGTAGACATAAATTGGTTTCTTCTCTGAACCATTTGAAAGTAAATTACAGACCTAATTCTTAACCCCTGCAGCCTCTAAGAATAAGTAAGGACATTTAAACTTCTTTAAGCTTCTCTCCTCTTAAAAGACAGTTCCAAAAAGAACACCTTGTGTCAATTTTTCCATTTCCTTTCACTATTTACTTCATTTTTTTCTTTTTTTCTTTACAAACTTCTTAATAGGATTTTCTGCCTGTGGCTGTCTGTATTTACTCATTTCCCACTTATCCTAAACACTCAGTGTTCCATCTCTTCTGTGGTAGAGTTTTTGCTCAAGCCGTACAAGATGACTTTATCACGATATTGCTGGATATAGTAGACTCTTAAGCATTTAATGTGTTGATAACACCTTCTTCCTGAAATATTTTGAGTCTAGGATTTTACTACTGGGTTACTTGTCATTCTCCACAGTCCACCTTTCTCTGCTCATCCCTAAATATGTGTTCCTTGTGGTCTGTCTTCCTGTGTGTGATTCCTGGGGTAATCTCATCTACATCCTTGTCTTTGGCTACCTTCGGTCAGGGCCTCATTATTTCTTTTCCTGATTACTTTCACAGTCTCTTAATTTCCTGCTTCTGACCTTTTCTTCTTTCATTGCAGTTATCTTGCTAAAGGTAAAAAGTATGATCACATTACTCCTTTGCTTAGAATTTTTGGCTGAGTCCCCTTTGTCCTTAGAATAGAATCCAGACTTCTAGCCCTAGCTTCCAAGAGTCTTTGCTGTGTGACTGTTTACCTCTTCAGGTTCATTGCTCTCTTTTTTCCCCCTCATCTTGCCCTTCTTCCGAGCTTCTGATGTACTGAGTTGCTTGCGGTTCAGCAGATGTATTATGCTTTTCATGCCAGTGTCTCTGAACAGGGTTCCTATACACAGTATCTGAGGTGTCCCTCCCCATGTTCCTTGTCTTCAACTCCCAACTCCAACTCCTTCAAAAACTTAAAATTCAGCTGTCACATAATCTGGAGAGTCTTCATCTAATCCTGTCAAACTATCTTTTATGCTTCTCTTTTATTATAGAGTCTACCACCACTGTGTTGTACTTCTCTTTTTGTGTTCCTTTCTTCTCAGTAGAGTGTTTTGAGTGTGACTGGGAAAGTAAGTATATACTCAGTAATGTACATTGAAAGAATGCATGCGAGAGGACACAGTATTGTTAAATTTCAGAAGTTATTTGGAAAGCAGTGTAAATAATCATTCGATATGGACATTTGATTAGATATTGGGAAAAAATATTTTTATTCCTCATCTTGCACTATCAGCTCAAATTACAGGTGAATTAAAATCAGACTATTAAGAAATTAGAAGAAAACAGAGTGAATACTTAAATCTGATTTCCAAGGAAGAAATGTCTGAAAGTTAAAGGTGATTCACAAAATTATAATAAGATAAATATGAAATAAGACTTAATTTGCAAGAAGCACTTGATTTTTAGGTTAAGTCATTAGGCCAAGCTACTATATCGAGGTAAGGTAGGTAGTGCCAGTCCTAGAATTAAGAGATTAATTTACACACACCCACAGAGACCATATCTATGCTCTTTCTTTATGTAGGATAAAGAGTCAAAGCTTTCTTTTTCTTTCTTTCTTTCTTTTTTTTTTTTTTTTTAGGTTACAGATGGAATACATATAGAATTCATGTTTTAGCTGGATTTAATTTTACTCATTCCCCGGATTCCCATTCTGTTTCTTCCTCAGTCCCTTTTCTCTCTAAGTGCTGTAATCAGCCATTCAGCTGCTCAGGCCAGGAAACTGGGAGTCACCCTTGATTGCTCCCTCAGTTGTGCCCATCTTCCTCCGTGCTAACTGCCACTGGGCTAGTCCATGCCACTACTGCTACTGTCTAATACCACAGTAGATTCTGTGTGTGTATGCAGTTTTAAAAGTGGAGATAAAATTCACAGAAAATAAAGGCACCATTTTAACCATTTTTAAAGGATACATTTTTAATATGTTTGCAGTATTGTGCAATCAATACCAATTCTCATGCCCCATCCCCTTGCCATCACTTGTTACTTTCTGTCTCTGTGGATTTGCCTCTTCTGGGCATTTCATTTAAATAGAACCATATTATAAGTGGCCTTTTGTGTCTGGTTTCTTTCACTTAGTGTAATACCTTTCAGTGTTATTCATGGATCAATACTTTATTCTCTTAAGATGCAGTAGTATTCCATTATATGGATGTATCACAATTTATTTATCTTTTTTTTGTTCCCACTTTCTGGCTGTTTTGAATAATATAGGTATTAACATACGAGTTTTTGTACAAGCATGATTTTTCAGTTCTCTTGAGTATACACACACACACACACACACACACATATATATACACACACCTAGGAATAGAATTGCTGGGTCATGTGATAACTTTGTGTTTAACTCTTTGAGGTACCACCAAACTGATGTCCATAGCTGCAGTACTGTTTTACATTCTCACTACAAATGTATGAGCATTCTAATTTTCATTCTTTCCAGCACTTCCATCAGTTCAGTTCAATCTCTCTATCGTGTCCGACTCTTTGCAACCACATGGACTACAGCACACCAGGCCTCCCTGCCCATCACCAACTCGCGTAGTTTACTCAAACTCATGTCCATTGAGTTGGTGATGCCATTCAACCGTCTCATCCTCTGTTATCCCCTTCTCCTCCCACCTTCAATCTTTCCCAGCATCAGGGTCTTTTCCATTGAGTCAGTTCTTTGCATCAGGTGGCCAGAGTATTGGAGTTCTAGCTTCAGCATCAGACCTTCCAGTGAATATTCAGGACTGGTTTCCTTTAGGATGGACTGGTTAGATCTCCTTGCAGTCCAAGGGACTCTGAAGAGTCTTCTCCAACACCACAGTTCAAAAGCATCAATTCTTCGGTGCTCAACTTTCTTTATAGTCCAACTCTCAGATCCATACATGACCACTGGAAAAACCAAAGGTTTGACTAGATGGACCTTTGTTAGCAAAGTGATGTCTCTGCTTTTTAATATGCTGTCTAGGTTGGTCACAACTTTTCTTCCAAAGAGCAAGCGTCTTTTAATTTCATGGCTGGAGTCACTATCTGCAGTGATTTTGGAGCCCAAAAAAATAAAGTCTGTCACTGTTTCCTTTGTTTCCCCATCTGTTTGCCATGAAGTGATGGGACCGGATGCCTTGATCTTAGTTTTCTGACTCTTTACCATCTTCTGGTTTCTCCTCTCCAGTGTAGTCTCTGCATAGCAGCCAGGGTGGTCATTCTAAAATTTAAGGCAGAACATGTCACCAGGGCCCTGTTCATGTTAGAGTCACAGGGTCTCATTTGCACTGTGTTGTTGGAGTGTTGCATGGACAGCCAGCAGTTCCTCCTACGAGCTTGTCTTACCTCCTTAACCTCTCTCTGTGCTCCTCCCATGCCAGGCCTCCATATTTTAAAATCTGTCTAGTTGTTGCCCATCTCAGGCCTTCAGCGCTTGTGCTTTCTTCCACCTAGAATAATTTTTGCATGGCTGATGCCTTCTAATCCTTTGCTTTCAACCTGTCATCTTTTAAAAGAAATATTCAGACCATACTATCTAAGTGTCTCTCATCTCTTCCCTTCCTCCTGTCAACTAGTGAAGACTAGGAACGTCTCATTCACTTGTTGTCTCCTTATTTGCTAATAACACTGAGGTTGGAACATAATAGTCATTTAGTAAATAGCCTTTTGGAATGGATGAATGAATCCTGTTTATCAGCTAGTTATTTTTCGATTACATCTATGTGTAATGGGTCTTACCATGGTAGGAGATGGTTGCAGGAGGAAATCAATGACCATGATGGACATTGTACAAACCGTTAGCATCACCTTATAAGGAGATTTTGGTAAGTAAGCTACGGTAGAAATTTCCAGAGAGGAGAAGATGAAAAATGACTGTATTTTAGGTTCTAGGAGGGGTAGAGGGAGAGGATCCCTCTTCACTTGGCCCTTGCGGAATAAATGCTGTTGTTACTCTTTTGGAACCTGCTCGGTAGAGAAGTCACGTGCCAGAAGTCTCAAGTCTCTGCCTGGTTCTTCTTTTCTCTGATTTCTGATCTGAATGTCTGGAGCACAGTTGGGGAAGCCTGTGGTGGGGATAAGGAAGTGCACTCAGGAGTACTGAGCTTAGGTTAAACTTGGTGGTTCCAAAAGTGCACATTTTAGATAACCCTGCTAGATACGTTTAACTGTTTACTGCTCTGACATGCGTCTGTGCTCTGACAGGAAGAAACTGAACTATTTCAAATACCATTGTAGTTATAGTTGTGGGTTTGATACAAAAAGTTTCATAACATGCTGGCTCACATTCTTTCCTCCACCATTGCTTTCTTGTATCTATGTGCTTTTTTTTTTTTATTAAAGCAAATGGCAGATCAATTTAATATCTCTAAACTGCTTAGAGCGGTGGCAGAGCTTTAACTTTAAAAGTTCAACATGTCAGTGTCTGTACTTTATATTTCAGCAATCACCTGGGGAAGACACTCCAGTTGCTGATGGACAGAGTGGATGAAATGAGCCAAGATATAGTTAAATATAACACATACATGAGGAACACAAGTAAACAGCAGCAGCAGAAACATCAGGTTGGTATTTGGGAAAATTTAGCTAACATAGAATTCATTTCTGAGTGTAATGCTTCAAGAGTCATCTTCAGAATGATCTAAGTTAATAAATCATTGACTCTTAGCTGGTAACTCTGTATCGTATTTTAAAAGATTGTTCTTTTTATAGTATGTTCCTAATAGATTATTTGCAAGTTGTACTTAAAAATACCTGTCTTGAAGGGAGCTAGTATTTTAAGCTCAGATGGTAATGCCAAGGTTACGCAAATAAGGGCTACATTTATTGAGAAAATCAGGCCGAGAGATTCTGGAGGGTCACAGCTCATTTCTTAAACTATAATTGGTCTGCTGGTGGCTTACTGTGGTACAGTTAGCAATCTTCAGTTCGTTTAAAAACTGAGCAATTGTGATTAAGAGCAAGCAATTTTGATAGGAAATAATAGACCAACTGCTGTGAAATAAATAGTATAATACAGAAAAAGCCCTAGGATTACCTGGATGTTCTCCTGTGCACGTCCATACTGCTCTGGCCAGTCATTCTTTTCTTTGTCAGTGTTGCCTGAAGGCCACTTGATTGATTCTCACAGTTCCTGGAATACTGTTTTGGACTATATTGCTCCAGAATGTTCTTAGCATTTGGTTCATAGATAAGTTGATTCCAGAATGTACATCCATGTGCGTGTTTGACTAGTCTGTTCCTTACAATGTACTTGAGGTGTTGGTAACCATAGAATTCTAAGCACAACTAAGCGGTTCTGAGAGTATTTTATTTAAAAATTAATTTCAGTGTTCGTATATTTACTGAAATTTAAGATATATTGTTTCAGCATACGTAAATATTAAAAAGCACATATATGTCTATAAAGTACCTTTTTTTTTTTTTGACTGAAAAGATGGTGATGAAGGTGGTAATGGTGAATGTCTCTGGGAAGAGTAAAGCTGTCTTGACCCATTCTCCTCCTGGCCCTTCCTGTAGTTCAGACTCAACTGGAAGATCAAGTTGAGAATTTGTCACCAACGAGACAGTTGATTCTGGGAACCAATTTTAAGAGAGTTTTTTTTTAGAATTCTAATATGTCATAAATTTTTACATTTGACATTTGTTCTTAGCATCATTCATAACCCTTTTTAGATTTGTCTAACTTCTATTCTCATGCCTCATAGTAAATAGAAATCTTTGCAAGGCAAGTTACTTCCCTTCTTTATGAATCTAAGAACTTAAAATTTTTTCTAGCCTATCCTGGTTTCCCATTACCTGACCTTTTAAGGCTGTGCATGGGCTATTACTCTCTTAGCTGTATTAAGCAGTTCACAGCATCTTGATTGTAATTAGAACTGTAAGTTTATAGTTGGTCTATATCTTTATATATATGCCCGTTTTCTGCATTGAATCATAGAATCCAGAGTTTGAAAGTTTTTGAAGCATCATCTGAGCTAATATTCATTCTCAGCTGTGGCACTAAAGCACAGATGGTATTCTGTTGTTAAGAATAATAATAGTATTTACTATTATAATAATAGTATGTTATTATAGTGATGTTATAATAGTAACATCATCAGTATTATTGTTCTTTTGGTCAATAGAAATACAGTTGAAAAAATTCTCCACTGTGGCATTTTATTACTTAGTTCTTCAGGCTAGGGTGGATCATACTTGACATTGCTGTTATTACCCTGTTATTACCATTAAATGGTCGAGTTCCTCCCGTTTTGCTCATTCATCTTGAGCTTCTTTGCCTTTGAAGCCCCCTCACATGATGATTTGCTTTTCCAAATCGTTAGTTAGATTAGACTCTTAGAACTCAGAATGACACTAGAGTTTATAACAAAGTTGTAGTTGACTATGGCGACCGTCACCATATTTAGTCTCTTTAGAGGCAAGGATTAGGAAGGATTGCGTTTATAAAGCCAAGATTGGAATTCAAAGCGTGAGATTTTGCTGATCGCCTAAGTGAGGGAGGTCTTATTTTTCTCCTCGGGTAGAGAATAGTAACCTAGCTGTCCCCCATTTGAACTTTAGTATCAGCAGCGTCGCCAGCAAGAGAACATGCAGCGCCAGAGTCGAGGAGAACCCCCACTCCCTGAGGAAGATCTGTCCAAACTCTTCAAACCACACCAGCCCCCTGCCAGGATGGATTCTCTGCTCATTGCAGGTACTGTTGGCCCGTGCAGAGCATGGCTGGTTTTCTTTATTCTTTAGGAAGCAGAAGACGGTGGGAGGTTCACTAACAGTAAGATAGTGTATTTCAAATGGTTGAATGATGAACTTGAATCTGGCACCTGTAATTTTTGAAATTTAAGAATTTGTCAGTCTTTGTTATTTCTGAGGTCCTTTCAGTGCTCCACTCGGTGTTTATCTTAACAAACACTTCTGAGGTGGGATTATATAAATCTTCTAAAATGAGAAAGTTTTTATTGTGGATCATCTAACATGGAAGCCAAGAAAAAGTGTTTATCATCTCATAATGCAAAAGATCATTTAACTGGAACCCCTTTCTCTTGGTGCTCTAGGCTGATGGAGCCTGGCCTGAATGTGGGTGTCTGAAATGAATTGTGGTTTTTGACTCAAAGAAGCATCTCCCTTACTTTGATTTGTCTTGTAGCAACATGAGTGTAACTCTGGATGGAGTTTCTCAGGGGATACCTAGCATTTAACACTGCCTGAAGGTAGTGAAGGCCTTGTGTCCTGTGCTAGGACCTGATGTTGAATATATAACATTCATGCTTTTACTTAGCTATAATAACTTATTTCTGTGTAAATGTGGTTGAATACTGTTTGTTTCAGTCAGCCAGTTGTCCGAGAGATTTGCTCGTGTGAAAATCCAACTCAAAGAAAAGCTGATCCTCTACAGTTTCTCATTTCTGTTAACATATTTTTAGAGCAGGAGAAAATTCCAAATTCCTTAAAGCTTTCTGATACATGTATAAATTAAATTTGGGAAACTGAAACACATTTCTTACCTAAGGTCCAGTTTAAGCAAAATTGTATTTCTTACACTTAAGAAATGTGTAACTGTTGCATCAGATGAGATCACTCGTTGGAGGACTTGGGCAGTAATGGAGCCTTCCCCTCATGTGGACTCCCCAGTCTGGCTCTGTCTTGGCTCTGGGGGTGCAGCAGGAAGCTGTTAATATTTCCAGAGCATGGACTGAAAACTCCTGTAGTTGTTAACATCTGGGGCGGGGGGGTGGTTCTGGTTAGTTTACTGTTCTTTGATTTCATGTCTCCTTTCTACCTGACTGAGAAGAGTTAGAGCTGTTTTCTCACTTCTCTTAGTTACAGTGTTGATCTGATCTGCGCTGTCAGTACATTTTGATTGACAACTAACATGTGCTGGTAACTGCTGATTATCTTTTAAAAACTTGTCGTTTTTCTTCATTCTCTGTGTAACCAAGAGTGGAAGATAGCTTATCCTCAAAACAACTGACATTGTTTATTATCCCTTATGAATGAATAGAATTCTTAACTCTTTTAAAACAATTTTTATTGATGTATAGTTGATGTACAATATTATGTAAGTAACAGGTATGCAATCTAGTAATTCAGTTTTTTAAGTTTATACTCCATTTATAGTTATTATAAAATATTAGCTATATCCCTGTGTTGTATATCCTTGTAGCTTATTTTATACCTAATAGTTTGTATCTCTTATTCCCCTTCCTCTATATTACCCCACCCCTCTTCCTTCTCTCCACTGGTAACCCCTAGTGTGTTCTCTATATCTTTGAGTGTGCTTCTTTTTTGTTATTGAATCAAAACATAATAAAATTCTGATGATTCTGTATTATGCTGAGTTTATCATGTGACTAGGTATTCTAGGTCATTTTGCAATTTGTGGAACATTATGACTCTTTCTCACTTTCCCAAATGCACAGGCCAGATTAACACTTACTGCCAGAACATCAAGGAATTCACTGCCCAGAACTTAGGCAAGCTCTTCATGGCCCAGGCTCTTCAAGAATACAACAACTAAGAAGAGGAAGTTTCCAGAAAAAGAAGCTAACATAGACTCTTGAGATCACACTGGGGCAACTCTCAGAAGAAGCACATTTGAATATTGGAAAGTCTTTCTAGCAATTAATAAAATAAAAATAAACCAGTCTTGACTGCTTGCTCATTTGGTTTTAGACAATATGTATGCATATTATACTTAGCTTATTTTTGTTTTGCTTGTACCTGTGTATTTCCAAAGCTAAAGCAGGCTCGACCAAAAGTTTCACCAGTTCACACCTACAGGCTCCATCACCTGGGTTACCTTTCCGGTGCCACATTCCAACCACCCAGGCCAGTGCTGCTTGTCCTAACGCCTGACCCGGAGGCCCTGGCACCTTCTGTGAATTCTAGGACTTCTTTGTTCTCCAGTGAGCGCACCTGGAGCCCAGGCTTCCTGCTCCTGCACTGGCACCCCTTGTTCTCAGGCCTGGGATCACTTGGTATACTTTCTATGGGTGGCTTTTCATTTCTTCAGATGATGGTCAGCCAGTCCCCATGCTCATAGGCCATTCACTGGGCACAAAAATTTTAAAAAATATGTATCATTTTGCTAGTTTTGTATGAAAATGAAATTCATTCTTTGTGTGTGTGTTTGAACTGAGGACTTCATGTTTATCTTTTTATACCATGAAATGTATTAATAATTTTGCTAACAACAAGTTTTATGAGTGGTGAAAGAGGAATTGAAAAATAAATACTACATTGGGAGGGAATAGACTGTTGTAATAATTTTTTGTTTGAAAGAAAATTTTTAAAAATCCTGCCATTTTATATGACATCAGAATCAGTGAGAGTCACCAAGATGGTGGAGGTATGCCTATGAGACTCTTGCTCTGATTTTCCCTTTGAAGACATGACCCCTAGAAAGATGGTCAAAAGGAATGGGTAACAGATAAAAAGGGAAACCTTTTTTTTTTTTTGCAGCACTGTTTTGGAGGCAGCAATGGGACCCTGGGATCAGTTAGCTGGGTTCCACCCTGGCTCTTTTCCCTTTAGTGTGCCCTTAGGCAGATTGGCCACTTGATATGAAGAGCTGACTCATTGGAAAAGGCCCTGATGCTGGGAAAGCCTGAAGGCGAAAGGAGAAGACAGTGGCAGAGGATGAGATAGTTGACATCACCGACTCAGTGGACGTGAGTTTGAACAAACTCCGGGAGGTGGTGAAGGACAGGGAAGCCTGCAGTCCGTGGGGCTGCAGAGAGTCAGACACTGCTTAGCAGCTGAACAACAACAACATGAACAGGTTGTGCCTGGCTCTCCTTGTCCAGAGGAGATGAGAGAAGGAGGCAGGCGTATCACTTGCAGACTGGTACGAGCACTAGCAGATTCTTGGGGGTCAGTGGTAGGTATGGAGCAGCCTCCATGTGAGCTGTGACCAAGGGTGTGCTCCGGGGCTCTCCATTGAGGATATTGGGGTTTTGCTCACATGTAATTTGTTTTCCTAGGATAAATTCCTAGAAGCAGACTTAATGGTCAAAAGGGTATATACAATTCTGAGCCTTAAACTGCCGTGTTAACCTTCAGGAAGGTGGTACTGCTTTGCAGTCTCTCCATGGTGATTCCTTATTTGAGTGAGCATGTGTTTGGGTTTGTTAGGCAGAGGGTATTATTGATAGAGCCAGTCCCTGCCTTTGTGGGTGGTAGACTGTTGGTTCATTTCCCTGAATTCTTGTTGCCTAGATTTAGAATTTCCTTGTGAATAAAAACAAAGCGGCCTTTAAGTATCAGAGAGCAAACTAAAACGACAGAAAGTTGGTTCAAACATAGTCTTATGTAATGTTTCCCTCGTGGCATATGGTTAACAGGATTCATTCATTCATTATTGTGTTTTTTAAAGATGGGGATCTTTCTGAAATTCTGTATGACTTATTTAGGTGCCCATAACTCAGTAATTTGTGAGCACATACTTAACAGAAGATTTCAGTAGTTTTTGAGTTAGGAATTACTGTAGTGGGAAAAACTGTTTTTTGAAAACATGTCAATGGAAATTAAATCTCCACAGTATGTAGTGTTAGGGAATAGCTTCTGTTCAGCATTTGATTCTAGTGCTATATTCTGACATTTTTCAGGAAGAAATACATGTGGTTCATCTTCTATAAATATTTGCAGTTTCTTCAAGTTGAAATGAGAAAAGCTCATAAACTGAGTACCAGGTCTAATAAAGCATTCATTTACCCAAGAACAAAAAGAACTGAAAAGGCTAGCATGTTAATCAATGGAAAACTAAATGTTAAAAGCCAAGAAAAGCAAAAGCTGTTTGATATTAACCCCATAATCATAGATAATGTTTTATAAGGCTCTAGAAAAAGTAGCATTTTTCTTAAAAAAATGCTGAAGAGAATGAATCTTTTAGCCTGCTCAAAATACCTTGTCCTTTTAAAATGGGGGTAAAACTAAAAGAACTTTCTTCTTCCTATTTGGAAGCTTGGAAATGGAGATGTGATTATCTAATGTTAACCTCATGTACAGTAATTTCTCATGTACAGCATCTAAATATTTAAATTTTAGTGTTTTCTAAAATGTTACTACACAGTTCACAGTATGTTTTTATCACGTTCTTTGGAAAACCTGTGTCAACTTTACTTTCGGACCATGCTGGCATTAAACTCTGGGGTGGATATGAGAATGTCATGAAAGAATTTTTTACTTTAAGCTGTAAATTCCATCTTACAGTAAACATTTCTCATTCAAATTAAATATGTAATATACCATTAGTCAATTTTCTCATTAGGCATCTTTTTATACCATAATTCTATCAGAGATGGGGCTGATAATACTCAAATTGGGTCAAGATGGGGCTTCCCTGATGTCTCAGCTGGTAAAGAATCCGCCTGCAATCTGGGAGACCTGGGTTTGACCCCTGGGTTTGAAAGATCCCCTGGAGAAGAGAACAGCTACCCACTCCAGTATTCTGGCCTGGAGAATTCCATGGACTACATTCCATGGAGTTGCAGAGTCGGACATGACTGTGTGGCTTTTAACTTTTCAAATGCTTATGAGGGCTTATTTTAGTAAATACCTTAAGTGTCCATCTATAGAGAGCATGACCGAGTTGTCATTGCCAGCAGAGGATTCCTCCTTTATTTGGCATGTATGGAAGGGGTGGTTAATAGGTATGTAATGAAGGGAAGGCTGAAGATCTGAGTCTTATCAGTATTAACAATGACAGGAAAAGCAATGAATGGTTTCTGCTTCCTGTAGCCTGATAATGTGCTGTGGAGAAGTTCGAACCTGCTTATCTGACAGTGACTTCCAGACTGGAATGTGAGCCTCTTTGGACCTATTGGGACAGGGATTGATCTGACTCACTGAGGTAGAAAAGGATGGCTGGGGAGCCAGAGCTGTTGGGAAATTACTGATTGTTGAAGCAAACATCTGTGGCCTAATACCCGTTGCCTTGAGCTTTCTTACTACACAGATGCACACTCCCTATGTGTGTATGCTAAGTCACTTCAGTTGTGTCTGACTCTTTGTGACCATATGGACTGTTGCCCACCAAGCTTCTCTGTCCATGGGATTCTCCAGGCGAGAATACTGGAGTGGATTGCCATGCCCTCCTCCAGGGGATCTTCCTGACCCAGGGATCAAATCTATGTCTCTTAATCTCCTGCATTAGCAGGTGGGTTCTTTACCATCAGTGCCACCTGGAAAGCCCCCTCATGCACCATAAGCCTGCTTAGCTCTGCAGTGTAACCCACAATGGCTATACTGAAACCTCAGTCATGATTTTAGGAATACAGTCCCTGTAGGTGGAATGGTTTCAAAGAACTTGCAGAGCTTGGGCCTTTCTATGGGGATTTGGTCTGTCCAGATAATTCTTTAAATACCTACATCTTCCTTGTTCTCAGAGGCTGTTAAGCTGTCACATGAACTCATGTGATCACTTATAGAACTGCAGTTTGATTTGGTGGGATTGATTTTGAGGTCAATTGCATTTTTTTTTTTTACAACTGTGAGGTAGGTAGCCCATTTTCAATCTTTTCATTAAGTCAGTGGCCAGCAGCCTGCCAAAGACTAGGTGCAGCCTCAAGTATTGCAAGGAACCTTCGTGAGTTGAGGGGGTGGCAGTGGGATGCTGAATCCATGCTTACTCTAGGACTTGTACTCAGTTCAGTTGCTCAGTCGTGTCCGACTCTTTGCAAATCCATGGACTTGTTGGACTAAATGCAACCTATGAACAGATAAAGTTTCATGTGCCTTCTCCCCTACAACCCCTCTAATTCCCCTGTCTAAAGAAATTGTAATATACAGATGCTGTACTGTGAAGAAATGTAAAAATATTTTTTCTCCTGTTTTAATCCAAAAATAGCTGTTTTTACATTTGGACAAAAGTAAAGGACCACTTCATCAGACCCTTAACAATGCAGGGTGTCCGATTTCCAAGGGGCCTTCTTTACAGTTGATTGCAGTAGGAAAATATTCTTATTGCTTCTAGCATTTGTGTCAACCTCAAGGCATAAACCCAGATGTCACTTTTATTTCCTTCAGTAATATTTTTTTTCATTGACCCTTTTCCAGGGCACAGCCACTTTTGGCATCTTGCATCTTCCTTTGTAGACCTGGAGGCAAAGGATTTGTTTAACTTTCAGCAGTGTTTACTGCTCCTGACGGTAAATGGTCCTTGCCTTTTCTTCTTGGGCTGGAGTCGTCTTCTTGCCAACGTTTTACTTTGTATGTATTGGAAACTGTTCTTATTTTGTCAGATCCCTTGGGTAATCTTTCCCCACCTTTGTTTATCTTGTCATTTGGCTTTCACTTTCTTAACCCATTCCTAGACTTAATCTGCTTGTGATTCTTTGGTTTTGATTTTTGCCCTTCTCTGTTTTGAGGCTTTTAAATTGCATTTCATTCTTAAAGGAAGATTAAAAAATTTTTTTTTCCTGATGGAATCATGCATCTCTGAATGTCATAATTCTCTAGTCAGGCAAGTGTCCCGGTAACCTCATCTCCTGGATCAAAATGGTGAGTCTTATTTTTCTCATTGATGCATGCAGCCACCATTACTGCTAATGAAAGGTCTTCATGTGCATTAAGAGGAAACTAGGCCTCTAGTGAGATGCCGAGAGGAATTACAGCTGATGATTCCCACTTCCTGCTTACTGTACTATAACACAAATGCACTCTCAGGAGGCAGTGTGCTTAAGAAATACGAAAATGCATGTGCTACCTGCACAAGATACCTAGTCTGGTCTTAATCGTTGAGTGGTGGTGTTTTGGCTTCTAGTCCCTCTGATATTCTATGCCTGCCTGTTCTAGAGGTGAAAGCCCCAGACATGTGGAAAAGAAAGTGAATAGACTAATGACATTGCATTTGAAACAGCTTTTAAAACAATTTCTTACATTAATGCCTTGTGTTACAGTTTGCAAAATGCTTGTTCTTGTGTTTTCTCATTTCGGATAGGAAAGGTGTACAAATGTATTATGAAGCCAGTATATCTGGTACTTGGTAGTTTTTGCTCAGGGATAATGAAATCAACCTTGAAAAAGGTGTGATTAGTTAAAGCTCACATACTCCTAGGTGGCAGGACCAGGACTGGAGCTCAGGTCTTAAGTTCTCTCATGAGTACTTAGCACAACCTCTTTGCTCAATACAACACTAGGAAAATTGTTCTCAACTCACACAGCTTCCCTCTTGTATGATATCTTCATTCTGCTGTGGTAAGCCATTCTCTCCTCTTCCACCAATTTTGGGGAACTGTTTTCCCCCTAATTTAGTCCACCCCCTAAATTCATAGGATCCCAGTGGTGAACCCCAACATCCTTATAATTAGACCAGGGTGGATACCTCACCCAATTAATGATCCTTTTCTGGTAAATAGTAGTTGAGATTAAGGGATTCTATGTCCATTTGGGCTCATTTCTTCATAAGGGACTATACATTTTGTAGTATAGGTTACAAAATGGTGAGTAGCAGTGAGGAGCTTAGAGGGAAGAAGCAGAAAGGTACAAAGGTGGGAGAGAGCTTCCAAGTTCCTAACACTTGGATTTTCTATTTCCAGTCCTTTTCTGAAGCCTGTTTGTATTCCTGCCCTTGGGTCTTAGAAAAACACTTTTGAATCTTCTTAATAACACTGCCTTTTTCCCCCTTCAAATTTGAGTTGGTTTCTGTTGCTTTTAACCTCAAAATACCTAATCCGACTCGTGTATATACCAAGGCTTATTTACTGTTAGGCCTTAGTGGGTTTGAGAATGCCTTGCAAGGTAATAGAGGAATCAAAGTTCCTTTGCAGATGCATTAATAATATTCTAGAACAAGAGGGAACCCAGCCTGAGCTGTTGGCCACCTCACACACAATTACCGATGAGGAAACAGGCTCCAAGAGCTTCAAATATTGTTTCCAAAATAGCCTAGATCATTCATTCTTCTCTTGCATTCTATGTCGCGGCATTGTTAAAAGAGCTTGAGTGGTAAGTCTTGTCCCTTCATGTTCCCACCTGTTGTTGAGGTGCTCTCTGATACCCCGTGGAGTTGAGGTGTGTCCTCTGAAGCATTTGGAGCACTGTGGTCACACATTCTCTAGAAAGAGCAAGATGTTAGGGGCTATTCAAAACCTTTGGTAACTGTCTCTCTGCCACCCTGACTGTTCCAGCTTGGGAGAGAATGGCAGAGGTGAGCTTTTGCTGCTTTGCTGGAGGTGAGCGGTGGAAACAGGCGGCCGGGGATTCTAAATTTGGTCTGAAATGAAAACGCTTCAAGTAAACAAAATTAAGTTCGATTTTTTGGACAGTGAAATATTTCTTCAGAGATGCAGATGTCAGTCTTATTAAAAGTACAAATTAGCAATAGAAAAGGATATTTGACGGGGCGTGTGTGAGTGTGTCTGTGTGTTTAAAACACACAGACATGTTGGAACGCTGCTTTTGCCTTCAGATCTTAGGGTGAAATGGCCTGTGGAGACCACTCCCTCTTCCTCCCATACTTACGGGAGAGCAGGGAACAGGAGCAATTTGTTAGAAACAAAGATATTTGCATCTGTGATATTCATGTCAGTCTGCTGCTTCTGTGAATTCACAAATGTACAGAAATTCAGAAATCATCTGGGGAAAGGGAAAGAGAAAGGGAAGGTGTTGATCTTGCATTTTGACGAAGCCCTGATGTGACACATTGCAGATGACAATCTCCCATCTTGCGTTGACGGACTGCGGCAACTGTGGGCTGTTCTGCTGAAAGGGATCAGAGGCTGGCCATGCAAATCCGCCATAGCTTCCAAATATATTTAGCATGAGCAGTAAATCACTGCTCCCAATTTAAGCACACTCGGACAAAATGATGATTTTTTTCTCCTGGTGCTCTTTGGTCCTGGATGCCTGCTTTATTACCTTTTGGAAGACAAGTCAACCAGCCAACCAATTGAGAGTGACATTTTTCTTTAAAAGAATTGAGAGCTCCTTACTCCATCAGTTCAGCTCTTCTACGTCTCTCTTTGTGTCTAACTTTGTTGTTGTTCAGTTGCTCAGTCATGTCTGCAGAATGCCAGGCTTCCCTGTCGTTAACTGTCTCCTGGAGTTTGCTCAAACTCATGTCCATTGAGTTGGTGATGCCACCCAACCATCTCATCATCTGTCATCCCCTTGTCCTGCCTTCAGTCTTTCCCCAGCATCAGGATCTTTTCCAATGAGTTGGCTCTTCACATCAGTTGGCCAAAGTATTGGAGCTTTAGCTTCAGCATCAGTCCTTCCAATAAACATTCAGGGTTGATTTCCTTTAGGATTGACTGGTTTGATCTCCTTGCAGTCTATGGGACTCTCAAGAGTATTTTCCAGCACCATAGGCAAGTAGGTTTTAGCGTTATCAATGGAACATCACTGTGGGATGAAAGTAGAATCACAAACTTAACACTTTCCATATGGTGACTGTTGTGTGTTTTCCTCCGTACTGTACGTATGATTGCTGGAGCACTTTCTGGTGGTCATTCGGCAGACAGAGGTGTAGCACACGCTGGGGCTGGAATTGCAGGCAGTCCTGACCCTAAGGGACTTAGCCATGGGCAACAGTTCTCTTAAGTCCCTGGAGGAGCATCACCTGTGAGGTTGTCAGAAATGCAAATTTTTAGGCCTCCCGCCAGATTTAGGAGTCAGGAGTTCTGAGGGTGGTGCAGAACTGGTGTTTTAACAAGCATCCAGGGCCTTCAGAGCCTTGTGAAAGATTGCTCTGGAACAGTGGCAGCTGAATCTGGCTGTGTGTCATTATTGCCTGGGGAATTTAAATTCAGGTCTGAAATAGGCCTGGGGAACTTTTTTTAAGATGATTTTGGGAAGAAATAATGCAACAAATTTAGAGTAGCCACCTTTTTTAGAGGTTAAGAGTAATAGTCATGGCAGGTCCTGGAGAAGGATTCTGGACAGAGCAGAGAGAAGCCAAGCCTGCAGGCATGCTTGGCCAGAGCCAGCAGGGGAGAAAGTGGGGGAGAAGGGGAAGGAGGTTGGGGGGAGGGGAGGAAGAGGGATGGAGAAGACAAAGGCAGGTGAGACCCACAGAGAGCCGAGACCATAGCAATAGCAGGGCTTTGTTTATCTGACTCTGGATAGCAGCGGCCACCTAGAGACAGTGGTATTAACACTGCAGAGGGAGGAGACAAGCATGCGCCACCTAACATCCAGGAACTAAGCAAAGCTGGCTGACTGAATTCTGTTTTGAATCCCAGCAGCAGGAAGGAAAAGAATCGTGATAATCTGTCTTTTATCTTCATCCCCAACTCCCCCTAATTAAGGTCAAGGAGTCAGATTTTTTTTAATGTGATTCAAATATGTTTTTCTAGCAAAAATTGTATTTTTCTAGATGTGTTCAAATGCATTTCTCTTAAAAAATTGCTAAACAGTGACCCCATATTGATGAAAAGCATAGTGATATTGGGGAAAAAAACCACCTTGTATACTCTCTCTATGGTCAGTTGGAATCATGCACAATAATTCTGTTTGAGCTAATAGCTCCAAAATATGACCCTTTATATCTTTTGAGTCAAAAGATATAATGGGTCATATTTAAGTGTTACACCAGAGTATGAGAAAGATTCAGCGTTTGGTGATGGGATTTCTTCTTCAGGACCTTTATAAAATTAGCCAGCAGAGTGCATTTTTAGCAACTGCAAATTGTAGGGTGCAAAGAACCTTTTCTGGATGAAGACTGTGTGGCCAGCGGGGGGAAGGCATATCTACATGCCTTGGGGCCATTGAAACAACTCATTGGAGACGTTGAAAGTAGATTTCTCATCTTGCTTGCTGATCCCTTTCTTCCCCTCTATTTCAACTTTTTTTTTTTTTGCAGTGTTTTCTGAAATTATCTTTTTTTTTTAAAGAAAAGCGTATAGAAATTTAATTTGTCACAGCTTGCATTTAAAACTGGAAGATAACAGTAGCATCTGCCTAACCAGTTGTTTCAAAATATGGCAATAAAATATTACACTTGAGCCTAGCTATTTTTGTGCCCTGATGCCTGTCATTGGTTATGATAGATTCCTAACCTCCTCACCAAATTAATATTTTAATAGGGGGCAGGGGAGGAATGCATGTCATAATTATGGACTTATATTATTCCTGAAGAAAATTTGTAATAAATGAGGCCCTGACTGTAAACTTCATACTACCCATTATTTTCTTTTAAAAAGCAGAAAGAAAAACTCCACTGAGCATATATACAATACAATATTGTTTGATTGACCTGGACTAAAAGGCAGCCTCAGATTTTGGATTCTGCATTTGGAGAAAAGCCTGCAACTGATTCGGCACATAAATCCTATAAAGAATTTGGATTTAGAGGGAGAGCAAGCAGTTTTAATGGAAGATGCAGTTTATTTGCATTACAAATAGGAGGTACGGGATGATGAAAGTGTATTAAATGAACATCCAAAGTCACCCAAGGATGGAGCTTCACTGTTTCTGCAAATGGAATTAGCAGCAACAGCAAGAGCTGTTCAGATTATTTTGGTGAAAATGAAGTTCCATTTGCCTGTGGAGCAAGGTACAGTGTGTCTTTAACTGCACATGCCCAGAGCAGTTGTGTGGGCATTCTGGAGAGGCAGGAGGTAGCTACAGCCAGAGAACTGAGGAGGGCAACGCCTGTGAGGTGTTGCAGGCTCTTGATAAGGATGGAGGGAGTGGAGGTGTTTCCTAACGTGTGTTTTGCCAAGAAAGACTAACTTTGTGGAATGTTTATAGGTGCTACTTGGTGGCAGGGGGAAAGGGGTAAGATCCCAGAGCTTTTCTGGTCAAATAAATTTGAAAAAGCTGTGCTTAAACAGCCTTAGACTGATTCTTTACTTCAGTATTAGTATAGCCTTTAGCACACAAAGTGTAGTTTTAAGAAGAAGCAGTATAGCCAGTCTCGGCCCTAGCCAAAGAGCTGGTTAGTATCTGAACACTTACCTGAGTGCCAATGGGTCAGTTGTTCCTCCATTTTAAAAATGGAGAGTATTAGCTTGATTGAGCTACATGAAATTGCCAACATTTGACCTACAAAAACGAGCAGTTTCATTTTACTCAGTCCAATGGTATTAGCATCATATGTCTTTATACCTATGCATATGGCACCAGTGGTAAAAAAGCTGCCTGCCAGTGGAGACAGAAGAGACACAGGTTCAACGCCAGGGTTGGGAAGATTCCCTGGAGGAGGTCCTGGCAACCCACCCCAGTACTCTTGCCTGCAGAATCCCGTGGACAGAGGACTACATGCAGTCCACAGGGTCACACAGAGTTGGACATGACTGAAGTGACTTAGCATGCACATGTGCATACCTCATAGCAGTTGGGAAAATTAAATAAGATAGTGTGTAAAAATAAATAGAACCCTCAGAGTCAGGAGATCCGAAGAGGGACTGTCACATCCTAGGATCATGGTTAAGCCTTCTCATAGGAGAGCTACAGGAAGAAGAAGGACTTCCTCTTCTTGCCTGGTAAGAGGTCAGCCAATAAGACTGTCAGAACTCAGCCAGTGAAGAGCCACTATACTTTGAACTTGCTCCAGTGGCTCTGTTCACTACAGCCGTTCCAGCTTCCTTTCCCCCTCTGTAAAAGAGTTTTCTTCTTGCTCTTTGGAGACTTGGGTACAGCTTTCTATGGCTGTAGAATTGCGATTCTTTGTTGATCCCAAATAAACTTGTTTTTCTGGACAAATAACTGGTCATCTGTTTGTTTTAAATCAATATGGGTAAAGCTCCTTGCACTCCCAGGAGCAAGCATTCCTGAAGGGTGGATTGACTGTGTGGGCTGTGTGACTGGAATCATGTGACCCCAGAGGCCTTGTCTCTACCAGCACCTCCACATGGTTGATCAGTCACTCAGTTGTGTCCAGCTCTTTGCGACGCCATGGACTGCAGCATGCCAGGCTTCCCGGTTCTTCACCATCTCCTGGAGTTTGCTCAAACTCATGTCTGTTGAATTGGTGATACCATCCAACCATCTCATCCTCTTGCCCTCTTCTGCCTTCCAATTTTTCCCAGCATTAGGGTCTTTTCCAATGAGTCAGTTCTTATCAGTATTGGAACTTCAGCTTCAGCATTAGTCCTTCAGGGTTGATTTCCTTCAGGATTGACTGGTTTGGTCTCCTTGCTGTCCAAGGGATTCTCAAGAGTCTTCTCTAGCACCACAGGTTGAAAGCATCAATTCTTCGGGCACTAAGCCTTCTTTATAGTCCAACTCTCACATCCATACATGACAGCTGGAAAAACTGTAGCTTTGACTATCCGGATTTTTGTTGGCAAAGTGATGTCTCTGCTTTTTAATATGCTGTCTAGCAGCAGCTGCCCACCATGCAGTTCGAGGACGGATGGAATTCCAGGTAAAGGTCATTAGAGAGCAGAGGTCAGCAAGCTTTTGGCTGTAGAGGGCTAGATAGAAGATATTTTAGGATTTGTGGGCCTTGTGCTCTCTGTAAGTGGGAAAACAGCCTTAGACCACATGTAAAGGAGTGGGTGTGGCTGTGCTTCAATAAAACTTTGTTTACAAAAAATCAGTCAGTGGCCTGGATTTGGCTCCAGGGCTATAGTTTTCTGACCATTACTTGAGACAAAGGAAATCAATGAGTTGTAAAGGCAAGAGGACTGAATTGGGTATTTGGAGACCTGATCTGCCACTGGCTGTGTCTAGTTGACTTTCTTGAGCCTTCACTGGTTTATCAAGTATTTCTGCCCTAACAAGTCACAAACTGAAGACAGCATGGAAGGAGACGCTATAAAAGTGAAAGTGTTAGTTGCTCAGTCTTGTCCAACTCTTTGTGACACCACGGACTGTAGCCCATCAGGTTCCCCTGTCCATGGAATTCTTCAGGCAAAACCACTGAAATGGGTTGCCATTTCTCTTTCCAGGGGATCTTCCCAACACAGGGATCGAACCTGCAACTCTTAAGTCTCCTGCATTGTCAGGTGAGTTCTTTACCACTAGCATCACCTGGGAAGCCCAGTCTAATTCCTGTGCAAACATATATAGTATTTGTTTTCTAGGGCTATTATCTATGCATTTATTTGTTCAAATAGTCCTTTTTTGTATCCTCTGTGAATCAATACTCGGTAGATTTCATGGTGAATAAGACAGATATTGTCCATGTCCTTATGGAACACACATTCTCCTGGGAGTATTTATTTCTGGAGTATCGTTATATGAGTTAAATGGAAAGTGGTGCAGTAAATATGACTGGTTCCTCTATTTTTTTACAGAAAACCCTTTGTCCTGAGTTTAAGAGAGTGAGCTAAATGAGAAGGTGAGTTCTTCAAATATAACCTAGTCCAGAGGAGAAGAGATTGACTTTTCCCAAGAGGCTCACTAAATAGGACTGAGGATGAAGTCAGGCTTAGTTGGTATTTGAGCTTTAGCTCCAGTTCTGTGTATAAGAATACTATATTCTGTTTATACAGCAGACTCCGCTTTCAGCCACAGATGTTTCCGGCACCTGGTTAATTTATCCAGGAAGGGCCAATGCTCATTAAGACTCCCAAGTCCCAGAGCTGAATTTTATGAGTGGGGAAACTGAGGTACTGAAACTGCTTATGGGATTGGCTCACCTCACTGGTCACAGGATCCTGGCCAACACAACTGGCGAATCCTAGGAATGGGACCAAGGTCTCCCTCCCTGGGACTACCTGACTCTCCACCACGGCTGAGACGACTCAGACCCCCGACTCCAATTAGGCTTAAGAAGCATTAGAAGGACCCGAGACCCTGCTGGGAGAGAAACCCTTTCCGACAAAGGAGGGACTTGAATCAGGAAACCAGATGTGGCTTCAGGGTGAAACAAGTCTGGCAGCCTCAGCTCTGAGTCAGAAGGCTGCAGTCTGTCAAAGACGAGCGGGACAATGTGGGAACAGGGTCTCTTTTCTTTCTTTCGTGAGCTGGTTTCTTCCATCTCTTGAGTGGCTCATATTGAGGTTGTCTCGCGGGGCAAAAGCCTGGAACCAAATGGATTCCCACTAGTGCATGTGGGTGCTAAGTCACTTCAGTTGTGTCCAGCTCTTTGCACCCCCATGGACTGTAGCCTGCCAGGCTCCTCTGTCCATGGGATTTTCCAGGCAAGAAGACTGGAGTATGTTGCCATTTCCTACTCCAAGGGATCTTCCCAACCCAGGGATGGAACCCGCATCTTTTGTCTCCTGCACTGGCGAGCAGGTGCTTTACCACTAATGTCACCTGGGAATTCCCGTCTGGAGGGCTGTGATATCACTTGTCACTGGCAGTTTTACTAAGGAGTGGGAACCAACTGGGTGGGCACAGCAGGATTTCCAGGAGTATCCACAGTGGGGTTTGAGGAGTGGAGTGTTAGATTTTGTTTGAATACACTTTTTAATGTTATGGTTTCGGTTTGTATTGGGGGAAATTAAAAAAAATTTTTAAAAAGGGAATCTGTTGGTTTCTGTAACTTGCCCATCTTGATATTTGCTGAAAGGGAAGGTCAACCAAATTTTCTTGGTCACTTGTGGCAGCTAGTCAGTCTAAAAATTGTCAGGAGATAGAGATTTTCATGTTTATTAGTTTAAAAAGAAGAGGAAGGCTGGAAAAAAAAATACTCTTTCCTAGTTGCCTGGCTAAAACAGTAAGCTCAGAGTCACAGAGATAATGTGAAGACTAAAAATAATAAAATGCCTCGCCTTAGGAAGGGCTAATGCCAGCTTTCATCAGGGACAAGAAAGGTTAGCAAGTGGGCTTTGTACTGTGGGAAAGACAACTTGAGTTGGTTTTCCTGGAACTGGTAAGAACTGGAGTGTCTGTATAAGAGCATGTCTGTTGCTATGACCTCGGGTCCCTGAAGCTCAGCTCCATCAAGTAAGTCATGGGTGTTCCTGGTTGATGCGAGGTCTAAGCTAAGTAGGAACTCAGACTCAGCACCTGACACTGCTCAAAAGGTTTATCAGTTCCTTTGAAAGCTAGAAGGAGGTGTGAGATATCAGGAATAGAACTTGTATTTACATACAATAATTTTAAGCCAAAAATAGTTTTTGACTTTTAAACCATATCCTGATTTACTAAGCCTCAGTTTTCTCATCTGCAAGATGGGAGTAAGAGTAACATTGTACCACTATTGTGAGAATTCAGTAAATCTGTGCTTATAAATTGTGTGGTCAATGCCTAACACACATACAGTGCTCATTTATGTTGGTGCTGATGCAGTGTTGAGAACAGCTTTTTTTCTCTAGCCATTGGTACGCTCATTCTCAATACAAAGGCTCTGAGGAGAGCGTGATGATAGGAGCTTCTGTGGCTCGTGATGAATGGCTCTCAGGAATAATGGGGCACTAGTATCAGTTCTTTAGGGTATATTCCTGGTGTCATTTTCCCAGAGAATGAGTTCAGTCCACGCTGATTCATCCATACTCTTTTGGCTGATCTTCCCCTGATCTGAGAGCATGTGTTCATTTTACAGATTTTAATTGAGTGCTTGTTGTACACCAGAGCTTGTTCCAGGCCTTGGGGAAAAAGCAGAAATTATTGCCAATGTCAATGCAAGTCCTTAAAAAGAGAGAGGAAAGAGAAGGGGAGCAAAAGAGAAAAAAGGGTGGGGAGAGCCTTCCGATGAGCTTATGAAGGAAAGAGGGAAGGAAGGAGTCTGGGTAGCAAGAGTCTCGGACTGCAGCCTGTTTCCAAGAAAGGTTTGGCCAGGTGAACAGGGAATTCTGGAAGTCGCCTGTCAGAGGAGTCCCACATGTGGCAGGAATGGCCTGCATTCCAAGCTGACCTTGGTCAGTGGCTGGGAACAGCCCACAAGAAGGAAGGAGGTCTTGTCCTAACGCTATGGTGGATGCAGATGAGCATGGCTGCTGGGACCTGCGGTCACTCACCTTTCCTGCAGCAGGAGACCTGAGGGACTGCCACTGCCTTCCTGGGGTTGACAGTCTGGAGGGGGAGACAGGCGTTAAGCATAGTCACAAAAGCAGTCGGTGACTTGCAGTTGTGATGCAAGCCATGGAGGAGAAGTATAGTAAGCCATAGGGTGACATTACAAGAGCCTGTTGTTGTGAAAGTCAGGAAGACTTACTGGAGGAAGGGATTTCCTGGGGCTCAAGTTGGAAAGAGGGGCTAGAAGAATATTTGAGAGAGAGAGAGTGAGAGAGAGTCGGGCTATGGACCTTCAAAAGAGAGAGAAGGAGAGGGGTGGTGGAAATGTCTGACAAAGTCATAGAAATTCTAGGGGTTTAAAAAAGAATTATTTCTTTTCATTCCTCATGTTCTGTCCTTTGGGAATAAATGTTTCTATCCTTTTTTCCAGGAAAAAGACCCCCACTCCTACCCCAAGCATACATTCTAAGGAGACCCAACTGAAACCTTGTATTGAATTGGCTAAAAAATTCAAGTTTTCCATAGATAGTATAGAAAAACCTGAACGAACATTTGGCCAACCCAATA
Organism: Antilocapra americana; assembly: GCA_007570785.1. Taxonomy (NCBI): domain Eukaryota; kingdom Metazoa; phylum Chordata; class Mammalia; order Artiodactyla; family Antilocapridae; genus Antilocapra; species Antilocapra americana. Next base: position 25,783,236 of record ML661885.1, read on the forward strand.
TGAAGTGAAGTGAAAGTCGCTTGGTTGTGTCTGACTTTTTGCAGCCCCATGGACTGTAGTCCATGGGATTCTCCAGGCCAGAATACTGGAGTGGGTAGCCTTTCCCTTCTCCAGGGGATCTTCCCAACCCAGGATCAAACCCAAGTCTCCTGCACTCCAGGTAGATTCTTTACCAGCTGAGCCACAAGCGAAGCCCAAACCAATATATAAAGTATCGAAGAAGTCTGTATCTATCTGCTCCTTGGGAGGATTTTGGGACTTCCAGGTCTTATTGATGAGACTTTATCAAGTCCTTGATATCAAGGGCCTCTCAGAATTGAGAGAGGTCCCAGTCACCTCTCCTGTATTAAAAATTATGAAATGCCAAAACAGGTTATGAAGTTAGTCCTGTGAGTGTCTCAGGGACACTATGACACTCTAATATTTGGAAACTGACAGCAGGAGTGCCAGTATTAGACCAATGATGTCTCACCCACCCAAGCCTGCTGCCTCCTAGCCATGGGGCCCTGCTGAATCCTTGGTATGCAAGTGACCCTGTGTAGACAGTGGAGGATGCCTCTTGTGCTCTGACAAACAGACTTGTGCAGATCAGCGTTGAGTTTCCAAATTTCCTTTGAACCTCTTCCTGAAATCCATGGCTTTTCTTAAAACTCTACAAAGCTTAGCTGATTTCTAAAATAGGCCAGTCCCTTAAAACCTGTTTCCCTGCACCTATTCACCCCAGCCAGGCCCTCTGACCTTGATAATCAAGGACATCTGTCATTAGAGCTTCTCGGATGATTCCTGGCCTCTGGGGACAGGAGGCCCCACCTTGAGCTCCGACCCTGTCTGTTTCCATTTAGTTCCCCTGCCCCTGTTGGAGGCTGTTGTCTTGTCCTCTTCTGACTCAGATATATTAGCAATGCGTAGCAATCCCAGCAGCTTTCTCTTGGAGGAAAAGAACGTCTCTAATATTACAAGAAATCAGTTCTGCCTGATGAAGCGTTCAATTCCGTTGTCTGCCTGTCCACGCACCTGAGGAATGAGCCTTACTAGATTAGAACATATTTGGGGCCGGATTAGCGTCTAGTGTTTTATCTGCTCTTTCTCCCAAGGAGGTCTCCCTCCCACGCTCTCCCCGTGGCTCATCTCCAAGTCGGTACATCTCATTGTGCATCTGCTATGGCTTTCCCTGGGCCTGAGTAGCTGCTGATGGTGATCGGCAGAGAAGTGTTTCCAAGAGTATTCAAAAACAAACAAACAAAAAGAGTAAGGAAGAAAAGAGTTGAGGGAAGAGAGGGAGAAAAGCTAGGGAACTTTTGCTGAAGGATGACAGAGAACAACTAGGCTTCCTATGATTGATTGTAGATGTTGGCCCTTGAGTTACAGCTACCAGCTGGTATGTGCTGTATCACCCATATGACACCCTTACTTGGAATTGATAAATCCTATATTCAAAGTGCTGACTAGGGAGTTTCTGACTTGCATGTCTCAACCCCTACTGTTCTTGGCTTTTAAGCACAAGAATTTGGGATTTGCAAAGTGAAGAAGGGTGTATATGGGGACACTAGAGTTTCCACAGCACGCCCTACTGTGCCAGCTGTGGTTCAGGCAAGATTTAGGAGTTAGACACAATTTACGAGTCAGATGCTTAGTCCAGAGCCAGTGGGGGGGCCGGCTCTCGCCTTCTGAATAATATGTTGTCTCTTTTCTCCCTCTTGCTATCATTCCTTTTGGAAGAAAAATCTTAGATAGTGTCTACACAGTGCTAGAGAAACCGTGTGGAACATGTAAGCCCCAGAGAATAATTTTCCAGGTGCTGGAGTAGATGCCTTTTGTAATGTGATCTTTCTAAAATGGAGCCCTGAAAATGGCCCTCTGCTTCCTGCCAATGATTCTGTGTTGGCTCCCACTGCTTCCTGGGTATGCCCCACCTTGAGCTCTGACACTGCCCCCTGCAGTTTGACGGTCAAGGGGTGAACCGGCCCCCACGTGCCCTCTCGCATCCTCTGAGCTGCTTCCTTCTGTGCCATGAGAGATGTCAAGCAGGGTCCCACCAGGGAGATAGGAAACCTTGTGCATTCTTAAACAGAGGGGACTCAATGCACGGAACTGGTCGGACAGGGGAAGGAGAGCTGAGAAGTCAGCAGCTATGATGTGGCCACCAGAGGTTAACAGAGAGTCATAGGTGTAGGGACAAAGGCCACGGATGGGACCTCGGTCACCTGGCAGAAGCAGGGGCCATGTGGGCCTGTCCAGTAGCAACCACTGAGAAGACGAAGCCGCCTGGGTCAGAGAAGAAGGGAGATAAATACCCTGGCATTTTCTTTCTCTTTCCTTCCTATCTGCCATAATGGAAATGGCACAGCCTGGGTGACTTAAACCACAGACATTTATTTTCATGGTCCTGGAGGCTAAAAGCCCAAGACCAAGGTGCTGTCAGGATTAGTTCCAAGTTAGGTCTCTCTGGCTTGCCAACTGCTGCCTTCTTGCAGTGTCTTCACATGGTCTTTCCTCTGTGTGTGCAGCGAGACGGCGCGTGCTCTGGTGCCTCTTCCTTTCTTATAAGCTCTCCAGTCCTATCAAATTAGGACCTCTACTCTTTTGATCTTATTTCACTGTAATTACCCCCTGAAAGGCCCCACCTCTAAATACAGCCACTCTGAGAGTAAGGGCTTTAATATAACGAATTTCGAGGGGACATAATTTAATCCATTACACTTCCTATCTCCTATTAGCACCTCCATAGGTCAAGTCAATGGCTGATGTGGAACCTGGGAAATGTAGCTCCCTGGGGCCAGGGGCTGTGTGACAAAGAACAAAGCTTTGGGTCAGTGTGCAAGGGGTGTGTGTACCTGAGTAGTGGGTTATGCTCAAAACTGGGGTTCCATTTGAAGGGAAATGGAAGAATGGATTATGAGTTGGGCAGCCATCATGTCCAGCTTCCCAGGTGGCACTAGTTGTAAAGAATCTGCCTGCCAGTGCAGGAGATGCAAGAGACGCAGGTTTCTACCCCTGGGTCAGGACCATCACCCGGAGGATGAAATGGCAACCCACTTCAGTATTCTTGCCTGGAAAATCCCATGGACAGAGGAATCTGATGGGCTACTGTCCATGGGGTGGCGAAGAGTCAGCTATAATTGAGCGACTGAGCACAGTAGTGCCCACTTCAGAGTGATGTGTCTGGAGTTAACCGAGTATCTTGCCTTGTTCATGTTTTCTCTTATCCCCGGTTTCTCTTTACGACCCCTTTGTCTGGCTGACTTCTCATTATCAACGTTCTCTCTTCTGTAGGTTACTGTCTTTCATTTATTTGACATACTGAGTACCAGGCACTGTTCTAGGCTCTGGTGACATCAGCGTCAACAAGATTCCTGCCTTCATGCAGCTTATATTTTAGTGGGGATGGTGGGGGTGGGGGGGCAATAAATAATACATGAGTAAAGACATAGCATTTCAGATGGGGATAAATAAAGGGGAAAAATCAATTAGGTAAAGAAGATAGGGAATGCCATAGGTACAGGGAGTATGGCTATTTGGTGCTAGATGGGCCAAGAAACCCTCAGAAGTAAGTATTGTCTAAGCAGAGAATTTAAAAACAGGAGTCATGAGGGTTGCAAAATGGGTTGTCACAGTTGTGTCCACACCCCGTTCCCCAGAACCTGGGACTGTGCTGCCTTAGCTGGTGGAACAGACTCTGCAAACATGATTAAAGGTTTGAGATGGGGAGATCATCTTGAGGATTCAAGATCATCACGAGGATTTTTATACAGGGAAGCCAAAAGGTCGGAGTCAGCTGTAGGAGACCTGATGACCAAAGTAATATACGGGAAAGATGTGCGGGGCCAGGGATGCAGATAAAGAAGCTTCCAGAAGGAGTGCAGCCCTGATGGTTCCTTGACTTTATTTATTTTCTTGAAAAAATATTTACTTTTAAACCAACTTTTTTTTGTTGTTTTTTAGGCTGTGTTGGGTTCTTTATTGTGGTCCCTGGGCTGCTTGTTGCAGTGGGTTCTCTCACTGTGGAGCACAGACTCTTGAGCATGGGCTCAGTAGTTGTGGCACGCAAGCTCAATTGCCCCACAGCATGTGGGGTCTTCCCAGACCGGGGATGGAATCTGTGTTCCCTGCATTGACAGGCAGATTCTTAACCACTGGACCAGTGGTTAGAAGTCCCTGATCCCTTGATTTTAGATTTCCACCCTCCAGAACGGTAATAGAATGTGTTTATGTTGTGTTAAGCTGCTAAGTCTATAGAAATTTGTTACAGCAGCAGCAGGAAGCTCATACACTAGTCACTGGGGGAAGAGTACTCCCAGCAGAGGAACAGAAGGTACAAATGCTCTGTCCTAGGGAGGTACCTGGTGCTTTGTTCCAGTTGTTGATTATTTCCACAGTTAAAAAATTTATTTACATTAAATCTTTTTTTTTTTTGGAGCACTTGTCACAAGACAGGCGCTTTTCCTCATTTCCCCACTCCCTACTCTTGCTGGTCCTACCTCACTGTTAAAATTGCTTGTTTGCTTCAGTTTCTCCTCCTTGGACCATAAACTCCTTGAATGCAGGGGCCTTGAGTTTTTCATTGCTTTGTCTCCAGGCCTGACAAAGACTAAATACTTTAAAAACTGGATTTTAAAAGTTGACGACCCTTCAGGAAACTTCCTTCCATGTAGGTAAATCTATACAATTACATGATAGCTTGTAGAGTAATATATTAATAATTCTTGGATCTTATCTACCCATTGTGGCCTGAAGATTTACAGATTGGGCAAAGAATGGTATAATAGGGGATTTCCCTGGTGGTCCAGTGGTTAAGAATCCACCTGCCAATGCAGAGGACACGGGTTCGATCCCCGGTCTGAAAGATTTCATATGATGCAAGGCAGCTAAGCTCGTGCACAGCAACTGCAGAGTAGCCCCTGCTCGCCACAACTGGAGAAAGCCTGTGCACAGCGACAGAGACCCAGCACGGCCAAAAATAAGTAAATAAACATATGGCATGATGGGGGCACAGAATGACTATTCTCAAGACCTCTCAGCTGGGCTATGACATATTTTATCAGGTTCCCTCTTCATCCATGGGAGGCTAGGCCTATTCTTTGTGTGACGGGTGTTAGTGGGGGTCATTTATTAATGGGGATGGGGTGGAGGGGACTGCTGTGTCTGGTGAGGGGAGACTTAGCCCCTCAAGGTCATCACCTCATTAAAGACTTTGCTGCTTACTTCCTGTGTAATCCTTTCTGAGCCCAGCTGCCATGGTAACTGGGGAAGTTATCAACATCCTCCTGTAGGTCTGAGGATACACTCTCCCCACCGTGCATCTCCCTGGGGTGGTCTTTGGCTCTTGTCTGCCTCCCAGCTCAAACACAAACCTCACCAGCTGGGGAGAGGCACTTTCATCAGAACCCTTGGAAGCTGTTCAGGGGGTTGTACGATGATTTTCAGCTGTCTGCTCACTAGTACCTTCATTATTTTACACTCTAAATACTTGAAACCGCCATTGGGTTACCCTCAGCTCCTTGCAATTAACCATTGGCTTTGAAAAATCCAGCTGTGCTCAGCATTTCAGTGATGATTACAGATGCAGGGAAGGAGGTTGAGGCTCTTGAATAAGACAGTTGTTACTGGAAGAAGGAGGGAAGGGTTCAAAAGGAAGATGAGTGTCTGGGTATGGATACAGGAGATGGTGGGGTGCTGGAGAGAGGGAAGGGGGAAAAGGAGAGATAGTTGTATAGGGGAAGACAGGATGGTCTGAACACTGGTCATTAGAGCAGGATGAGGACAGGAAAGGGAGGAAAGGCCCACAGGGGGTGGGGAAATGCGATGAGGAATTGGAGAAGGTGTGTTGGCTGCGTGTGCACACACCTGTTTGTGTGTCCAGGTTGAACTTCAGGATGGCGATAGGCTGGAGGGAGGTTTATGGATTACCAGAAAGAGAGTGAGGGTCTTGACATGTGTTATCTTTTAGAGTTCACTCCAAATGTGTATGTGGTAGGCATTGTTTTCAGTTATTTTTTGCCCATGCCTCGCAGCATGGACATTAGTTCTGTAATCTGGGGTGGAATGCGTCCTCCCAGCAGTGGAAGCATGACATCTTTTTTTTTTTTAAGAGTATAATTGCTATATAATATTGTGTTAGTTTCTACTGTACAACAATGGGAATCAACTATATGTGTACATATATCTCCTTCCTCTTTCCTGGTGGCTCAGTTGTTAAAGAATCTGCCTGCAATAAAGGAGACCTGGGTTTGATCCCTGGGTAGGAAAGCTCCCCTGGGGAAGGAAATGGTGACTCAGTCCAGTATTCTTGCCTGGGAAATCCCATGGGCAGAAGAGCCTGGTGGGTTATAGTCCATGGGGTCTCAAGAGTCAGACAGGACTGAGTGGCGAAACCAAGCATATCCCCTCCCTCTTTGAGTTTTCCTCCCACCCCCACCCCACTCCTCTAGGTTGTCACAGAGCACTGAGCTGAGCTCCCTGTCCTATACAGCAGCTTCACTCTAGCTATCCACATACAATGAAATATTATTCAGCCATAAAAAGGAACAGAATTGGGTCATGTGTAGTAATGTGGATGAACCTAGAGTCTGCCATACAGAGCTAAGTAAGTCAGAAGGAGAAAAATATTGTATATTAATGCATATATATGGAATCTAGAAAAATGATACTGATGAACCTATTTGTAGAGCAGGAATGGAGATGCTGATGTAGAGAACAGACTTGTGGATAAAGTAGGGGAAGGAGAAGGTGGGATGAACTGAGAAGAAGCACGGAGCCTTAACCACTGGACCTCCAGGGAAGTCCTCATTATCTTCAGTTTTGCATGCTAAGTCGCTCAGTCGTGTCCAACTCTTTGTGACCCCGTGGACTGTAGCCTGCTAGGCTCCTCTGTCCAGGGGATTCTCCAGGTAAGAATACTGGAGTGGGTTGTCATATCCTCCAGGGGATTTTCCTGACCCAGGGATCGAACCCATGTCTCTTACATCTCCTGCATTGGCAGTCGGGTTCTTTACCACTAGCGCCACCTGGGAAGGAAATGAAGGCTCAGAAAAGTTAAGCAAATCACCAAGATACATGGCAAGGTTGTAAATGACAAGGTCAGAATTCAGTCCCGACTCCTTCTGACTGTAGACCCATGGCCACTTGAGTATTTGTCATACATTTAAAGCTAACAACCATTCGGCAGTGGACCTGCCCCTTGGAGTTTCAGAGCTCTAAATAGGCTCATTCGTCATGCTGCAGTGACACATGACACCATGGCCGTGACCTGTGAACCAGTGGTTTATCTCGTGCTCGTGCTTTGTGCCCATTGTAGGTGGCTTCGGTCTGTGACTCAGACTGCGGGAGCAACCTATACCTTGAAAGTTGTGTTCCTTATAGTGAAAGAAAAATAGAATATGGCAAACTCTCAGCCAGCTCTTCAAGTCTCTGCTCGGAAATGGGAACACATCTCCTTTGCTCATGTTTTTGCTCATCACGTTGCTCTGGCAAAATCAAGTGGTCCTGCCAAGGTTGCTGCCAGTAGAGCAGGGGAGTAAATCTTCCCTCAGGGAGGGCGTTGGATGCTTTTGAATATCATTATATTTGAACACAGCCAGCAGGTATCCATGAGGCTTTACCATTCCCTGAGGCACTTCTAGCCTTGGGCATGGCTGGCACATAGCTGGTTCCAGCTGGTCTATACCAGGACAGAAACATTAGATGGGAAGAGAGCCAGACTCTCTTAAGACCAAGAACTGTATTACCACCAGGTTACTTAACCCTTTGATCGTGCTTCTTCACTGGTAAAGTGGGAGTAATAATATCTTGTTCTCAGCATAGCTGAGGATTAAGGGAGACTGTAGATACAGGGCTGCACGTATCAAGCAGCTAAGAAATGTTATGTGTCCCAACCAGCCATTCATCCCAACTCAGCAAAGACTAAACAAGGGAAGAGTTTGCATTTTTGAAGGTGAAGGAGTCTGGCAGATGTACAGGTAGTTGAAAGCCCTTTTACAGGCACGGAGACAAAACTGATAGGAATGAGAGATTAAAGGATCCAACAGTAGAATCCGCAGGTAGATACCATGTTGATGGTTTGTGAGTGGTTATTGGGGGTGCTGCAGAGCTAGCTGTTCTTGGCTTCCTCCAAAAGACTCATTAGAATTGAATGATGGATTAGAATTGAATGATCTGCCTGCATTTCTAGAGGCAGCTGTGCTGTGCTGTGCTCAGTTGCGTCCAATTCTTTGCTACCCCGTGGACAGTAGCCTGCCAGGCTCCTCTGTCCTTGGGGATTCTCCAGGCAAGAATACTGGAGTGGGTTGCCATACCCTTCTCCAGGGGATCTTGCCAACCAGGGATTGAACCCAGGTCTCCCTGAAGCCTCTTTCAAACTGTCACCTCTGTGAGTTCACACCTGAGGCAGAAATAAAGCCCTAAGAGACAATGGGAGCTTGTATGTTAATCCCTCACTCAGAGGAGAGTCCTGGGGTTCACTTTCTTTAGCTTCGCAGTGGATGATCCCAGTGGATGACCGCAATACCACAAAGGGTTCACCTGTGTGTGTATTTAGCAGTTTCATGGAACTTCTTTCACAAAATCCTCAGAATCCACATGAGTCTCTCTACTGTGAGACTTACATTTTATAAAGACAAGAACTGGCTTGCTTATCATTGGTGTTTTGCAAACTATACTTATAGATATATTTCCCTTGGTCAAGAGTTTTGGATAACTGGCATCACTCCACCATCCTTCAAGATGCTCTCATCAGGAGGCCTTCCCATCACCCATTACTCTGTGTGTTCTGCTTTTTTTGTTGGGGCTATGGATGAATTTATTTGGACTTTTCTGAGGGTGACCTTGAAAAAGCTGCTTTCTCTCTTATATAATTTTTTTTAATTGTAAAAGGGCATAATTGATAGTACCTAGAATTGTTGTAGAAATGGAATGAGATTATCTTCAAGTTCTCAGTGCAGTGTCTGGCATGTAGTAAAACCTCAGTAATTGCTTTCTTCTCTTGCCCTTCCTCTTCCCCTCCCTCTCTCCACATCTCCTTTCTCCTCTGTTTTTTCTCCTTTGCCTTCCTCCTCCCCTGCCACCGTCTTTCTCCTCTTTTCCTCTTCCTTCCCCTTCCCCTCCTCTCCTTCCTCCTCCTTCCTCTCTTTCTCCTCCTATTTCTTGTGTTCTTCCCATCCTCTTCTTCCCTCTCACCTTTTTTTTCCTCTTTATTGTTTATTCTTAGAGTATGTTAAATATTACTCCATACCAGACTTCTTTGTGATTTAAAAAAAAAAAAATTCTCAGCTCTAAACTTGACATGTACCAGTCAGGGCCTCAGCAAGAAACATCACGTAAATCATATCAGGCAGATTGAGGCGTTTTTAAATAAATCAGCTACAAAGTCTTGGGCAGGGTGTAGGGCAATCACAAGGAATATGGCAAATCTATGAACCTACTAGCAGTAGGTACTGGGTCAAACCCCTAGATCTGAAGGAACAATGAGAGTGTAGGATGAGTTAACTTTTGCTGTGATAGCAGACAACCTCAGTATTTCGGTAGCTTATGACAACCAGCGGCCATGTCTTATGCACGTTCCCTGAAGGGTGTAGGCTGGCTGTGGTTCTGCTTGACTCTGCTGGCCTCAGCTGGGTTCAGTTGGGCTGAACAGGGCTTAGCTAGGCTGGGGTGACCTCCATATGTCTTCTCATTTGAGAAGCCAGGCTGAGAGTAGTCTTTCACTGAGACTGTTCTCAGGATCGAGGGCAGAATAAGAGGGGCAGAGCCAGTCCATGCAGGAGCAGATGCCTCTGCTCTGATGAGATGAACGCCATACCTGCACACCTTCTGTCGGCCAAAGCAAGTGGCTAAGTCCAAAAGCGTCTGCAGAAGCTTACACTTTTGAGAGTGAAAACGAAAATTTGTGAACAAATGGTACAATTGATCACGGGGAGGGAGTGATTACTGGAACCTGGAGAGAGAGGTTCCTGGAGAGAGAGAGAACTATGAGGAGACAGCTGCCTGACAGGAGCTGTGACTTTGCAACAAGGGAGCAGTCAGCCATGGAGTAGAGGAGGGAGGTGGGGGGATAAACGTCTCCCTCCCTGTTATCTCTGGCCAGCCCTTCCTGTGTGTGTACCCAACTGGAAACCAAAGGCAGGGACACTTATTCTGTATCTTTGCTGGTCAGTTTCCTGGGAAGGAGAGCAGGATAGAAAACATTAGAAAGTAAATCTAGAGTAGCAAGTGGAAGATAATTCAGTTCTTACTCAAGGGCATCATAATCAGGTTCATGATAAGAATATTAACTTTGCAGAACATGTACCACCAGCATTTCTTAAAAAACAGCAACTCCTCATTCCTAAATGACTTAGAAGGAATTCCAGGCTGATGGTTCATAAAGTTAAAATGGGGGGAAAAAATTAAGAAGGCAATAAATCTTCCTGGAGATCACGCTATAAATCTAGGGAAAAACCCTTTTGGGTGACGTAAGGCATAACCTTTAACAGCTAATAGTCTAAAAACTGTTTGCATCTGACCATTCTGAGTCCCTAAGTGGTTTCCATTCCAACAATGTCATTTATCTTGTGATATTTACTTTATTGTGGTAAGTTGCAATTTTTTCCCTCCTCAGTGCGTCTGTGATAAAATAAACTCACCAGAGTAAGATGAATGCCAGCGCATTAGCAAACGTCACTTAGAAGGGAATGGAGCTAAACTGGGCTAGCAAGAGGTGTAAGAGGTTTGCATTCCTCAACACCGATCCAGAGAAGATGCTTGTTTCCACGTCTAGGTGGTGTTACAGCCACGGGATGTGAGAGCTCTAAATTGTGAAATATTCTGGAGTGTGATGGTAAAGCAGGGCAAGTGATCTCTGCAATGCCCTGCATTTTTCTGTTAAACTTTCTCTCCTCAAACATTTTTTCCCAGTTCTTCCAGAACATGGTACCCTCAGGTTTCCCCTGATTGTCTGGGTAACTAGAACCCAGGACCTGGAGTTCCCCATCAGGTTTCCTTTCTGTAGGGAGAGTTGATGTTCAGGATCTTCTCAGCTCTGTCCAATAGCCCTTCCATTCTTCATTCCACCCATTTTCTAGCTTCCTTTTTCTCACTGCAGAAAGAGCTGGAACTGGATGGTCAGAGCCTGAGAAATCGATGGAGCTCATGGTTCATTCCCTCTCTGCCTAGTTCCCAAACTCTCCTGTGGGTCATGCTCCCAGGTGGTAACCACACCCAAGGACCCTGGATATAGGTTCATCCTCATCCATTTGGCTGCTCAGGTCAGACACGTGGAGTCTGGGCCCATATCTCACCATCTCCGTTGGAACAGGAAGAAGCCTAAACTTCATGTGCCTCTCCAATTTACCTAAGTCTTAGTCCTTCAGTTGTGCCTGACCTTTTGCAACCCCAGGGACTGTAGCCTGCCAGGCTCCTCTGTCCACGGAGTTCTCCAAGCAATAATACTGGAGTGGGTTGCCGTTCCCTTCTCCAGGTATGGGAGATCTTCCCAACCCAGGGATCGAGCCCAGGTCTCCCTCATTGCAGGCAGATTGTGTACTGTCTGAGCGACCAGGAAAGCCTCAATTTACCTAAGAAGCCACTTAATGGGAATCTCAGAAGCTTGTTTTTTTTTAATGTTTTTAAAACAATAGTGTTTTGTTATGTGTTGCTGTGTGAATGCTTTCTTAGCCAATAACTCCAGAGGGGAGGAGGACTCTGGGAGTAAGATTTGGGTACCAAACCTCACCCCAAACCTAAGCCCTTCCCTTAGGCTAATTTCATTCCTTTTTTCCATTCCTACAATGTGTAGTTGAGTGAATACTGAGCACAGAGAACTTAGTGCTGAAAGAACTTGGTTCAAAGCCTTGCCATGAATTCAACTCAGAGATGAGATTTCGGGTGAATTATTTAATGCCTATGAATGTTTTCCATGATCAGACAGGATTCAGTGGCAGATAATATGAGCCAACCTGGCTATTTTTAATCAGAAAGGGAATTAGGTGCTCATAAAATCTGTGAATGTCTGAAAGAGTGGCCTGAGACTTCAGCAGTGACTCCAGAATGATTCTGTTGGGGAGGCTGCCACCTCAGCCAGTCATGAAACTAGAGGATGAGGAGTTAGACACAGCAATGATGGGTCCAGGGACCCACTGTCTGGGTTGTAATTGAGGCAACCACTGCCTTCAGAATGATACTATAGCTTCTAGATCCACCTTTGCAAAACAAGAACCCCAGAACTCTCTTTCTTACCTCTGTGAGGTCAGCAGCTGGACACTGGGCCTTCTGGCATTGCTACTGCAGGCAACCCAGTGCCCCCCATGAAGCTGATCAGCAGCAACATCAGAAGGACCTGAAGTGAGACTTTGACCTTCATTACTAAAGGAAATCAACCCTAAATATTCAGGAAGGACTGAAGCTGAAACTTAAGCTCCAGTACTTTGGCTACCTGATGCAAAGATCTGACTCATTGGAATAAAACCCTGATGCTGGGAAAGATTGAGGGCAAGAGGAGAAGGGAGCAACAGAAGATGAGATGATTGGATGGCATCACTGACTAAGTGGATGTGAGTCTGAGCAAACTGTGGAAGTCAGTGAAGGACAGAGCAGCCTGGCGTGAGGTTGGGGTTGCAAAGAGTTGGACACAATTTGGTGACTGAACAACAACACTTAACAAATGTCAGGCAGTTGTATATGGTTGGCCAACCTAGATCATGTTCAAATTTTAGCTGCAAGTGGAGTGAAAGTCACTCAGTCATGTCTGACTCTGTGCGACCCCATAGACTGTATTGTCCATGTAATTCTCCAGGCCAGAATACTGGAGTGGGTAAGCTTTCCCTTCTCCAGGGGATCATCCCAACCTAGGGATCGAACCCAGGTCACCCATATTGCAGGTGGATTCTTTACCAGCTGAGCTACCAAGGAAGCCCTTAGCTACAAGAGATTATGGGAAATACCATTTTTAGTTTTTCAGTCTCTGCAGTTTGAGAAGGCACACTAAGAGAGTGGGTACAGAATTTCTTTTGCCTGGAAACCAAAGTTAAAAATACATTTTAATACTCAGATTGTGTGTGTGTGTGTGCGCGCATGCAAGTGTGTGTGCACACATGTACCCTTGGGTTCACAACATTTTACAAAGCAGTATTAGCTTTACATGTTATGTACTTTTATAGAGTCTATTATTCTGTTCTACTCAACTCTACTCAACCTGATGCAACTCTATCCAATTATCTGCTATTCTATTTCATTCCATCCATTATGTTTCATTCTGCTCCATTCCATTCTGTTTCATCACTGTAGAAAAGCTGGTTGGGTTAACTGACTCTTAGATTTCCTAAATGACTGTAGTCTCAAGTTGATAAACTCTCTACTACAGCAGGAGTGGTTGCTAGCCCCAGTGTGATGTATCTACTGCGTAGGGGCTTTCCGGGAAAGGATTTTCTACATTGCAGAGCCCTAGACGCTGTAAATGGCACTGTTTTGGCTCCTAGTTCCAGAGAACCTCCTCCACTTTCACAAGTTGCTAGAATAGTTTGATAGGGGAAATTACTGAATGTGTGTTAACTGGTTGGTTTGCCTTTCTTCTCAAATAGTGTATCATAGTTTCCACACTGGTCTCCTCCAAAGTTTTGCAGTGTTCTGAACTGTGGGGGTTATGGAAGTAGAAACGCATTTCTGAACCCAGTGATCATATGATGGCGGAGGTAAGCTCTCACTATCAAGGACCCTTATTTCCTTGCTACCAGGTGGTTGGTAGGATGGGGCTTTTATATGGACCCCTCCACTGGGAAGATGTTTTAACTGTCTTTTCATGGCATGGTCTTGAAAGGCCTTTTCAAGAGTCTTGTCTTCTCATTCTGCCACTAAGCCCTCAGACCATGCAAATAATAACTCAGCTCTCTTGCTGTTTCCTGAAAAGTGAAAGTCACTCGGTTGTGTCCGATTCTTTGTAGCCCTGTGGACTATGCAGTCCATGGGATTCTTCAGGCCAGAATACTGGAGTGGGTAGCCATTTCCTTCTCCAAGGAATCTTCACAATCCATGGATTGCAGGCAGATTCTTTACCAGTTAGGCCGCCAGGGAAGTTGTTTCCTAGTGAAGGGCTCATTGCCTTGGGTGCGACCAACTTGACTTGCAAACCATGAAGTGAGAGAAAGAGAGAGAATGATGATGATGATGGTAATAACGACAGCCACAATCCCCATTTCCGTGTTATTTTAACTAGATATCTTTCTGCTTATCTGGTGATTCAATGTATTAACTAAACTTTCCCTCCCTATTATTCATGATTTCTAGGTTGAATGCTTAAGATTAGTTATTAATCCTTCCTCTTCCATCTAGTAAACTCCTATTTCTCCCTCAAAACACCAGTTCAAATCATACCTTTTTTTGGGAAGCTCTGACTCTCCTGGGCATGCATCACTGCCCCCCACACTGTGCTCCATAGCACTATTTACATTTCTTTGTAGTGATTATTGCATCTCATGATTTGTTCTGTCTTTGCCTCCTCTTAGATTAATCATTGTGAAAGGAGAGCTGTGTCATTTTCATTTTTGTGTCTGCAATGCTTGGTTCTCAAATAAACATTGAATAAATGAAGAAGTGAGTAGCTAACACAACAGTTTCCTTCCAAGCCTGTTTACATTTTGTTAAAAATAGTTTCTTTGTGCATGTAGCTTTAAAAATGTTAAATGGGACACTACTAGGTGTTTTAAATAGAAAAAATACTCTTTTTTGCAATGTTACAATTCAATAAACCAAAAAAGGAGGAGCTACAAAGAAGACAGCTTCTTCCTCTCTGGAAACCTCTACCTGGAAGTGGAGACCAGAAATAGCAAAAGCCTTTATTGAGCACAAAGCCATGGGCCAGACCTGCAATGGATGTTCTTCAAACATTACTGTTAATCCTTGTGCTAACCCATCCTGGCATTACTCTCTTTATCTTGCAGGTGAAGAACATGAGGACCAGGGAATCTTAGTCATAAGAACATCTCAGTCTTGGTGGGAGGGGTGGGAATGGTAGGGGGTATACAGTGCAGAGAACAGCTCGCCCACTTCTGATATCACAGCTCTGCTCCACTTGTGTTGTGACTTTACACCTTGACTCTGAGAGAAAGCACTATAAAAATATGTCTGAATCATAACAACATCAAATAATATGGGACTTGAATTAGCTCCATATATGGTGCAGTATACAGCATGTTCTTATTTGTTTCATCTGACTCCAAGTGAAGAAAAGAGGAAGTTTGGGTGGAAATGTGCAAGCCCACTGTCTGGCCTAAGGAGCCCTTGACAAGGCTGCTAGGAAGTCTCTGAACCAGTTAGCCAGCACAGGAGTTTCCTGTTTCCCAGAAGTAGGTTCACCTTGATATCCCCAATGCTTGAGCAGCTCACGGGAACCGGGGCCTCAGCACAACTGTGGTGTCAACAGCAGTGGATTTCAGAGCTGCTTCCCTTGGTGAATGATGGATGCTTTCTGTAGTTAGAGATCTACACGATAGGGTCTCATGGCTGCCACACCTGGCACTCATCCCCCGTTAACCCATTTTATCCTAAATACCATTTATACTCGTGTGCATCCAGCTAGGTGGCTCGGTGGTAGAGAATCTGCCTGCCAAGCCAGAGACACAGGTTCCATCTCTGGGTTGGGAAGATCCCCTGAAGGAACTGGCAACCCACTCTATTTATTCTTGCCTGGGAAATCCCATTGACAGAGGAGCCTAGAGTGCTACAGTCCATAGGGTCACAAAGAGTCAGACATGACTTAGCACCTAAACAACAATAACCACAGGCAGATAGGTGTATTTTTGTTTGGGAACTAAGACGACTCTGAGTCTCCCATTTCTGATGACTTCAAAGTGGGCTTTGAGTTGAAGCAATCGAGCTGCCCTTTGATGGGGAGCTGTCCAGTCTGCACCTGATAGATGGAGCCCTAAAGATAAACCATGGGATCAAAGCAATCACATCACCTGTCTTTTTCCCATTTGTTTGGGGGCAAGTCAACAGGATGGCTGGCTAAGCTCACTGACATTTTCTAGATAGTTGCAGTAAGTGAGACCTTTTGCAAGTTCCCACTAGAGGCATGTGGCTCATTCTTTATCATTGGACTTCCATCTGTTTCTCTGCTTGCTCCTTTGAGTCAGGGCAGATGGGAAGAGAAACAGGTTGTGTACTGTGGAGTCTGACCCTCACATGTGATCTTCAGAACACCTAGCGGGACTCATAGAGACTCAAGCCTCATAGGGGCTGCACGCATGTCCTCTGCTCAGTGACTACCCAGGGTTCTCCAGACCCAGAAATCCTGTGGGCTCAGCCTGGCTGTCCTGTACAGGAGGAAAGGGTCTCTGATGGGGACTGGTCCAGAGAGAAGTAAAGTTTGCAAAACAGGTGCTACCCATCTAACTCCCTCTTTTCTATGATGGAATGCTAGTGCTCATATTGCCAGGAGGAGGAGTGAATTTCCATTCAGTAAACATTGATAGCACAGCACTTCTGTGGGGCCACAGGGATGAACAAAACATGATTTTCACCCTCAGGTAGCTCACCACATGGTGGGTTGATCATTCTTAAACAGAAAAGAATATCCAGTGTGATGAGAGCAGTGTGAGCAGAATGTGTATGTGAGAGAAAGAGAGAATAAGTCACCAGACATCAGAGGAAGAGCATCCAACTGAGGCTACAGGTCTCAGGAGAGTCTTTCTGCAAGAAGCAGTGTCTGAGTCTTAAAGGAAAAGCGGAAGTTCACTAGTTAAGGATGGGCTGGGAACGTGGCTGGAGGTAGTTAGAAAGCAAGAAGGTGATTGAGAGAGAGAGAAACAGGTGGCCAGTCGTGTAGGGCCTTCCATCACCAGGGGCAGAACAAGGAGTTTAGATTTTATCTGAAGTGCAGGGATAAGCTGTGAGCATTTGTCACACAGGGGAGTCAGATGATCTGAATTTTATTTTAGAGTTTTGCCTTGGCTGTTCTGTGGAGGGTGGATCATGGGAAGGCAAGAATGGGAGCAGAGAGACCCATTCTGCAAGTTTATAGTTGTCCAGGGAAAAGAGAATGGTGGTCTGGATTAGGAGGGTAACTGGAGAGGTGAATATAAGTTATCCAACTCATGACATCTTTTGGAGAACGTGCCTATGGATCCAGGTGACAAATTGGATGTGTGTATGGAAAGGGCAGGGGTGATGAAAGAAAGGGAGTGACTGAGGATGACTCTTAAGTTTTTGAATACATGATGGTTCCTTTTACTGAGATGGTGGAGGGGCAGATTGTGGAAGCAGAGCCAGAAATCATGAGCTTTTGTTGGGAAATTCTGAATTTGGGGTTGTCTGCAGGGGATACAATTTGAATCATCAGGCAACTGCAAGAATGGCTCTAGCTAACAGGGGAGGTCAGGACTAGATGGTAAATTTGGGAGTTGTGCAGACATTGGGACATTTAGAGCCTCAGGCCTGCAGGAGATCACCCCTGAAGAGGTAGTGTAGACCAGGAGTAGACCAAGAGTCAAGGCTATAAGAGAGCTGGGTGTGCTAACGTTTGGAGTTCAGACAGGCATGCTGAGAACGTGCCAGGCAATGTGATAATGCTTGGCAGGCATCATTTTATTCAACCACTGAAGTCTCCATTTGTCCTGTAGTAAGACCAACAGTCACCTCTCTGCTTTGCTCCTCAAATCTGACCATAATTGGATAATCTAGTCTGCGCTGCCCAAGCGTTTCTAAACTGTTGGCTATATCAAATAAAGGATGGCCCTTTTATGACTGTGAGTTTTCACACAAGAGGGCTGCTTCCTGGAACTTACTGTGAGAAGAAAGAAACAAGACAGGCAGCTGGGGGAGAGAGGGAAGCATTTGACCAAGAGGAAGCCTCCTCACCTCATCTGCTAGAAATGCTTGGCAATGAACCCATGAAGAAAGGAAAGCCAAGAGCATTACTGCTGCTGGAAATATTAGGAGCAGCCTGCCTTGTTCTAAATTTTTGTCTAATTTAGTCACTGGCCTTACACCAGGATAAAGAGAATGGGTCACTACAGTAGAGTGTGACAGATCAAAAAGAAGGTTTTTTGTTTTTTTTTTTGGTCTTTATTTCCTTATCTTACCTCCACTTTCTACTTCCAAATCAAGATGGTGCCTATGGATATAAATATATAACATTGCCCTCAAGCTAATTGCATAGGTCAGAAATCATGGAACAGATCATCTTGAGACCTAAGGGGATACAGATTAGAAATGAAACTGACAACATGTCCTGAAAGGAGACCTGCATAGTGATGACCCCAGCAAGTGAAATACAGGTGAAATCCCTTGAGAACAGCCAGAACCGTCAAGTGCTGACATCAGTGAGAGGCAGAGAACGGACATGGATGCTCAGATTCTGTCTCTGAATGTACCTACATGTGGGTGGGGCTTCCCAGGTAGCCCTTAACCTACTACCAAGGAAAAGACCCCTTTACCTTCGTAAAGAACCCACTTGCCAAGGCAGGAGACATAAGAGACTCAGGTTTGATCCCTGGGTTGGGAAGATCCCCTGGAGGAGGGCATGGCAACCCACTCCAGTATTCTTGCCTGGAAAATCCCATGGACAGAGGAGACTGGTGGGGTACAGTCCATAGAATCGCGAAGAGTTGGACAGACTCAAGTGACTTAGCACACATGGACACGCTCCCTATAGGTGGAGAGCTGGTGGTAATAGATACTGGGGTTCCTCTTTCCTACCCGTTCTTTTCTTGTATATTTATATTTGTTTACATTTAACCATTTTAACAGGAAGATATATGTGGTCTATAGTTTACATCATGGATTAGCTGAATTCTGTATAGTTTCCATTTTCCTTTTTCCCAATAAATTCTGGACTCATAAGTAGAAAACCCATGTTTTAGCCTTTTCTTTCTTGCTGACTGATTACCCTAGATAAGTCATTTAGCCTTACTGAGGTTTCTGCTTCTGGAATATTGGCTAACCTTTACATCGAGCCTCATTAATCCCCCACTTCTTCCCTGTGGACCGCAAGCAGGCAGCCTGGAGGCTGGGTGATCTGCAGCAGCATCACTCACATGTCTAGGGCTTGATGGGCTGTCAACAGGATCACCTGGATTTTCCCAGTGTGATCCTCCATGATATGACCTCTGATGACCTTCTCAATACTTTCTCCATGGACCCTATGGGCCAACCATGTTTGTCCCTTTGCCTTCAGAGGGCAGGGACCATGTGTGTTTTGCTAAGTGCCATTCACTCTTACTGCATGAATGAGGGCAGAATCTTTGCACAGCTGCCCAGAATAAGTAACCATTACTGATGAGGAATAGAGGGAGAACACCATCCTGCCATTTCCACCTCCATCGAAAAGGACAGGCTCCCACTGTGCCTCTGCACCCCTGGGCTACCTCTTCCTTTAAGGCTTGTCCAGGTTTCATCTCTCTAGAAGCTTTTCATTAGTCCCTAGCCAGATTCATCAGGCCATCTTCCATGTTTACACAGCACTTTGGACAGAGCTTTATGATGACATGAGTCACATGATTCTACTTAGTGTTTATGTGTCTCTTTCACAACTGAACTGTGAGATCCTTGAGGTGGCGTGAAAAGCTGGAATCCGATGCCATTTGGTCTGCATTTGAATCACTTATTAAGTGGGGTTCAGGCAATAACACTTATTCGAGATATAGAGTTCCTGCTGTGTGCCAGGTACTGAACTGGTGCTGAGGATGGAGTAGAGCTTTTGACCTAGAGAAGGACGAGACGGGGAAACACACACATCTGTCCTACTTACAATCAGTGATATACGGTGTGAGAAGGAATAACAGGACCTGTGTGATAGGTGGGCCAGGAAGGCCTTTGCAAGGAGGTGGCTTCTACTTTGAGACCAAAGACGAAGAGAAGTCAACCATGGGAAGGTGGGGTAAAGTGTCGTAAGTGGAGGGAGTTAGGGGTATGGAGCCTGAGTGAAAGAGGGAGCTGAAGGAAAGCTAATGCGGCTGAAGGGTGGGGAGCAAAGGGTGGGTCTGGAGAAGCAGCTGTATCCTCTGGACACTTGTTGAGTGAATGAATGTGTAATTGGAAGGTTGACATCAGTCCAGGTCCTCAGAGAAAAGCTGGGCTGTGACAGGGTAAGAAAGAGAGTGTTTCCTGCACGGCTTTTCTTTGAAAGAGTTTTGGGGTTCTTGTTACTCATCTTCGTCCCAGGTCCCTGGGCTCGGTGCTGGCTTCCCCAGGACAGGGTTGCCACCTCAGGGAGTACTGTGTGCCTGTCTCTTTTGCCCAGTCACAGGACTGATGAACGGGTCTTCAAGGATCCAAACTGTCACCTGGGGGAGCACTCCCCTCCCCACCTTAGGTCATGCTCTGTTCCCAGTGGGTAGCAAGTCAGTACTCTCTCACCTCAGACTGTCAGGCTACCACTGAAGTGGGGATACTTCCTCATCTCCCCCACAGCCGCCTCACTCTCAGATACTGAACCCGGTGCTCTGCCCAGAAGTGAAACTGCTTCCCTGCGACCAGGGCCCTGTCACCGGGCCAAGCCTGTCTGCTAACTCTCTTCGCAATTGGGATGAAAGCTTTCCCAAAAGGCCTCTTACTCCTTTATGCAAATGTCCTGCTGGCAGCCTGGCCCCACTCACTCATTAAATCTGTTTAGATGTATTTGAATCCCAGCGGTGAACGCTGCCTAGGCTCCGTCTGGGATGCCTAGTAGGTCCGAGTCTGCTCTCGTTTCCTACCTCAACCCCCAAAAGCCTTTATTTTTTTCTTTCCTCTCTGAGGAAGAGTCTGGGAAAAGCATTTCAGATACAGATTATTGATGTAGCATAATGCTTTACATCTGCAAGAGACAGACCCGAAAGTCGAGGGACTGACACGTTGAGTGTAGGAAGGTGCGTAGTTTTGGATGCTCTTGAACTCACGTTACGTAGGCATGTGTATGTGTGTGCTGTTCTGTCTGGCTTTTTGTGACCCATGGACTGTGGCCCACCAGGCTCCTTTGTCCTTGGGATTTCCCAGGCAAGAATACTAGAGTGAGTTGCCATTTCCTTCTCCAGGAGATCTTCCCGACCCAGGGGTTGAACCCACGTCTCCTGCATTGCAGGCAGAGGCTTTACCGCTTGAGTCACATTGCTTAGGCAGTGCTCCCTCTCACCCATGCTTAAAGCTGTTTCTTCAAACTATGCTTGGCATGGTTGGGGTTGGCAGAGCAGAAGCCAACAGCAGCACCTGTGCCAGGAAGCAGGGTCCAAGGAATCGCTCTTCAACGAAGAGGAAGTTGGGTTGCTCTCTGTCCGTTTGTCAGTCCCAACAAGACGTGGGCTCTGGAGCCAGGCATCCTTGGTGTGGAGCCCCATCTGATCCCTTGCTAGGTTTGTGAGCATAGGTCTCATTGCCTCTCTGTACCTCGATTTCCTCATCTGTGGAATGGGTAGAGTCATAGTTAAGAGCACTGACTTCAGAGTCAGACTCTGTCTCTTACTATCTCTGTAAGTTTGAGCAGGTTCCTGCACCTGCTTCCTCATCAAATGGTGACCAGGATAAGGTCTGCTGACATCATCAGGTGGTTGTAAGGATGACACAAGTTGATACACAAGAAGCATGGTGTCTGACGCAGTGTGAGCACTGCAGGGGTATTTGCTGTCACTGTGGATTTTATTGCTGTTGTGCTCAGTTGCTCAGTCACGTCTGACTCTTTGCGACCACATGGACTGTAGCTTGCCAGGCTCCTTTATCCATGGGGATTCTCCAGGCAACAATATCAAGAGTGGGTGGCCATGCCCTCCTCCAGGGGGATCTTCCCAACCCAGGGATCGAACCCAGGTCTCCTGCATTGCAGGCGGATTCTTTACTGTCTGAGCCTCCAGGGAAGCCCTTATTGCTGTTGGCGCCCACCTCATAGACTGTGTTCGAGTGAAGCAGAGAGGGAGCTTGCCAGGCACATGGTGGATTTCAGCTCCTGTTCTTACAACCCCGGCTCAACTTAACATGTGAGACGCTGCATTCAGTTCCATGTGAGCTTCTTAAGGTGAAGTCTACAAGTTTAGGAGAGGGAGGGCTTGCTTTTCCCTTCCACACACTCTCTCTAATGATCCAGTTTTGTTCAGGAACTTCTGTGAGGAATATCGGACTCTTTCATGGGTGCAGGAGCTGCCCTCATCCCTGATAAGGGGAGAAAAGAGGAACAGAGCCGGGTGATATGAGAGCCTGGTGGGGTTATGGTGTCACGTTGAGCATGTTCTGATTTTTCTGCTCTATAAAACACCCTATATAAACTATAAAATAAAATATTTACATTTTTACATACCTAGCAGTACTGGGTGGGTAGAGCAAAGTGATTTGGTAGGTTTCCAAACCCACGAGGCTTTGGGGATTCTGGTTTTGCTTTACCTGATGCAAACTGATACTACATAGATTCCATGGAAAGCACATTTTACTGCCTATTTTTAGCTGGAGGGTGGTAGTGCAGGAGACACCACCGGCTCTGGGGGTGCTTGAATAGAGGCCCCTGTGGCACTTTGAACAGTCCCACAAGTTTTTGATCGTAGAAGCAGAAGGAGAATTGAGATGTAGATACACCTATTAGCCTCTGCCAGGCTCCTCTGTCCATGGGATTTTCCAGGCAAGAGTACTTGGGTTGCTGTTCCTTTCTCCAGGGGATCTTCCTGAACCAGGAATTGAACCCAGGTCCCCTGCATTGCAGACAGATTCTTTACTGTGTGAGCCACCAGGGAAGTCTCAGTCTCTCTTTCTATATATATATAAATGATTAATTTTCTTATTTATATGTTAAGGAATTTTGAAGGAATGCAATTTCTAGAAACTTCTACTTGCAGCTGGTGGTAGTTTTCTGAGCCATCTCGAAGACAGAGCAGACCGCCTGCCAAGGTTTAGTCCTACAGTGATAGCTGTAGCTTGGAAAGGGGAAAACGAAGGTCTGACTTAATAAGCCAACGGAGAAGTCAAACACCCACAGATGGTAATTTACAGCTGCAAAGGGCAGCATTTTTAAATCACCCTAGTGAGTTATATGTTTCTGAAAAGGGAACTACGCATCTGAAAAATTATGTTCCTTGGTAATACTTTAGACACTATTGTTTTGGCCCTGTCACCTCAGTAAGGTTATAAATAACACAGTCCTTCTTACTTCTATTTTCCTAGATTAGTCGGCTGCCATTAGCTTCGGTTCCTGCCTGTAATGTAACTGTAATCTGCCCTGCTATAAATGCACTGTTATTCTTGTCATCTTGAGAGCTGCTGTGGGGTGTGGCTCTCAGGTGCCCACATGGGAGCTGAGGGGCTGGGCATGGGAGGGGAATTCTCTTTTCTGATCCAGCTACTCAGCCCCTCTCCCCTCCCTACTCTGTGGGCCCCCTGTTGGGAGGAAGGCATGGCTGTTTCCTGCTCCTTCTTCCGGTCATCATCACCTGTTCACGGCAGGCCTTTCTGCTTCGCTGGGAGCCTTGCGCTAGAAGGCTGCGGCATGTGCAGCTGTGCCCTGGGGAGGCGCCTCCATCGCACGCTGCGCACCTAGCTGGAGGAAGGGGTGCCTTTGTCTAATCTACACGGAGAGGCTTTATTGGCTGGTGGAGGGCACTGGTTAGCAGCCCTGGGGGCCCAGAGAAGAGTCTCTGTTGCAAGGAGCATCTTTGTCTTACTGCCTTTCAGCTGTCAAACATGACAGCAGTGGGATTTGGGCTTGAGGCGTCCTCTGCCTTCGCTGGGCTAAGCAGGGATTCTCCCATCGTCCACAGTGATAGTGATAACAGCAAACAGTAGTTTGTGACACCGGCTGCGGCAACAGCTTCGTCCTGCGTGCACATCTGAATATGCGTTTTCACTCCCTTATCAGAAAATGGAGTCCGTTTCTCTCTCCCTGGAGTCCTCCTAGGGCTCTGACCAGGAGAATGTGGTGGGCGTGACGCGGACACTCCTAGGACGGCCCTCCCTTGCCTGGCCCGGCAGCCTCCACTTTCAGCCTCTCAGAGGACGGCTGCCATGGAGAGAGGAAGACTCCTGTGTGCCCACCAAGTCGTGAGACACACCCAGGCCGCGTGGGGGAGCCCTGGAGGAGGGGACGCCACATGAAAGCAGGGCTAGGAGAGAGGCCATGGGGTACCGGAGCGAGAGCAGACACCTGCGTGGAGACGCCACCTGCAAACACAGCCCAGTCGAGTCTTCGGATGGCTGCAGCCCCAGCTGTCCTCGGGCTGCACCCGCACGAGGGTCCCTGTGGCGGATCCGCCCAGCTGCAGCTGGTCAACCACAGGATCGTGAGCGAGAAGACGCTGTCATTTTAAACCACCAAGTTTTAGGTGCACCTATTTTGCTGCCACGACAATTAAAATACCCTCCCCACCTCCTGCCACTTCCTCTGAAAACAAAACCCTGTTTCAAATGGAATGTTCTTTTGCTTCTGCAGCTTTATTACCAGGAATCCAAGCCATGGAAGAAGCAAAGGATGGATGTGACCAGATCTCATTGGGACAGACTACTGGGAAGTGGTGTCCAAGCCTCTCACAAGCAGCTTTGGGGGCTGTATCTCCTTATTTCCCATTTTATGCTGTTTCTACCTGTCCCACACGCTGATATAAGACACACAGGAATGTATGAACCGCATTCATTCAGGTATTTGTTTAGGTGTTTCCCTGTGGATGTGACAGTCACTGGGAGCCCAGGACTCCTGGCTGTGGGGAGTCGAAGAAGAGGAGGCACCTCCCCTGCCTCTGTGAGCCTTGCCCCTGTCTAGGGACCCTGTGCAACAAGGAGGAGAAGGAACAGCACATGGGGATGCCTCATGAAAGTCATCCAGGAAGTATTTCAGAAAAAAGGAAACATCCACCTTCCTTCTCCCCAGCCACAGGGAAAAGAAAACTCAGGGGAACCTCACTGGCCTGCATCCACACAGCCACTCTGCCTGGGATGCTCTTTGTGGGGAACAAGTCCTGCTTAGTGGCCGGTGGGGGTGGAGTACTGTGCTCAATGGAGCAGCGGGCCGTGGCTCGTTAGCGGTGCTGACCTGGGCACCGATTCCCACCTTGACTGCTTGAAACCACTTTTCCTCCTGCTCCACCCAAACGCCTCCAGGCTCAAGCTCCAGGGCCATTTATGATCTGACGTACTTGATTTTTCCAGCGTTGTTTGGTTCACGAATTGTTTCATAGGTACCCATTTGGCTTCCTTAATGAGACTGGAAGTTTCTCGAGGGTCTTACTCTTTTTATTCCTTGTATGGGTGGTATCGGGCACTTAGAACTCCATAATCACTTAACAGTCAATTGGTGAATATGGAATTGGGTTGGATGGATCACAAAAACTCAGAAAATAAAAGGGTTCAGGTACTGAGAGAGTCGTAGAGACATTTAGTCATTTGCAGGACTTTTAGCATTTATCAGGCAAGGGACTGAGTGCTTTCTAGTCATTAACTTATAGAATCTTTACAACTCAATAAGGTAGGCAACCTCATTCTTCTTTTATAGCAGGGGAAACTGAATCCTAGAGGTTAAATTACCCTGGTCAAGATCACATAGCTAGTTAAACGGTAGGTCTGGGTTTTGAATCCACCGCAGTTCCATTCTGAGGTTTATGCTTCTACAGTGACATTCTATCACCTTACCTTTGGAGTCTGATGTGCCAGTCAAGTGGAGGGGGCTGTCTGTCAAATACAGTGTAGTTTTTATGTGTCTGGTTTCCCAATTGCCCCATACTTTCCAGCTCTAATGCTTATATGCTTGAGCTTACATTTAGCGATCTCTCACTGCCAGCTCCTAAGTTAGTTTGGATATCATATCCCCAAATTTGGATCCAATGTGTATCTTTCTTGTGGAAGCAAAAAGTGCTAACCTTCCAGCATCTGTTACTTGTAATTGCTCTGCATTAAATTACAATTTTGGATTTAAATTAGAAAAAGTGCATTTCAGTCTCAAGACTTTTAATGTGGAAATGAACAACAGTAAGAAGTAACTGATACCCTCTGTATTTTTCTTTAAGAGAGGGAGATGTGTTTAAAAAAATATCAAAGTCAGGTGAAGGTGCCCTGGTACTTATTCTTAGTCTTTGGAGATTATGGAATGCCACACTTGTGCTGGTGTCAAGAACACCATTTACGCATGCCTCCTTAAATCTATGCTGTTTAGCCCCCAAATTTTACCTCAAATGCTGCCTGATTCATGTTTTGAATCTTTTCCTGGTGGGAAGACCCCAGTAGATATCACCCAATCACAGTCCTTTGGTCAGCACACCTGTCCTCACAAATCAAATTAAGGTAGTATAGATGAGAGAAACTCGTACAAATCAATAAGCAAAAAACTACTTGGACAGAAATATGAGTAAAAGATGTAAACAGGGAGTATCAGTCTGCTTGGGCTGCCATAACAAAATATCAGGCTTGGTGTTTTAAAAAATGGAAATTTATTTCTTGTGTTTCAGGAGGCTGCCACGGCCAGGATCACGGTGCTGGCAAGGTAGGTTTAATTCTGAGGGTTCTTCCCTTGGCTTGTAGGTGGCCACCCTCTCACAGTGTGCTCAGATGATCCCTTCTCTCTGTAAGTATGGGGAGACAAAGAGAGATCTTT
The DNA here is from genome assembly GCA_007570785.1 of Antilocapra americana. Classification (NCBI taxonomy): domain Eukaryota; kingdom Metazoa; phylum Chordata; class Mammalia; order Artiodactyla; family Antilocapridae; genus Antilocapra; species Antilocapra americana. The sequence goes on from ML661885.1 coordinate 25,809,727, forward strand.
CTGGTGTCTCTTCTTATAAGGACACAATCAGATCAGGGACCCACCCTTATGACTTCATTTAACCTTTATTACCTTCTCAGAGACCTCATCTCAAATTCAGCCACACTGGAGTTTAGTGCTTCAACATATGAGTTTTGGAGGGATGTAAATATTCAGTCCATAACACAGGACACATTAAGAGGAATGCAAATGGTAAACATGTATTATTTTTGAAGTAGATACAATAATAGCTAACATTAATTTGGAGATGACTCTGTTCCAAGCACTTGGTGTCTCTCCACTCATGAGGTTCTTATAGGAAGTCTGTGACCAGGTAGTTTCCACCACCACTTCATCTGACAGAAGAGGGGCTTGATACATAGGGAAGGTAGGCACCTTCGTCAGTGTCACACAGCTAGGGGAAGACAGCTCCAGAATTCAACCCCCTGAGCCTGTACTCGCAACAGCCCTCTAAGATGCTCAGACTTGTCCACAGGTAGAAACTGGAACAGCACACCAATTTTTAGCGAATGGAATGAAAAAGCTAGGGATACTGAGAATGTGGGGACGATGTCATTTTTACACACCTCTGGTGGAAGTGGAAGCTTCTGAAGGGCAATTGGACAATATCTATTGAAATGAAGTATGTGTGCTTTTATACTTCGAGCCAACAATTCCACTTCTGGAAATTCACTTCCTTACAACATTCTGCCAAGACACCAGTGTGGGAATATTCACTGCAACATTATTTGAATTAGTCAAAAGCCCAAAGTCAATGTCAGTGCCAATCAATAGGGCAGAGCTTAAAGAAACTGTGATGATTTTATGAAATGTGAATCTGTGAGCACTGATACAGAAATATCACAAACATTTACTGATACGTTACCCTCGTTTGTTAGGCCCACCATAACAAAATACCCCAGACTAGGTGACTTAAACAACAGAAGTATGTTTCCTCATAGTTGTGGGAACTGCAGGTCCAAGGTGCTGGCAGGGTTGGTTTCCTCTGAGGCCTCTCTCCTTGGCTTGCAGACGGTTACCCCCTTGCTGCTGCTTCATACAGTTGTTCCCCTGTGCATGTGGACCCTGGTGTCTCTTTGTGGGTCTTAGTTTCCTCTTTGGACACCAGTCAGATTGGATTAGGGTCCATTCTAAGGTCCTCATTTTACCTTAGTTACTTCTTTTTTTTTTTTTTTAATTGGTAGGAAAATTACTTTACAGTGTTATTTTAATTACTTCTTTAAAGGCCTCATCTCCAAATACAGTCACATTCTGAGGTATTGGGAGTTGGGGCTTCAACATAGGAATTTGGAGGGAGCACAGTTCATACCATAACCTGGGTGAGAAAGAAAGAAGTGTTACTTTGTGATTAGTATAATCTTTAATGTGTAATTTAGGATAAAGAAGAACTGATATATGCATTGAAAATCTGTCTGTAAAGCTCTTCAAAGAATTCTTATACTTTTTTTTGTGGTGAAAAATCGGATGAGCCTGAAGTGTGGTTGAGGGTAAACTTTTATATTTTTCTGTATTTAATATTCTAATCATGCAGAAGCATTGCTGTTTTAAAAAGTTTTAAATTTGTTTTAATTTGAAGGGAAAAAAAGTTGCTCTCTAAAAAAAAAACTAATGGAATTGACAAAAATAAAATTATAAGAAATACTTTGGTAAAACTTACATTTCTATTTTCTTACTACCTCAGCAAAGCTTATAGGTTATGTTTATTTATTTATTAAAAATATTTTGTTGGAGTATAGTTGCTTTACCATGTTGTATTAGTTTCTACTGTACAGCAAAGTGAATCAGTTATGCATGTACATATATCTCTTCTTTTTTGAGCATTGCTTCTTATTTTCTTATTCAAACACCGACAAGGGCTACCCAGATAGTAGGATTATGTATCTCTGTAACTTTGGGCTTTATATTTTTTTCAATGAAAAGCTTCATAAATCTTATTGAAATTTTAAAAATATTCAAAAAAAAATAACAAAAAACCCCACAAAGGATAATGGGCAGCATTTATGTGGAAAAATTTAGTGGTTTATGGTGAACTTTCATTGTTCAGTGTGTTGTGATCTATCAATGATCTTAGGGGAAAAAAAAAACTTTTATAAAGTTTCATAACCCATGGTTCCTTCCCCACTTTTCTGGTATTGTTTTGCTTTGTAAAGTTTTCTTGAAGGTTCCCTATTTTAGGGAAATGTTGTACCTTCTCTTTACTACAAATAGCTGAAAAGGACAAAAAAGATGTTACTATCAACTCGTATCTACATTCTATTGATCTGCTTTAGGGATTTAGACATAGCCTATTATTAATCACAGCCCATTTTCTGTTACCAGCAGTTTCCTAAGTCACCTCAGATCATCAGCCTGTTCATTAAATGTCAGAGTTTAAACATTTGTTCAAAGGACATGTAATGAGGAGGGAGACCTACCCCCAAGGAGAAGGCACACACCTTCCTCTAAAGTGAAATCTCCACCGTTTTCCCAGTGCGTACTGCTGGGTATCGACATGCTACTACTGCCCTTGAAGAGTGAAGAGACCTTTGAATGGGAATAGTTTCAGTTTTGTCCCCAGAAAGAAAGGAGAAGAGGAGGAAGTGACATGTATTGAGGGGTGACCATGCACCATTGCTTGACAGATTTTTCACATCACCTACAGAGCCACCCAGTGAAGCGAGTGTTACTCTTTCCCACTGACAGATGAGAGAACAGAATCGGAGAGGTTAAGGGACAATGTCAAAGTCTAACAGCCGTGGTAAGGGTGCATCCAGGTTGCATGACTAGGAACATGGATTCAGAGGCATGTGTTCATCCCAGCTGCTGCCAGTGTTCACGACCTGACTCTGCAGGGCCTTCGAGCTGCCAGGCTTTGGGGCATGGTGAGATGGAGCAGGACAATGGGACAAGGCCTGCCCTTTCCTTGGACACAAGACGAGGGAGAAGCCTCCCTCAACCCAAGGGAGATGCTGGTTAAGACCCTCCACTGCTACTGCTAGGGGTCTTTCCTCAACCCATCCCTTTCACAAAAGGAAGCTTGAAGCCCAGCAGGCTTATGTGAATTTTATTCTTATTTCTTATATCCCCAACTTCTTATTCCTTTTCTCTTTTTGTAGTTTTAACAAATGAGCTCTGCGGTGCAGGGGAATGGTTTGCCAGTGGGTTCTCTGTGGGGTATATGGCCTCATTGTCTTTTAATCAGTCAACTGCCTGGATCTACTTTTGCATCATCCCATGTTTTTCTCTCCAGTTTTCATTAAGAAATGAAACGTTTAAAAGGCTCATTTATTTTATTATATATATTCTCATGGTAAAAAGTTAAAAATACACAGAAATGAAAAGCAAAGTGAAATTCAATATAATTTCCCACTCTAGAAATAAAATTTTGATGTGTAACCTTCCAGATAGTTTACTGTGATATGAATAGACTCCATACTGAAGCCTGAGACAAAAAAAAAAAAAAAAAAAACAAAGATATTGATCTTGACTTTGTTTAACATTTTGATATTCTGTTCTTGGATTTTTTTTGCATTACTTTGATTTCTAAATTTTGCGTCTGAAGTGAATTCTACTGTTCTTACCCAGCCCGGCCCTCGAATACACACATTATTATTAAAAGTGTTTTTGAGGGGGCTTGTTTTACAAAATAAAGCAATCATACTATAATAAGATGAGTTTACACATCTACATGCTGCTGCTGCTGCTGCTGCTGCGTCACTTCAGTAGTGCCCGACTCTGTCCGACCCCATAGATGGCAGCCCACCAGGCTCCTCCGTCCATGGGATTTTCTAGGCAAGAGTACTGGAGTGGCTTGCCATTAGCACCTATACATAAATCTGTAAAGTCTTTGTGCTTGACATGTGTTAATCCTCATAATAATCCAGTGGTGCAGGTATTGTTTATATCATTTCCATTTTGCAGATGGCAAAACTGAAGCATCCAGAGTTAAAGTGCTCAAAGCCACACAGCCCATAAGTGCCTGCGTGTGGATTTAGACTCAACTGTTGGGGCACCTGGAGGCTTCTCTGGTGGCTCAGACGGTAAAGAATCTGCCTGCAATGCCAGAAACCCTGGTTCAATCCCTGGGTCGGGAAGATTCCCCTGGAGAACAGAATGGCAACCCACTCCAGGAGAACCCCATGGATAGAGGAGCCTGGCAGTCTACAGTCCGTGCGGTCACCCAGAGTCGGGCACAGCTGAGTGACTAACACTTTCACCCTCAGAGGGGCTCTTCGGGTGTTTGTTTTAGCCTACCATGCACTTCTCTCTCTTACTCTGTCTCTCTCTCTCTCTGTTTGTACACACTGTCCTGTCACCTACATTTATTTCGTACTCTATCATAAGCATATTTCAGTTTCAATATGGAAGACACTACCCCATACTGAATTCCCAATATAAATGGAAATAGCAAGAAAAAAACCTGGAACGTCTCTCGACAGCTCCTTGGCCACTCCTCCCCTTTAGGCGGTGGCATCCCACCCCTCCAGCCCCTTGACTATCCAGACCCCTTCTCTCAAATGGGCTTCTGTGCTTTGTGGTTTCTCCTCTTTTGTGCCGACGCTCTTACTCTGAGGACAGCTTCCTGGGGCCGGCAGTCTGGCTGCTGTGTATGCGGAGCAAGCCACCTCTTCACAAGCCCAGGGGAAACATTTGGAGCACAGATTGCGAAGCACCTGAATCTGAAATGTTTATTTCTTGGCTGGCTTTTATTTTCTTCCCACTATCAAAGAAACTCTGGCTGAAGTTGCCACATTAATCACTTGTCTAATTTCATTTCTTAAAACCTAGTTATTTTTAAATGATAAGTAACATGATTTACTGCCCTTTTTGATTTAGAAACCTGTTCAAAATGTGGAGTGGTGCCTGCCTCTTTGTTAGCAGAGCCTTGAGATGCTTTTTCCTTTGCTTTTTTTTTTAATTGATGATAATTAAGTGTTTATGCTTCTTTCATCTGAAATATACATGTTCATTATTGATATAGTTCATGCACTTTGGAATCATTTAGTTTAGATATTGGTTATTTCTAGTAAAAGGCAATATGGTTGGTGTTTCTAGATAAAGAGGTTAAGAGGAATACCCTGACCTGTTGTGATTATTTTTCAATAGGCTACCTTTCCATTTGTGGGTAGTTAGCTAATCCTGTGAACAAGGTCACCAATTCAGTTCCTAGAGGACTGAGTTCCGTGGTCAAAGTTGTGCTCTGACTTTGCAGTGTGGAACACTGCTCACAAAGTATGCATGCCACTTCTAATCTTTCATCACTTCTTATGGTCTCAGTATGTAGCAGGCCAGGTCATGTGCTGTCCCTTTAGGCCAGAGGGTAAGGACAAAGGCTGATAGGTTTGGGTGTATTACCATGGGAGGGTGCTGGGGATGCAGGTAGTGGGTAAGTTATGGTATGCCCACCCCCTCATCCAAATTCACGTGTTGAAGTCCTACCCCCACTACCTCAGAACGTGACTGTATTTGGAGATAGTAGTCTTGGGTGGGATGGTGGGAGGGAGGATCCAAAGGAAGGGGACATATGTATACTTACAGCTGATTCACGTTGTTGCGCGGCAGAGACCCACACAACACTGTAAAGCAATTATCCTACAATTAAAAATAAATTTTAAAAGAGGCACTTAAATTCAAATGAGGCGACTATGACTGGTGTCCCTAAAAATAGTGATCAGGACACAGACACACCCAGAAGGGAGACCAGGGAAGACCCAGCGAGAAGGCAGTTCATCTACAAGTGAAGGGGAAGGGCCTCAGAAGAAACAAACCCCGTCAACAGCTTGACCTCAGATTTCTAGCCTCCGGAATGATGAGAAAATAAGTCTCTGCTGTTTACGTCACCCAGTCTGTGGTGCTTGGTTACGGCAACCCTAGGAATCTGATTCAGGTGGAAAGTGGGCAAAACAGGGTGGACTTGGGAAATGAGTTACATACATTTTTGGTAAGCTGGTCAAGTGAAAGAGCTCATGGATTTTACTGCTCCTATAATTTACCCACCTGTAAATAGATTTCCTGTCCTTGAATTGGTGTGATTCCCCATGTTGTAATGAAGTAGCTTTTGTAGCCTGAGTGGACTACGTGGACTAAGTGGTTGGAAAGTCCAGTGAATCAGCTCTGAGGAATGGGCTGTGGAGGGCTGACGCCAGGACTCTCCTTCTAAGGCTGCCCCTGCAAAAGGCACCCCTCCTGTCTGAGCGGGAGGGGGGAGAATCATGGCTCTCATGGGACAAGCCTCGTGGGTTCAGCTTTACGCCCATGGTCTCCTTTTGTTTTTGCTACAGACTTGCCTGACATACTATATTTTACAAATGAGAAAATCGAGGGCATGACAGTGATAAGAACTTGTGACTTCAATAGTTCTGCCTGTATGCAAACTCCAATTGCTTTTTTATTACACCATAATGCCTCCAGTTTCTTCTTCTTCTTATTTTTTAATGTTATTGCTTTGGTCCCTATGATGCTAATTTTATGTGTCAACTTGGCTAGGATACAGTGCCTAGTCGTGGAGTCAAACACAAGCCTCGCAGTTGCTGAAAAGGTATTTGTTAGATGTGATTAACATTGTAATCAGGGGATTTTGAGTGAAACAGATTACCCAGCTATTGGGTGGGCCTCCTTCAGTCAGATGAATGCCTTAGCACACAGGTTTCTCTAAGGAAGATAAATCCTGCCTCAAGACCGCAGCATGGGGCTTCACTGGTGGCTCAATGGTAGAGAATCTGCCTGCCAGTGCAGGACACATGGCTGCTGTCTGTGGTCTGGCACGCTCCCACATGCTGTGGATCAGCTAAGTCTGTGAGCCACAACTATTGGGCCTCTGCTCTAGAGCCCAGGAATCAGAACAACTGAACTCACGTGCCGCAAATACTGAAGCCCGTGCACCCTAGAGCCCGCGCTCTGCAACAAGAGAAGCCACTGCAGTGAAAAGCCCCTGCTCCCTGCAGCTACAGAAAAGCCTTCATAGCAATGAAGACCCAGCACAGCCAAAATAAATAAATAAATAAAATTATTTTTTAAAAACAACCGCAGCATGGTAAGCTGCTTGAGTTGCCAGCCTGCTCGCTTGCTTTGTGGATTTCAGACCCAAGACTGCAACGTCAACTCTTACCTGAATTTCCAGCTTGTCAGCCTGCCCTGTAGATTTGGCATTTGCTAGCTCCCACAATTGTGTGAGCCAATTTAAAAAAATCTCTCTCACTGTTCCATTGGTTTTGTTTCTACAGAGAACCTTGACTAATACAAGTCTTTAAATTAAATTGAGCTTCAGCTTGGAAGGTGGGAAGTTTCACTGTTGTAAACAAACAATTCCCAAATCTCAATGGGCTGGACTCAGTGAAAACTTTATTTCCTACATATCATGATCCAACGGAGTGTTGGCGGGTTGGCCATCTCTCTGGTGATTAGGGAACCAGGTTTCTCCCCAGTGGCCCTACCATCTTTCAGGGGTCCTGGGTACTCCCTGGATCCTTTGCATCTGGCTGGGAGGGGAGGCAGTGGGCGTGGAGGTCCTCACCAGGGATGTTCGAGGCCAGACACACTTTCTCTATATTCTAGTGTCCCAGAGTTCTGCCACATGACCACTCATGTCTGCAGGGACACGGGGACATGTAGTCTTCCTGGGAGAGTCCAGAAAAGAGAGCGTGTCTTGGAGAGCACTGGGCTTTCTCATCACACTTGACAACTGCCAACATGGCTATAGACACAATAAGGGTAGGGAAAAAGTCAACAGAATGAATGGACACTTTCTGAAAGGGAACACAATGTTTCTACATGTCTATTATTTTTAAAGTTACTTTGTGGATTTATAATTTTAATGTATGGGCTTTCCAGGTGGCTCAGTGGTAAAGAATCCACCTGCAGTGCTGGAGATGGGGGTTTGATCCTTGGGTTGGGAAGATCCCCTGGAGAAGGAAATGGCAGCCCATTCCAGTATTCTTGCCTGGGAAATCCCATGGACAGAGGAGCCTGGCAGGTTGCAGTCCATGGGGTCACAAAGAGTCAGACATGACTGAGTGACTAAACAATAATAACAACAATTTTAGTGGATAGAGAACACAATCCCAATCAAAATAACCATAGGATTCTTGCCCTGGGAATTTTCCCCAGAATTTGTTTGGGAAAATAATGGAACATATAACCAAAAACAACTTTGGGTAGGAAGAACAGTTAAAGTGGAAATCTATTTCCACCAGATATTAGAAAGGATAGAAAATAACACATTGCTGCTGAGATACCATTTAATACCAGGTAGTAATGACCGGATCTGGTGACCTTCTAGAAAAATGAACAAGTTCATTCTCTGCTGGGAGCATTGTTACCTCATTACAAGTCTTTCAAAAAGCAGGGTGAGGAGATATATGTTTATTATATATATTTACCAGGAGCCATAAAAATGTTCCTACTCTTTGACCCAGTAACATTGATGCTAGGACTTTATTCCAAGGAAAAAACTCAGCTCAAAAAAACAAAAAGCTATATGTAAGAATATATTCATTGTATTGTTATTCTTAATGGGGAAAAAGTTGGTGCTATGTTTACAAATACTGAATGGTTTTTCTAATGAGAGTGCTCCTCTTTTTTCAAATACCAGTGTCTCACCAGCCCCTGGTAGAACAAGAGCTGAAAAACAGAATTTGGCTTTAAATTGATGAGAAAAAGCTGAGGCGGAGCATGGCTGTAATGGAATATCTGCTCACCACTGTGAAATCATATCGCCTTTGTAGATCTAAGCATAAGATTCTTTTTCTCTCCCTGGTCTGGAAAACACACTATGGTCATTATTAAGACAATTTTCCTAACTCTAAAAAGCCTCAATCCTGCTTGCCTTTGGAGATTCTCTTGGGGGAACAGAAAAGAAAAACGAGATGAAAGTGAAGCCCAGCCTCACTCATGTTTGCCCCTGACAAACAGAGATGCCCCGGGAAGGAACCCAGGTGAGGATTAGATAGATCTGGGCTGTGATTTGTGTGTGTGCAGAAGACTCCAACAGCGAGAGAACAGTCTGGCTGCTTCCTGTAAGCCACGAACATCTCTGTGGATTGACCCTTTGTCCTAAGATGTGGGAGGTGGGATGCTTGCTCCCCTCTGCTGGGAGCATAGAGACTCTGGTCCCCCTTCCACCCTCCTCACCTCTTGATGGGGCAGAAGCTAACGTGTAGAGGGCAGGGGGAGGGTTCTGAGTGCACTGGGACACTCTCTGCCTACAGGATGTCTGTGACAGTGAATCCACTGGGAGGTGCTGGGTAAGCAACAGGACAGGGGGTGGGGAGGGCAGTGGTGAAGTCCTAGCCTTGCTGAGGAATGCAAGTCTCCCCTGGGGGTGTCTATCTTCTCTTCCACCATCTCCTAAGCTACCCCAGGGAGACCAGCCCCTGCGGACCCCCAAGATTCTTTGCAGAGTCGACCAGGCAGCTTGGCTATCTAATACAGTTTTTGGAAAAGGGTCTCTGCAGAAGACACAAGTGGGAACAGATTTACTGAGAGCAATGGCAATAGAGACAGAAATCATAACAGCAAGCACAGTAATTATAGGATTGCCAAAGACACAATAACAGCTCTTTCCCAATGCCTCCCACTGTCCTGGCTGGACTCCCTGGTTCCCGGGCCCCGAGGCCTGTGCTCGTGAGGATGGCGGTCCCGCAGGCAGTGACGGGCCTGCGCCCTGACCCTCCTACCCGACGTCCTGGGCCCGCGTGTGCACACACACACACCACACCCCCGCCAGTGGTGGTGGGAGCTTTAAATAAACACAGGCGAGGGGAAGAGAGGGCAATAAGCAGCCTGTGTTCTCACACCGCACACAACAGGCCTCCTTGTGGCTCCAGCTCAGGGAGCTCCCCTCCCTGCTGCCCCAAACATTTCCTCTTCCAAGAAAGCACTTCACAAACGATACCCTGGACAACGGGAGTAGTTTTGAGTCACCAGCCACACAGGGAGCTGGAGGTTGGGGAAAGTCCCTCAGTGCGGGTGGAGGCGGGCGGCCCCTCGGAGGTTGGGACAGGGCGTCCCTGTGGTCTCCAGGTGGGATCCAGGTGCTGGCTTTCTCTCCTCTTCTCAGGAGAGGGCTGGCATGGTGGTGAGTCCTGGCCACCCGACCAGCCCAAGATCTATGTGGATGTCTTAGCTTTCCCAGTTTAGCTGGACAGTCTTTGTTCTCTCCCTTCCTCTTTCTCGCTTTTTATCTCTTTCTCTTTATCCTTCCATCTTATTTCTATTTGTTGAGCATTTACTTTGCACCTAATACTGTGCTGGGGCTTCCCTGGTGGCCCTGATGATGAAGAATCGGCCTACAGTGCGGGAGACTGGGTTCGATCCCTGGGTCAGGAAGATCCCCTGGAGAAGGGAATGGTAACCCACTCTAGTATTCTTGCCTGGAGAATTCCATGGACAGAGAAGCCTGGCAGGCTACAATCCATGGGGTTGCAAAGAGTCAGACATGACTGAGCAACTAACACTCTACTTTCAATACTGTGCTGGACATTTAGGAGGCTGCAAATAAGTGAAAGGCATGCTTTCATCTTCCAAAGAGTGAGAGCCTTGTTCCTGAGACTGTAACTTGCCCTAACTAGGAAAAAGGAGTCCTTGTTTCCAGAACTTCTCTGTCACAGATTAGTGGTATGACCTTGGACAGGTCACAGAACATTTTCTGACTTCAGTTTCTCCAAAATAGGGGGTCATACAAGGTTATCCCATCCTTTCCTAAACTCTGTTGAATCTTTATGGTGAGCATCCAATAAGTAGTTTGTTCACTTGGTGGAGAAAGATACCATTGCAGAGTTCCTAGAGAAGGCTTTGCGGAAGAGATGGGACTTTAGTTAACTCCCAAATGATCATAGGAAATAAGTGCAGAGAGAAAGATACCTACAAATCCAAGAGACTAGTGGCGTCTGGGAGGAGGAAGTTATAAGGAAGTTCTAGGTTAAGATAGTCCTAGGTTAAGATGTGTGCAGAAGGAATTGAAAAGGGAAGAGGAAGCAAATATTGTGAAAGATAGATCTCACTGGCTACATACAGGGTAATGAGAGAAAAAGTCACACCAAATGGTGTGTTGATGTTAAACACAGACCCTCTTAATCATGGTGGTATCACTGATGGAACTAGAAGACAGTTAATAGAGTCAGTTTGATGGAGCTGATGGAGAAGATGCTGAGTTAACTTTCAGATGCATTGAGTTTGAGAGGATAACAAGACATCCACTGGAAATGTCCAAGGTGCAACTGAAAGTGCGACGAGCCCTTCAGAGGAAGGTCTGCAAAGACTGGGGAGTCGCCTGGTTAGAGGTTCATGCTGAAGTGATGAGACAGAATGAGAACTTTGACAAAGTGTGAGAAGAAGGAACAGCAGAGCGTTGAGGAATGAGATTTGGGGATCACTCATCAGTTGAGGAGAAGCCAACAAAGGAGACAGGAAGAATGGGAGCCAGGAGTAGAGTAAGAAGGAGGAGGAGGGGTCCGATTTCCAGGCAGGTGAGGAGTGTATCTAGTACCACCCCCAAGATAAAGGACACCCAAGAAAATGCTCTGAGATGGCAAACATGTGGTCACTGTTGAGCTTTCCTGGTTTTATTATTAATTCTTTCTCTTTTATGGAAATGTCTGATGGACATTTAGGAAGTTTGGTGGAATTAGTTGCTCTAAAGGTCTTTTGGCGTGTTCATTTATTTTTAAGAGAGAACCTGGAGGAAATTGAGTTGGAGTGCCGAAAACCCTTATTTTAAAATATTACTGCTAGATTTATAGTCAATTATGTGTGACTCCTTCATTTCTTAAAGATTAATATCGAAGTTGAGACTGAAACATATAAAATATTTTAACTTTGGAGGAGAGGCCGTGTCCACTTTGGGTGTCTGAATCAACATGACCCTTCTTGCCTAATATATATATATATATATATATATGTAAATTAGCATATGAATTTAGGTGCAGATTCCCAAAAGCCCCTATGAGACCATGTACCCAAGTGAAGAACTTTAAACATGTTCCAGCTCCCTACATTATGTAACCTGAGTCCATTTTTCTTATTTAATAAATAAAGACAATCCCTTGTACAATGAAGATTAAATGAACAAATACAAAATGCTCAGAACAAAATGTAGCACATGGTGAGCATTCAGTAGTTATTATCTGTTATGGTTACAGTATGTTTTTAGGTGAAATTTCCTCAACAGAATGACTGTTCTCTGGACAAAGCTCTTTTTTCTTAAAATATCTTTTCAGTCATATACTCATTCACTCGGTTATTTTCTTTCTTCCTTTTTATTAGTATGTCCTAGGGCCTAGGGAGTTAAAAAAAAAAAAAACCACAAAAAACAAAAATGAAAAAACCAACTAAATCTCCAGTCCTCATCACCAAGGTGCTCTCAACCTAGAGACATGTAAGCAGATGCTTACTTTCCTCCAAAGGTTTCAGCATCAGGGTTTCAAGTAAGGAAAAGGCAAAGAAGTAGATTTGGAGCAAAAGATACTTTCTGTCGGGAAGATTTTGGAAGATGGGTATAATATATTACATGCATTGAGATTTTAATGTGTTTGAAATCTGCTAATTTGGAATCGAGTGAAATTAAGTCTTAGATTGAATAGTGGGAGGACCTTCTACTGTTCTCAAGTGAAAATTATTACACAAAGTAACCATATATAAGAACCAAGGAAATAGTTTCTTAGGTATTATGTTACTAAGACTCTGGTTTTACTTCTATTGTAGCCTCTTGAAGCATATTGTCATTTGCTTATACTAGACTATGATCTCTTGGAGAACGGGGAGTCCATCTCATTCAGTTTTGTGCCTGTTACTGACTAATTGTATGTATGATTGCATTTAAAGGGCAAAAGAAGTTTTCCAGTCATTCTTTAAGTCATTGTAACAGAATACTTTTACATCGAATCATTAAGATGCATTACCAGTGACTATCTGTCCATTAAGATGTCTACCTGGCAAACACCTTGTCAATCTATGATTTAATGTATTATTCTAGAAATTATTAAGACAACTTTAAAAATATTGAGAAGTTCAGAAGCTTCACTAACTCTAAATGACTTCTGTGGTTCAGTCGCTCAGTCAAGTCTGACTCTTTTGCGACACCATAGAATGCAGCATGCCAGACTTACCTGCCCTTCACTATCTTTACTCGTTAGATTAAAACAAGCCTCACATTCCAAATTACTCTTTTAGAAAAGCTTTTATCTTGGAAGGAAAATGGAAGAAAAGCCTAAGAATTCACTTACCTTTGGTGTCTTTGGGGTTCATAAGGGGCTTCCTTAAACATTTTTTAAATTAAAATTCCTTTGAAATAGTTTTATGTACCACTTGAGTCCCATTATGTACTTTTTACATTAGGACTGAACAAGCTTCTGAATAGAAAATCAAACTGGGATTTTCTCCTGAACAATATGAAGGGAAAAACAGATGTTTTTTCATGATTGTATCTGGGTTTATTAGGAAAATGTACTTTGAGTTAAAACATTTTTCATAAGAACTAAAGACAAGGTGCCCAATTTTACTGAATAAGTAGAATGTGAGACAAAACTCAAACTTCTTGGTCTGGCTTCTGGGTCTGGATCGAGTGTCCAAGTTCAACTTACTGTTCTAATCTATCTTTCCATGTCTCCCTAATCATCTCCTCCAATCTACCCAGACATGTCTGTTTATGTTTCCCCAAACTCATGAGCTTCCCAGCCTATTCTCCCTACCTCTCACAGCTCACTGAACTCCTCCCCTAGTCCCAGGAATTGACATTCAGATAAAATCCTTCCATCCTCTGAGGAATATTCATTCCTCACTGGAGCCCTTCTGGAAATTATTCACCCACCCACGCTTCCTTTTTAATGAATGGTTATTGAGTGATTTCTCCAGGCCAGTCACTGCGCTAACTGCTTTACAGGCATTATCATAACAACCCTATAGGTAGCTAATGTTATTAGCCCCATTTTCCAGGTAGAGAAACAGGTTTTGAATGGCAAATTAATTTTCTCAAGATCACATAGCAAGGAAATGACAGCCAGGATGTCAACGCATTTCCAAGTGATAATTTGGTGTGAGAGGGTGGCACAAGGGGAGAGAGCCAAGGCAGAAATAAAAAAAAAAAAAAAAGAAAGATCCTAACGTTGATCCCTGTGGACCCAGAATGGATTAGGTTACAGTACGATTACAGCCCCGCCTTGGTCTCAGTAGCTTAATGGAATGTGCAGTGCAGCCAGCAGGGGGCACTGTAACCACTCAGGGCTTCCAATGACAGAGCTCCACCTTGATAAGCCCTTGCCAGATCATGGGCAATAGGAGACAAAGAGGTGAATTTTGGACCAGCACTTGTTCACCTGGAAGTGACTTACACCACTCCGGTTGACATTTCACTGGACAAAGTAAGCCATATGTCCAGCCTCATATCAAGGGGGTGGAAAGTGTAATGAAGCCACCTTTTTTGGAGGGAGAAGAACCAGAAATAGTTGATGCACAGGACTCAAACTACCCCAGTGCCTGGACAGGCTTCATCAGAGCGTGGATCCTGATTCAGCACTGGGATGGTGACAAACACAAAAGACAGTGTTTCTGTGGCAGACACAAGTGGAGTTACCACGTTCTCTTCCTCTCAGGGATCACTCATTCCAGAGGGGAAATGCAGAGGATTCACGGAGAAGATGTCCAGAAAAAACACCATCATTTAAAAATACTGTCACCAAAAGGACCTCCCAGTCATCTGATTATGCAGACCAAGAGCAATTCTGTGGTTGTGTGTTATCATGGGAAGCAAACTTCTCTCTTGTTTCTGTCCAGGCTTGGGACACACAAGATTTCATCCCATTTTCATTTCCGAAAATGTCCATATGCAAGATCTCTTATGCACAATCCACAGTTCATAAAACTTTATCAAACGCCAACATTAAAACCAATTTACCTGTTTCCCTTTAAGTATCATTTGTGGCTTTTTTTTTCTTCTCTCTACAAAGTTTGCAAGAAGAACTCTCTTTAGTTTGATAAGAAAGCTTTCATTTTCAGTTTGACTGTTGTTGTTCAGTCCCTCAGTCATGTCTGACTCTTTGCGACCTCACAGACTGCAGCACGCCAGGCTTCCCTGTCCTTCATCATCTCCCGGAGCTTGCTCAAACTTATGTCATTGAGTCAGATGATGCCATCCAGTGAGGCAGCCGGATGCCAGGACCACCGAGAGTGCCCTGAGGGTTTGGCCCCTCCCTCCCCCAATTTGACTAATAAGTGCTTTTTCAGTCACATTTCTTTAGAATTGGAAACTATGTTATTTTAGACAGTTTCTGATGCTTCCTGGCTTGACATAAAAGTAAAAAGTAAATGGATTTGAATCCATTCTTTTCCCTTTTCTTCCTCCTCTCCTTGTTTTTTTAAAATTGTACGCCAGGCTCCTCTGTCCATGGAATCCTCTAGGCAAGAATTTTGGAGTGGGTTGCCATCCCTTCCCCAGGGGATCTTTCTGACCCAGAGATCAAACCCTGGTCTCCTGTATTGCGGGCAGGTTCTTCACCGTCTGAGCCATCAGGGAAGCCCCAAACATAAGAAGAAAATGGATTTGAATCCACCCTCTTCCCTTTTCTTCCTCCTCTCTCTCTCTCTTTTTTTTTTTAAATATTTACTTATTTGGCAGTACTGGGCCTTAGTGTTACTGGGAATCTCCAATCTTCATTGTGGCCTGTAGGACTTTTTAAATTAAAAAAACCTGTTTTTAGCTACGCATGCGAACACTTAGCTGCAGCACGTGGGGTCTAGCTCCCTGACCAGGGATGATTCCTGGTCGCATGCATGGGGAGTGAGGAGTCTTAGCCACTGGACCACCAGGTACGCTTCCCTTCCTTGTTCTTTGTCCCCTCATCTCCTTCCCTCTCCTGGCCTCACGCACCCCCCCCCACTCCCCCCCCCACCCCTCCATGCCTCCCTGTCTCTTGTACAGTCACCATTTTACCAGCTCAGACCCACCTGGTACAGACCAGCTCTTATTTCTTCCTAAGGTCGGCACCTCACATCATTTCCTTGTCTCTTCATGCCAGTTTGTGTCCCTGGACTTAACTTCCGCAGTGTCAAGTACTTTCTCTTCAGAGCTGTAATGAAAACGTATTTCTGCGATTATTTGCGGAGTTATTTGTTCAACGGCTTTCTCCCAATAAAACTGTCAGCTCCGTGAACGCAGGCCCCAGGATCTCCTGTTTGTTTCTGTGACTAGAGATCCAAGCACTACACCTGAATTTGTACGGTTTGGGTACCTGTTTAGTCAGCAGTGTGCTTTCTTTGCCATCATCCTTATGTTTGGGTGACCTGGTGGCTGTTTTTGGAGGGGAGTTGAGACCTGCAGGTGAACTCAGATGGGAATGAAGAGACAGCAGAAACCCCAGGAAAATGAGAACAGCAGCAACAGAAGTATCTGCTCAGCACTGTCTTGCTCCCTGTGTTGATGTTTGTGAATAGTGGTCAAGGGACAGTTAGGACCAGTAGAAGCTTATGGCTTCAAAACTCTGAAATTTAAAAGTGGCATTGATGGAATGGTACCTGGGGTGGGGGAAGAGGGAGAAAACCCCATTTCTTCCCACTAGTTACGTAAGGTCGTTTTCTGCCTGCCAGCACGTCTGATATGATAGTCTGAAAGCACCATTTTCTTGGTAAAACAAACACAGACTTCTCTTTAAAAACACCTTTTGATACTTTATGAGTAGGGCTGGTGTATGTAACCGATCAAGACCAACATATGGCTTATTATGACATTTAGCTGATTAAAATAGTCTAGACATAAACTTGAGATTTCAGAAATGTTTAAGTTAAGTAAGAAATACATTTTAATGTACAGGAGATGTGTACCTAGTCCGAGACCACCTGTATCCCTACAGGAATTACAGAGCAGGAAGTACTTTTGACTCAAGAAGTGTGTCTGAAAATTAAGGTTGTAAATTAACAACAGCTTGTCTATTAGATTATTTCGGCCATAAAGGACTCAGTATGTTTCAAAATGCTCGTGATTTTTCAATACATTTCTGCGGTTCGATTTAATAAAGAGTGATGCTGGGAATGGCTTTGGCTTGAAGGTCTGCAAAAGCACATTTTTAGAAAATCCCGGAGAATAAATAGTAGCTGCTAGTTAGGCTGTGGTAAAACACACCTGTGGCTAATGGAAAAGGAAAAGTTTGAGCCGCCCTTGGCAGCGGCCTCGGAGCCTGAGCCTCCCCGGGGGGTGGGGGGGAGCTGCCGTGGCTTCGTGGTCAGCGCCTGCCTGGCTTCGGACCCATTGCCAGGAGGGCTGGGGGGGGGGGGGGCATGTCTCATCCTGCCTCGTGGGCCTTGGGGATGGCAGCCATGCTCCCTGGTTTTCTGGTTTTTGTTTTCCTCACCTATAACTTGTGAATAATGAGGTCTAATTAACACACAGGGTGGCTGTGAGGATTAATTGGCTAGTGTTTGGGGCCAAGCACTTTAAAGTGGAGTATCTTATGAGTGGTTGTAGGGCAAACCTGAGGCTTGGTTTAGGCTGTGATTTGTGACTCGTTTTTCTGTCACTGTGACCTCTTCTGGGTGTGTAGGAGGTGGGAGAGGTCAGAGAAACACGTGGGGTGGGATGGTCAAGAGACCTGGGTCTCTGGATTTTGAGAGAGAGAGAGAAAGGGATTAGAGAAGAAAAAAGGAGGGAAAGGAGGAGGAGGGAGGGAGAGAAAAGTAAAGAGAAGAGAGAGTAAACACTTTTTAGGTCTCTGAGGGCCCAGTTCCCAGGTGGTCTCTGAGTGGGAAATACTGGAATTGACTGGGATGAGGCCAGGGTAGAAGAGAACGTGGTATTTTTGCCTTTCTCCTGCAGCCAAACTATTGAGTTGGCAGGAAGACATGGAGCTCACAGTGACCTGAAGCCCATTCCCTAAGTTTGTTTGGCCAAGGTATTCATTCTGTCCTTGCATATGAACTCTGCTAACCTTGTCCTCGCTTAGGTACTCTGTGGCCAGGACAGCGGCATGGTGGCCAGGAGAAAAAAGGCCTTCTCCTGGTTTCTGAGTTACCATGTGACTCAATGGTACCCCCTTCTCCTCCCTGGTTTCCTCCTTTGAGAAATGAGGAGGAGTGGATGAGATGGGGAGGTGTATTGGTTAGCTTTTGCTGCGTGACAAACCACCCTGAAACACTGTGGCTTCAAGTAGCTAACATTTCTTTAACTCCGAGTTCTGTGGGTTGGCATTTTGGATTGGCCTCCTCTGGGTGGTTTTGCGGGTTGGGTCTGGGCTTTGCTGACCTCAGCTGGGCTTGCTCATGTGTCTGCGGTCAGCTGGGGGGTGGGAAGCTGGGGCCAGCTGGCTTATGATGGCCACGTCTGGACCATGGGATGACTGGAACCTTTCTTCTTGAGCTTGCTCATCCTCCAGCAGCCTAGCCCAGGCTGATTCACGTGGTGGTCAAAGTTTCTATTAAAAAAAGTGGAAACTGCAAGGTCTCTGGAGACCTAGGCTCAGAACTGGCATGATGAAGGCACACTCTAGCCCAGATTGGAGGGCAGGAAAATAGACAAAACTTCTCGATGGGCACAGCTGCAGAGTACTGTGGCCAAAATTTTCTCCAAGCTACCACATCAAGACAATGAATAGGAATTAGAACTAATAGGTGAACAGCATCTATTTTTTTTAGTTCGGTTTTAAGGATTTGAGGTTGTAAGTCCTGGCTGGTGTTTTGCATTCGTTAATGTGATTTTAAATGTTTTCGCACCTTTTTGTTGATTTTAACCACTGTACTAGGCTTCTTTTGCTTCTATATTCCTCTGAAAGCAATGTTGAGTAGTTAATGAAGATTTTATGGGGTAATTTGCATATCCACAGGCCCGTTGAATAATGGACATTCAATAAATAACTATTGCACACAAAATTGGTAACATGTATAAATACACAGGTCTTTTAAACATTTTTTTGCATAACAAAAATATTAATTATTGTAGAAATTTAGAAAAAGGATATAAAGAGATGGCAATAGAAATCATTTTTTATTCCATCACCAGTGGTAATTATGTATAATTGTTCATTTTTGGTTGTAATTCCTTTAGGATTTTTTTTTTCAGTGTATATGTGGGTACTTCTGCTGCAAACCTGGAATCACACTGTGGTGCTGTTTTTATAATCTCATCTTTCACTTTGATAAATCCACATTTACTGCCTCATTTTTGATGACTGCTCAGTATTCTAGTGCACACATGCACCGTGTTTTACTGAATGTATCTACTCTTGCTGGGCATTTAAATATTTTCTGGCTTTTAAACATGATTTTTAAAAACACCAGATGAACATTTTAGTGTTAAATTCTCTGAGAATCTTTGTGGTATAAAAGAAGTGTATTTGGTCTTTGCCTCTGGCTCCTGGCACAGGACTCCTAAAACCCTTGGAATTTCCTGAGTGACAGGAGCATCTTTATTTATAAGGTGGCCCTTTAAAGCACACTGGACTTTATGCTGATAAGGTGAATTAGGATGGGGACCCTGCCTAGTTTCAGAATGGAACTGGTTACCAGAAAGACCAAGTGATTAGGAGGCTGAAACTTTCAGCCCCACCCACTGACCCCTGCAAAGGGAAAGGGCAGGGAGGACTGTGATTAGCTCTGTGAAAACTCTTGAACAGTGAGATTTGATTAACACCTGGATTAGTGAAGAGCATCCCCATGTGGGAAGGGTGACACACCCTAGTTCTACAGGGATAGATGCTCTTGTGTTCTGGACCTTTCTGGATCTCACCCTACAAACATACTTTACATCTGGCTGTTTATTGATAGGCTTTAATAATATCCTTTGTAATATTATTAAGGATAATATTTTTACTAGATTAAAAGCTGATACTCTAGTAAGCAAACAGTTGTTTTATTTTGTTTTTGGAGTTGTATGAGCCATTCTAGCAAATTAATTGAATCTGAGGAGGAGGTTGTGTGAGCCTCTGATTTATAGGTATGAGTCAGAAGAACTGGTAAAAACCTGGACTTTTGACTGACATCTGAAGTAGGGGATAGCCTTCCAGTCTAGAAGTGGTGTTACTCTGTCAAAGGGTAGATATGTTTTAAAAATTTTTGATTCATTCTAAAAAAACCCAAGAAAATGCGATCATTTTTTCACACATGGCTTACCGATAAGAATGCCTACATTCTTTGACCTACCACATTCAACACAGATTTGTAAATGGTTCTGAATCCTTCTGTGATGACTCTATATCTCATCGGAGGTTATACAACTCTCAAGATCAACAAAGTGCAGAGCTGGAAAAAATCCCAAAGGTCATTAAGTCTAACCCCATAGGCAAAGCTCAAATGCTTACACCTTCTCATTGCATTCACCGTGAAGTATTGGGTTTAAGAAACACAACAGACATAACATTGAGGTGTATCTGACAAACATCAGCCTCACTTAGAGCTGTTGAGCGTGACTGAGTTTCTGCTCTGTCTAGGGCAAGGGAAGGAGGGAGAACAGACTTCCAAATGGCCAAAAAGAGCAAAACAACTTCTGTAGCCCAGTTGTTCCAGTCTCTCAACCCAGCCGGCTAAAATCATTAGCAGAATCTGCTCAGGGCTGGGGTTTTGAGAGAAGTTACAAATAGAGAGCTAGAGCATTCTTCTATCAGGAGGGGAAAATAATGAAAAATAAATTAAACACATGTGGAACAAGTATAAGAAATAGATTAATTCCACTAGAATTTTTCTGCCATCCTTTGCAAATTTTAGAAGCTGGGACAACCAGCAATTCTTAATTCCCTTCAGCATTCAGAGTTCTAATCTGTGTCTTTTGGTTGGCATGCAGTTTGAGCTCAGAAGATGGATTTACGAAAGCAAAAACACAGAAGCATCCTTCAACCCTACTTTTTCCTGGACACTGCTCCTTCTTTCAAAAGCAGGAGAGGTCTCAGGTTGGTAGTAGCACCTGGCACACTCCAGTGAACATGTGAGATTGCCCATTCCTCGACAGGTCAAGTGATGGTTCAGACCTGGCAACTGTTCGCTCCCTCTGGAAATCACAGCATTTTGATGGGGCCAGACTTGTCATCCCGACTCCTTTTTCTCTTACGATGAGTTCTCTCCTAGAAGACTCTCATCCTGTGCACTTTTCTGATGGGTCGACCTCACCAGATACGTCAAAGCAGATCTGAATCATGCTTGGTGGACATGATTTTGCCTCAAACTGAGGAATCTGATGTTAACCAAATGTTTTTGACCCCATTCCCATTTCCCCCCAGAAATCCCCAACAGCATTGCCTTGGGGCTTCTCTCATTTCCTCAGGAAACTCATTGGGGGAATGGAGACTTGAATCACTTATACTAGTGACCTGTTTTGTTAACAGTCTCTCCCATTTTTAAAATAGAAAACATATAGCATAAACAGTAACCACAGAGTTTTATGTGATATGTTTTAGGTGCTATGAGAATATCATCTGCTGATACTTTCTGATTCAGCATGGCTGAACCTCTGTGGTTTCTCTGTCTTACTTGAATGAGATAAAAAAACCCTTTTTGTTTTCCTAAACATTTCTAGGTGTAGTTCACGCAAACTGTGTTCTATGGCAGTGTTATTATAATTATAAGATTATCAATCACAACAATATCAGCATAATAGTGGCATTTCAATGCTCCCAGTGTCTGAACAGTTTATTAACAAGGAGAAGTTCTGGATGTGCCAGAGTTGGCAGAAAATGTCTCTGGGATTTCAAGATAAACTGAAAACATGGGAAGTGAACTTGGCAATGCTTTGGTTAAAAATCTCCCAAGGTTAGGGCACTTGAGTTGTAAAGAATGGCTGGAAAAATCTTGTTTTGAGGGGAATTTAGAGAACATATATGTGATTTAAAGGTCTTCTCCGGTGGCCCAGATGGTAAAGAATCTACCTGCAATGTGGGAGACCTGGGCTCAATCCCTGAGTTGGGAAGATCCCCTGGAGGAGGGCATGGCAACCCACTCCAGTATTCTTGCCTGGAGAACCCCCAAGGACAGAGGAGCCTGGCAGACCACAGTCCATGGGTTTGCAAAGAATTGGACACAACTGAGCGACTAAGCACATCACAGCAGCATGTAATTTCAAAAACCCAAGGCCTTGTGTGAACTGCCTGAAGTGAGAAAGGAGCAAGCTAATACAGTAAACTATATTTTGGAACTTATTTTTCAAGAGGAAGAGGAAAAACAGTTTTAATGAACTGAAGGGCTAATACAGATCCTAATAAAGTCATACTGAAAGCAGGGAGACCATGTGCTTGCTATATATACATTACTTTGCTGAATGTGTGCTGTGCTCAGTTGCTCAATTGTGTCCAGCTGTTTGTGATCCCATAGACTGTAGCCTGCCAAGCTCCTCTGTCCGTGGAATTTCCAGGCAAGAACGCTGGAGTGGGTTGCCATTTCCTTCTCCAGGGGATCTTTCTGACGTGGGAATCGAACCCTCATCCTCTCCATTTGTAGGCATATTCTTTACCACTGTGCCACCTGGAAAGCCCACTTTGCTATATAACAACTCATTTTTACTGGTTTTCATCCTGAATCTCAAATCATGTAATTAATAATCTGCCTGTTCATTTATGACATAAATTGTGATTCTTTTATTAATAAAAGCTAATGGAAAAGGAAAAAAAAAACCAAGGTCTCATTCAAACAGCCTTTTCTCAGATGGTGTTTCCTGACGCTTCACTTTGGATGTTTTTCTCTTTTCTCTGACTCCTCAAGCACTTTGTTGCATTTCTTATGTGGTAATAGTCCCTCAGTTTTGTTTTAGGATCCTTTGAAGCAAGCATCTTGGCTCACTTGTCTTTCTGTCCCTAACTCATCGCAGCATCTGGACACAGTAGGAATTAATGCTTGCTGAATGAAGGAATAGAACGGAGAAGGAAGGACTACTAGCACATACAACTTACCCAGAGGCAAGCTCTCCAGGATATAATTAGGTGTGCGTAGGAGACAAACATAGAACAAAAGAAATGAGGAGGTGAAATCTTGAAAATATCAAGTTTACACCTTCTCTGTTGTTTTTTGATCAACTCAGTTTGATTTAATGTCATGTATTAAACATCATTAGTGGGAGTGATTGAAGGCAGGAGAAGGGGCCGACAGGATGAGATGGTTGGATGGCATCACCGACTCAATGGACATGAGTGTGAGTAAACTCTGGGAGTTGGTGATGGACAGGGAAGGCTGGCGTGCTGCAGTCCATTTAGTCGCAAAGAGCTGGACATGACTGAGCAACTGAACCAGTTCAGTTCAATTAACAGGTCAGCCTGTTAATAGTGATGCTATCAGCTAGGAATGCCCAAAGCACTCACCAGCGTCTGTACTACTTGTCTGTACTACTTTGAGCCCCTGGTGGACATCCCCCCACCAGAGCCAGTGTTGTGGCTGGACCTACCCTGTGGTTCTTATTACAACTGCAGGACGCACCTCAGCAACAACCATCAGAGGACTCTGAAGAACAAAATTTATTACTCGCAGGTCCTGGAGGGTATGTGGCATGCCCAGGGGTCACACAGTGAAATCATAGGTCAAGAGAGAGTGTGCCGATTTGGGGCTCTGTTTTTATTAGTGGCCGAGTGTGGGATGTCTAGGGTTTAGCAGGTTCACTCTTTATTGGAAGTTTAAAATATAAGAGGGTCTTCCCAGGTGGTGCTAGTGGTAAAGAACTTGACTGCAGTGCAGGTGACATAAAAGATGTGGGTTCGATCCCTGGATTGGGAAGATCCCCTGGAGGAGGGCATGGCAACCTGTTCCAGTATTCTTGCTTGGGAAATTCTATGGACAGAGGAGCCTGGCAGGCTATAGTCCATAGGGTCACAAAGAGTTGGACACAACTGAAGCTACTTAACATGTGCATACAGACAAAATATGAGTGGAAATTAGAGAGTGGGAATGGAGAAGTGGGATCATTCAAGTGGTCAATTATCTGGGCTACTAAGGGCTTTTAAAAAGGGAGCTTCATGGTGGGGGTGGCGTGGTTCTTTATCTGGTTGGTTTACTAGTAGATGAGTCAATCCTATGGCTGGCAGGGTGCTTTTTTGAGATGGGTATCTTTGAACTGGATGCCTTGGCAATCATAAAGCTTAAAGTCAGGCCACTATACTATGGGGGAATATCAGTAAATATAGAACCCTGTATATGTCCTTATCCACAGTCCAGCAGAGTGGATAAGTATGTCCACATTATTACAGGACATCATAATTAGCTCTACTTTAGAGTTAGTGCAGAGAAAGGCATGACCATGTGAATGGGGAGGTGGAGGGTCTGGAAATTTCCACAGACTTATCTCTTTGGGTTCTCTAGACGTTTCCCAGGTAGGCAAGACATATAGGTTGTGTGGTGTGTGGTAAACTTGTTCCAGGCAGAGTTAACAGAATAAAGAAAGGCACAGAATCATAGATCAGCATGTAGTGTTTGGGGAAATAAAAAGAGTGGTTGGAACATTGAGTACAGGTTGAAGAGTATCAAAAGATGGAGCTTGGGAGGAAGGGAGAAGTTGAAACATGAAAGCCCTTTTGCTTCAATAAGTAGTTTAGCCAGTAGTTTTCAAATTGTTCTTCCTCTACAGCAGGAATTTAACCTCTGTAAGCTGATATGACTCACTCTCTTTTTCCTATATTGTGCTATAAGAATTTATTTAAAAATCAACTTGTTCATCTTTTTCCAGGATAAAACTTCCCTGAGAGTTGGAACTTCCCTATAGCATGTGCTGTCATGTGATTTATCATCCAATTTATTGGTCTTGTGGATGCAGGATAATCTTTAGCTTTCTTTGTGAGAGAGCTGAACTGTATATAAATTCAGTTCACAAAAAGTGGTGATGCAGAGAAAAGGCAAATTTGATGTTAAAACAGAATGTAAGCTGTTGGCGGGATTTTAAAATGATACAGCCATTATGGAAAGCAGTATGAAAGTTCCTCAAAAAAAGTAAAAATAGAAGGAACATATGATTTGAGCAATCCCACTCTTGGGTATATGTCCAAAAGAATTAAAATCAGGATCTCAAGGAGATATCTGTACTCTCATGTTCATTGCAGCATTATTCATAATTGCTAAGATAAGGGCTTCTCTGATGGCTCAGATGGTAAAGAATCTGCCTGCAATGCAGAAGACCTGGGTTCAATCCGTGGGTTGGGAAGATCCTCTGGAGAAGGGAATAGCTACCCACTCCACTATTCTTGCCTGGAGAATTCCATGAACAGAAGAGCCTGGTGGGCATAGGGTTGGAAAGCATTGGACACAACTGAAGTGACTGAGCATGCATGTCAAACAGATGTACAACCTAGGGCAAGTTCTGAGTCTTGGTTTCCTTGTTTGAAAATAAGGAATAAGGATACCTGGGACTAATAATATCAGTTTTTCCTGCTTTGATGTGAGGACGAAACACAAAAACACGTATGAACAGATTCAGTGCCCTCATGCTAAAGTGTAAGATAGATTAGGAAATGCTAGTCTTTTAAAAAAATTCTTTGTCCTTATTTAAGGGTGGTAGTAATTGCCAACCTTCTGAAGCATTTTTAAAAAGTGCTTGGCTGCTAAGAAGTTTTTAATTCTTATAAGTCTCTTCCTTTTGGTAAGTAATTCTAAGTCAAATAGTTAATTCTAGTAATCCAATTTGTTGTTGGATTATGTGTCCTGGAGAGAAAAGTAGGAAATCACCTAAATGATATAGCTGATTTACATTGTTGTACAGCAGAAACTAAGACAACATTGTAAAGCAATTATCCTCCAATTAAAAAAAACCCTATGATAAACTATTATGGAAAAGAATATTAAAAAAAAGAATGTATATATAGGTGTAACCGAATTTAGTTCAGTTCAGTCGCTCAGCCGTGTCTGACTCTTTGCAACCCCATGAACTGCAGCACGCCAGGCTCCCTGTCCATCACCAACTCCCAGAGTCCATCCAAACCCATGTCCATCAAGTCAGTGATGCCATCCAACCATCTCATCCTCTGTCGTCCCCTTTTCCTCCTGCCCTCAATCTTTTCCAGCATCAGGGTCTTTTCAAATGAGTCAGCTCTTCACATGAGGTGGCCGAAGTATTGGAGTTTCAGCTTCAACATCAGTCCTTCCAATGAACACCCAGGACTGATCTCCTTTAGGATGGACTGGTTGGATCTCCAAGGGACTCTCAAGAGTCTTCTCCAACACCACAGTTCAAAAGCATCAATTCTTCGGTGCTCAGCTTTCTTTATAGTCCAGTTCTCCCATCCAAGTACTAACCAGGCCTGACCCTGCTTAGCTTCCGAGATCAGACGAGATCGGGTGCGTTCAGGGTGGTATGGCAGTAGACTATAGTCCAGTTCTCACATCCATACATGACTACTGGAAAAACCATAGCCTTGACTAAACGGACCTTTGTTTACAAAGTAATGTCTCTGCTTTTTAGTATGCTGTCTAGGTTGGTCATAACTTTCCTTCCAAGGAGTAAATGTCTTTTAATTTCATGGCTGCAATCACCATCTGCAGTGATTTTTGAGCCCCCCAAAATAAAGTCAGCCACTGTTTCCACTGTTTCCCCATCTATTTCCCATGAAGTGATGGGACCAGATGCCATGATCTTAGTTTTCTGAATGTTGAGCTTTAAGCCAACTTTTTCACTCTCCTCTTTCACTATCTTTTTTTTAAAAATTTTCTTTACTTTATTGTGTTGGTTTTGCCATACATTGACATGAATCCACCATTGGTATACATATGTTCCCCCTCCAGAACACCCCTCCCTCCTGATTCCCTCCCTCTGGGTCATCTCGGTGCACCAGCCCCGAGCATCAACCCTGGGCTGGCGATTGATTTCACATATGATAATTAATATGTTTCAATGCCACCTCTTTCACTTTCATCAAGAGGCGTTTTAGTTCCTCTTCCCTTTCTGCCATAAGGGTGGTGTTGTCTGCATATCTGAGGTAATGGACATTTCTCCCAGCAATCTTGATTCCAGCTTGTGCCCAGCGTTTCTCATGATGTACTCTGCATAAAAGTTAAATCAGCAGGGTGACAATATACAGCCTTGACGTACTCCTTTTCCTATTTGGAACCAGTCTGTTGTTCCATGTCCAGTTCTAACTGTTGCTTCCTGACCTGCACACAGGTTTCTCAAGAGGCAGGTCAGGTGGTCTGGTATTCCCATCTCTTGAAGAATTTTCCATAGTTTGTTGTGATCCACACAGTCAAAGGCTTTGGCATAGTCAATAAAGCAGAAATAGATGTTTTTCTGGAACTCTCTTGCTTTTTTGATGATCCATCGGATGTTGGTAATTTGATCTCTAGTTCCTCTGCCTTTTCTAAAACCAGCTTGAACATCTGGAAGTTCACGGTTCACGTATTGCCGAAGCCTGGCTTGAAGAATTTTGAGTACTACTTTACTAGTGTGTGAGATTTCTGTATAATAGGAATTACCAACATTGTAAATCATCTATACTTCAAAAAATAGTTAAGAAAAAAAGAGAATTAGAGGCTGCCAGAGAACACTTTGTTGGCCATTCTGTTCATTTATCCATACATCCACATTCATTCATTTATCCATCCATTCAGTGGGACACACACACATACACACACATACCTCTTTTTCTCTATTTTCTTTACTGGAAGTTATTTCCTTGTGTTAGATAAGATTTTGAAAGGCTGAGAAAAGAATTTTTGATAAGAGAAATTAGCTGGAGAGGCTTTTGAAGGGACACAAAGTTGATTCTGTTCAACGAAGAAAGGCTTTCTGACAACAGTTATGATGAGACTTGTCCTGATTCCCATCTCTCTCTGGCTTTGAAACCCTGAGCAAATTGCTTAAATTGCTGATCCTCAGCAATCTCAGTCTCATAAATCTGAATCTGGGTAGTAAAGCTCTCTAAATGCTGTGGAGAGAGTGAACTGCATTAGTGTGTGGGGGTGAAGTCCCTGGCAGAGGGCTGAATACAAAGTGTCTACTTTGGTATATATGTATGACCAAATCTGTGTCTATCTATGTATCCATCTATAAATGAGATTTGAATAAAAATTTGTTTCGCCTTTTCAGACAATTATTTATCATCAATAAAATTCTAAGTGTTAGCCTGAGTTTGGTGGCAGTGCTCGCTTTTAAGATGGTCACTGAATTTACCCAGAATATGCTTATGTTAATTTTAGCATAACTCTTGAACAAATAAAATTGATTTTTTTCATAGTTCTCAAAGGCCCCTAGAAGTACATTCTTTGGCCTATGAGCAGTCAGTGTTTTGTATATGAGAACACTGAACTAAATTATTTTAAATTCCTCTTTCAGTAATAAGATGCTCCTTTTTTTTCCCTCAAGGGGCTGAGGTGGTAGTGAAGGAAAAAACAAAAAGAAAAAAGGTATTAGGAAAGTAGGAAATGAGTGTTCTGAGTAACATGTATCCACTGCCATGTTTGTTATCTTGTTTAACACTTATGGCAATCTCTAAGAGAGTTATTATTATTTTTGTATCTTAAAAATGGCATAATTTTGGGTTTACATTGATAACATAGCTTGCCTTCAGTGAAAGCAAAAGAACTTGTATTTTAGAGAGGGAGACTGAAGAGGGAGGAAAAAAGTGAAAGTGAAGTCGCTGAGTCGTGTCCGACTCTCCATCCCCATGGACTGTAGCCCACCAGGCTCCTCCATCCATGGGGCTTTCCAGGCAAGAATACTGGAGTGGGTTACCATTTCCTTCTCCAGGGGATTTTCCCCACCCAGGGATCAAACCCGAGTCTCCTGCATTGTAGACAGATGCTTTACCACCTGAGCCACCAGGGAAGTCCGAAGAGGGAGGGGACATATATAAATCTATGGCTGATTCATGTTGATATATGGCAGAAACCAACACAATATTGCAAAATAATTATCCTTCAATTAAAAATAAATACATTTAAATAAAGAACTTGTATTTTAACCTAGGCATAGGATTGATGTGTTTTGTAATTTGACTGTTGCATTTGAAAAAGAAAATTACATTGTGACCATTCACTCTTGAGTTCAGGCAGCAAGTCTTTATTGAGAAGTAACTGTGTGCAAGGCACAGAGAGATTGCCAAGGGGTGCGCTGACTCTGCGTTCTGCCTCCCAGAATACAAAGCGAATGGAGGTTTTCAGAACTGCGTGATGTGGTGTCCTTACAGAGATGCATTTTGTCTTTATGAAATGGAAAGGAGGCATTGATTGACTTTAATAAAAAATTTTATTTTATATTGGAGCATAGTTGATTTACAATGTTGTGTTAGTTTCAGGTGTATGGCAAGGTGATTCAGTTACACTTATACATTTATCCATTGTTTTTCAAATGCTTTTCCCATTTAGGTTATTACAGAATTTTAAGTAGAGTTCCTTGTGCTATACAGTAGGTCCTTACTGCTTATCTATTTTATGTATGTAAGTGTATATTTATTTTGGCTGCACTGAAATAAAGATCCATGCAGCTTGCAAGATCTTAGTTCCAACCAGAGATCAAACCCATGTGCCCTGCAGTGGAAGCTCAGAGTCTAAACCACTGGATGGCCAGGGAAGTTCCTTGGTTATCTATTTTAACCAGGCTCCTCTGCCTGTGGAATTCTCCAGGCAAGAATACTGGAGTGGGTTGCCATTCCCTTCTCCAGGGTATCTTCCTAACCCAAGGATTGAACCCGGGTCTCCTGCATTGCAGGCAGATCTTTACTGTCTGAGCCATCAGTGAAGCCTCATTTTAAATACAGTAGTGTGTATAAGAAGAGACTGATGTATATCACGAAGGATGAGAGATGAAGAATCTGTGAAAGCAGAAAATGACTTATTTTATTCAGTCCTGAGAATCTTATCTATAAAAGTACTATCTCCCCAGCACTGTTCTATTATGTTGAAGATATCTGTCCTCTTGGCACCATTTTATCCCTACATAAGAGCACTTCATTGTTTCGGGGAACAGCTTCCATCTCCCCCAACCCTAACACATCTGCATGTGATGAAGGCTGGTGTGTTCTTACTGGACTCCACGTACTTGACCACAGAAATTGTCCTAGGAGAGACAGCTGGGCCAAACACAGTGTCTCGGCCTCACTCCCTGCCATGGAGAGGAGCAGAAGGCTGGCCATGCGATCCAAGCCCAGAGTCATCCTCTGGGATTTTTGCAGCTTGAAACTAAGAGAATAAGGACCCTTTTCTCTCTCATGACAAAATAGGGAGAAGTGAGCCAGGAGCTGCTTGCTGGTGGCCCTGGTTTCTCCCTCCTGAGAAAACCAGACCGAAGGAACAAAGGCATAGCAGAGAGAAGAAGAAACAGAAAGTGAATGAAGAAAATCCATTTTAGAGGTTTGCCTGGCGGTCCAGTGGTCAAAACTCTGAGGTTTCAATGCAGAGGATGCTGATTCTACCCCTGGTGAGAAGAGAATTAGTAAGACCTTACATATCATGTGGCCAGAAAAAAGAATCCCCCCCAAAAACCCAAACCCCAAAACAAAACAGAAAATCCATTTCAGATTGAGCCCTGGAAGCCCCCAGAACTGCTCCTGTCCCTGCCTTCCCAAGCTTCTGGTCTGAGGGCTCCTTGGATTCTACGGGCTCCTCAGCATCCTTCTGACACAAACCCTTCTTCTGCAAAAGCTGGTTTGAGTCTGAGTTTTGCTACTTGCATCTGAAAGAATCTGGCTTGGAGTTGCCATGCTTGGAAATGGGGAGCAGCAGAGCTAGGGATTTTGGGGAGCCACGTTGGTCCACCCCCAGCTCTGGGTCAGGGAGAGCAACACCAAGGGAGGAGAAGAGGGCTTGACTCCAGTTGTCCTCTCCTCAGGCACCTGGTAGGAACTTGGATGGGATGCAGGAACTCTGTCCATGATCTTCGAGGAATTGCAGGCAACAGATGAGGAAACAGTGACGACGCAGGAAGAAAAAATGAAGGAGCAGAGTGTTCATATCTGTTCCCGGAATCTGTTTTATTTGTCTTCAACCTCTCTTGAAGTTTTCAATTTTCACCAGTTTACAAGTTTAGTGCTTCCATGTGCCAGACATTGCTCCAACAAAGCCAGTATCAGAGATTAAGCACCTTGCCCAAGTCAGGGTCAAGTTTAATCCCAAGCAGCTCAGCTCTAATAACACTAATAACCCCATTTAGCAAGCCTGGCCTTCTAGGCCATTTCTGTTCTCTCCACCACCTTTGCTTATTGCCAATGTATTTAGTATGTAACTGATACCACCACATATTTTATTTTTTTATTTGTTCCATATCCTCAGCCTGACACCATGAAGCCAGTGGCCACATCTTCTGTGTTTTAGTCATCCAAGCCCCCTGGATGAATGCTCAGTGTAAAGGTGGTTCAGTTCAGTTCAGTTGCTCAGTCATGTCCGACTCTTTGCGACCCCATGAACCACAGCATGCCAGGCCTCCCTGTCCATCACCAACTCCTGGAGCTTACCCAAACTCATGTCCTTTGAGTCGGTGATGCTATCCAACCATCTCATCCTCTGTCATCCCCTTTTCCTCCTGCCCACAATCTTTCCCAGCATCAGGGTCTTTCCTAATGAGTCAACTCTTCACATGAGGTGGCCAAAGTATTGGAGTTTCGGCTGCAACATCAGTCCTTCCAATGAACACCCAGGACTGATCTCCTTTAGAATGGACTGGATGGATCTCCTTGCACTCCAAGGGACTCTCAAGAGTCTTCTCCAACACTACAGTTCAAAAGCATCAATTCTTCTGTGCTCAGCTTTCATTATAGTCCAGCTCTCACATCCATACATGACTACTGGAAAAACCATAGCCTTGACTAGATGGACCTTTGTGGACAAAGTAATGTCTCTGCTTTTTAATATGCTGTCTAGGTTGGTCATAACTTTCCTTCCCAGGAGTATCTTTTGATTTCATGGCTGCAATCACCATCTACAGTGATTTTTGAGCCCCCCAAAATAAAGTCAGCCACTGTTTCCACTGTTTCCCCATTTATTTCCCATGACATGATAGGACCAAATGCCATGATCTTAGTTTTCTGAATGTTGAGCTTTAAGCCAACTTTTTCACTCTCCTCTTTCACTTTCATGATGATGATGATATCATATTTTGTCCTTCAAAAATCAGGTAGCTATTTACAACTTTATATACAACATATGGCAGTGTTAGCTATCTTTATCATGTTGTACATTACATTGCTGATACTTATTTATCTTATAACTGAAAGTTTGTACCTTTTGACCACTTTCATCCAATCCCCCATTCCCACCACCCCCCTACCCCTGTAACCACAAATCTGATTTGTTTTTCTATAAACTTGTTTATCTTTGATGTATGATTGATCTACAACACTATTAGTTCCTGTTACACTACATAGTGATTAAATATTTCTATACATTTCAAAATAATCACCACAAGTTATAGTTATTTTACCATGCAAACATATTAATGCCAATTATATCTCAATAAAACTGGAAGAATAAAAGGAAAAAGAGTCAGCTCTAGACGTGAATACAAACACCCCACAGAGCTTTTGCTTGGATGCATGCTAAATTGCTCTAGTCCCGTTTGACTCTTTTCGACGCTATGGACTCTAGTCAGCCAGGCTCCTCTGTCCATGGGATTCTCTAGGCAAGAATACTGGAGTGGATTGCCACGCCCTCCTCCAGGGGATCTTCCCAACCCAGGGTTCGAACCCATGTCTCTTACGTCTTCTGCATTGGCAGGCAGGTTCTTTACCACTAGTGCCACCTGGAAAACTCTCAGAGCTTTTGAAAGTGAAAGTGAAGTCGCTCAGTCGTGTGTGACTCTTTGCGACCCCCTGGACTGTAGCCTACCACGCTCCTCCGTCCATGGGATTTTTCAAGCAACAGTACTGGACTGGGTTGCCATTTCCTTCTCAGAGCTTTTAGAGGAGGATAAATGAAATTATTTTCTCCTTTTCCTTCAGATTTCTTTTTGACATTCCAAAGACACACTCCAAGGAATTTTCCATAATAATAGCTTTTTCCTTCCCCTATCACCCTGCTCTCCATGTTGAATGTTTCCCTACTAAGAATGGCCCGTTTGAAAAGTAGCGTTGTTCCACATACTACTTTCTCAGGATCCAATTAGTTAGGGCCTGCTGACTGTGAGACTTGCTATGGATAATTTTAATGTATGACTTTGTGTTTATTTGCACTATGGGATCAGAAAATAAGCAGTTAGAAGATGTTTGCCCTTGAAAAACATGTTAGAGAATTAACTGCTGGTTTGAGATGTTATCTGCCACATTGTCGCCCCAAACACATTTTATACCTGAGTTAAGTCTTTGAAAACAGGGTTTTGGTAATTGAAGCGCTGACCTGATATTATCTCTGATAATATGCAGACAGGCCCTGCTCTCTGAGCAGAGTGAATTTACAGACCTCAGAGAACACAAAGAGCTTGGAGATAGTGGAAAGTTAGAAGAAACATTCTTTTAGGCACATCTGTGTCCACACCCTCACTTGTATGAAGTAGTTGCATGGAGTCATTTCCTTTTTTTTTTTTTTCCCCCTTTGAGCCTGTTCTTCTTTTAACATCTTAATCTGAAAATTATACCATTCAAAATAAAATTCAGAAATCTATTCACCAAAACAGCAACACAGAGCTGTGATTGATGAGAAATCCAAAGGCCTATGTTTTGGTTGCAAAATTTAATTCTAGGACTTTATTTTTTTACAACTTGTGTTTTTACTTCTTTTCCTTTCTTGCAGCTCTCCCCCCCTCAAAACTAAATTATATCTTAGGCTTTTGAAATAGCTTCAAAGTGAGAGCCTGTGTTATTTTTAAAAAATAACTCCATCTTCTCTGAAGGTGGGGTGTTCGAGTTTATTTCAGGTTTTGAGGTGGGACACACCTCTGGGCCACAGGAGGGAAGATGTCCAACTGTCTTGGCAGTTGTATCCCTCCCCTTTGTCATTTTGTCGATGTCCACTAGAACCGCAAGCTCTACTCCCCCTTCCCCATCATAAGAACATGTGTTACCAGTGATAAGAGAACAGACTCTGTATGATTTCAATGCCTTTAGACCATGAAATTTTTGTACCTTGTTTTATGCCCCTGGATATGTCCCAGTGTCTCTTGGTTTATAGTCTATGGGAACTTGACTAGAATTTGTACCTTGCTTTTATGTGAAAATTGTATAAAGTTTAACTGTGTTGAATTACTTCATAGAGCTTTTCAGGTCTACTATATCCTTCTACTTTTCTGTCTATTCATTCTATTAATTTTTGAGAGTTTGATACTGAAACTCCAACTAAAAATCTCAGTTTATCTACTTAAAAAATTAGTTGTAATGTGTAGTGGAACTGGGCTTCCCTGGTAGCTCAGACAGTAAACAATCTGCCTGCAATGCAGGAGACCTGGGTTTGATCCCTGGGTCAGGAAGATGCCCTGGAGAAAGGAATGGCAACCCACTCCAGTATTCTTGCCTGGAAAATCCAATGGACAGAGGAATCTGGTGAGCTACAGTCCATGAGGTTGCAAAGAGTCGAACACACCTGAGCAACAAACATCATAGTGGACCTATATGTAATTTTGTTCTACATTTTTCAAGTCTCCTGTTCATGTGTTTTCATACTTTCATAATTCAAAAAAATAAAGTTTACAACTTGTTCAGTGAAAAAAAAAAAGAACATGTGTTACTTTTATTCAACAGGACGTATTGATCGGCTGCAAGTGTGTGGTATCCGCCGCCTCTGCGTATTTTCATTAGCTTAAGCATTTTCACTCTGAATGGACATATCTGGGACAGACACTTGCCACTCCCCGGGGGCTGCCTGACAGGTTGGAAGAGTCCTGCCTCACTCCTGCCCCTAAGTGCTCCTCTCCTTGCTTCCCTGACACCCACTGGAATTTTGCATCTTGTGAGCCAGGCCAGCAGAAGCGCCAGCCGGCACCTCAGTCCTGGCAGCTGGCCAGAGGGGCTGAAACTGGGCATGGCAGCCACTCGGTTCCTTGGCAGCCACTTCCCACAGAGGGAAGGACGACAACCACCAGCCTCCAAATGGGACTGTCCAAACAAACAAACAAACAAAGAAAACAAATGCCAAAGGCAAACACAAGTGAGAGAAACCACACACACTCAGAAAGACACAAAGCGAAGACTCAAGAACGCCACTGTCTGGGGCTTTCACCAGCCATGCGCCTGGTGTCCCAGAGAGCCGATGGGGAGGACGGGTGGTTTTGGGATTCCTGTGGTCTGAATCCACACCCTCATCACCAAGATGTGCCTGGAAAAAAGTGGTCACGGTACAGTCCTCTGATTTATTTCTTGATAAAATAACCTTTACTCTCCGAGGCTAAATGTCCCTTCCCAGCTTTCAGAGAACCAGTCTTTATTCCTGTCCACCAAAGCCTTCTGCAAATTAGGTCATTCCGTCTGTGTCCGAAGTCTCAGCTCCCGCCCTGCCTGCCAACACTACAGTGCTTCCTTCTACATGCTTCCCAGGCTCCGCCAAATGTCGACGTGGAGCATGGTCACAGGCAATTAGAGAACTTCTTTAGGTGGAGGGAATTAGTTGTCATTTGGAGCCAACAGCAACAGCCAAAAACCCCTCTTGGTCACCATTGGAAATGGGTAGATTTTGATATGGCATCTCCTTCCTACCCAGTACTCCATCCATTTTCATTTCTTTTATGGAATATTTCACATCTAATTGGAAGTCTGTCCCGAATTATCTTGAAGCCTCAAAAGATGACTGGGGCTGGCTGGACCTCACAGTGCATTCCTGATCTCTCTTGTCATGTCAACACCCTTTAAATTAGTGCTACTTACTTTCTCATTGCAAGCATATTCCACATCTCACAAAAGGGGTGGAGATGGAAATTCCACTTGGGCAATGAAAAGCATAGATGGTTTTGGTCCTTTATTGTGTCCATTTCACCAAGTATAAAATCTTTAGGTATTGCCATTGGGCCAGACATATCTATAACAACACCAGAGTATTTAAGCATAAGTACTTGAAAATGCAAGTTTCTGTCCCTTTTCCCTAGGCTATTGTCTGTCTATCAGTTACATGAGAAAATTGCTATTTTTATTATTTTTTAAAATTGGAGTATAGTTGCTTCATAATGTTAGTGTCTGGTGTACCGCAAAGTCAATATCATATATATATACATATATATATGTATATCTCACCTCTTTCTTGAATTTTCTTCTCATTTAGGTCCCACAGAGCATTGAGTAGAGCTCCTTGTGCTAAACAGTAGGTTCTCATTAGTTACCTATTTAATATATAGTAGTGTATTTATGTCAATCCCGATCTGCCAATCCATCCCCCCCCACCTGCCTTGGTATCCATATGTTTGTTCTCTATGTCTGTGTTTCTATTTCTGCTTTTGCTTTGGTTCATCTGTACCGTTATTCTAGATTCCACATAGATGTGTTAATATATGATATTTGTTTTTCTCTCTCTGACTTACCTAGTTCTGTATGATCGTCTCTATGTCCATCCATGTCAAAAAATGCCATTTTTAATCTCCTGTGACTTCCTAGGGAGACTGAAGCTTGGAGGGCTCTTTCCTAAGTGTTTGTGTAGTGTGGTATACATGTTTGGAAAGGTTAGGGTAAAGCCATATTTCTCTATCAGGGAGGATAGATTCTAGGACTGGGGTGATGGTAGGGATCCTGGGATCAGAAAAGATATGTATCTATCTATCTATGTACCTATATATCTATATCTCTTATCTATCTATCTATCTATCTACCTACCTACCTACCTATCTAGTATGGTATCTCAGAGAGGCTTAGGAGAGGAGGTGTGTTGAATGCATGAAGTTGTAGGCTTTGGGACATGTTATGTAAACTCTTTTGCCTCTCTCTCACCTCCCACCTCTCTCCCTGCTTCCCATGAATTCTGTAGTAAAATTCACATGATTCACTAATATCCCTAGTGGGGGTGGGTTACTTGGCAGGATGTGAAGTCCTGTGTGTTTGGACTGCAGGATGAAGGCTGATGCTCTCTGGCCAGCTCCCTTCTTCCTTCCCTCTGTCTCTGCAGACTTGCGTACAGCATTTGGGAAGGGTGTACTGAAATTAGTAGAAGCTAGGCCAATGATCCCTGAACTGTTAACTGAAGGATGGAGATGGAAGACTAACAAGGCAAAAATCCTTGCTACATGGGCAACAAAAGAACTGAGGAAACTGAAGAACCAAGCTAGATCTGTTACCAGTGGGAAGATAGTCTGAGACGCCCACTGAAAATCTCCAATCTTTTGAAAAACCCGGAAGTGAGGAGAGTGCACGGATGCTGAATGTTTGGGAGTGAGAGAATGAGTGAGTGAGGCTTGAAAACACACTGTATTGACAATCCTGCCACAGCAGCAGCTGCAGCCGCCAACAGCAGTGCTGCTAGTGAGCTAAGTAAGCACTGCCTTCATAGAAAACCATAGCGTCGGGAATCTTGGAAAAGAGAAAAACAGTGGATTTACTTGCTTATGAAAAAAGGAAGCTCTCTCCTCCCAGGAGAGGCTAGAACTAGCTTTTCTGTCTTTTCCTCCTTTTTAAAGCTGTTTTTGGGAGGAAATTGTTGGGAAGATGGTCGAATAGACAGTGGGTGGCGATTTGTCCTATCGTGGAGTTATTCATGGCAGAGTCACTATGCTGGAGAAGAAGGTACAGAGTTCAAGCAAGTGTGAGGAAGAGCACTGAAACCTCTGTCCCACGGTGGCCCTGGTATCCTCTGTCCCACGGTGGCCCTGGTATGTGTCCCTGGCTCCACGTTGCACCAGAGATGCCCCTCGAGAGCTGGCTGTAGTGGGATCTCCCTGTGGCTTCAGATAGTACCACAACTGATCCTGGAGGAGCTTCCAAAACAGAATCTGGAGGAGCTTCTAGAAAAGAACCTAGAAGAACTTCCAGAATAGAGCCTGGACAAATTTCCAGAACAGACTCCGGGAGAACTTCCAGAACAGAACTTGGAGGCAAGAGGAAAGGGAGCCCTGAGGAGCAAGGAGACAAAAGATGACTTTTGTGGCTTGTCATTTTGCCTCAGGCATCATTGGTTGCCCACTAATGATCATTAGGCCCATTGGCCACATAGTGATAACCTCTGTGTGCCTTTTTTGAAGGGGGGCCAGGAGAGAATGAGAGAATGAGAATCAGGCCAGCACTGACTCTCAAAATCCCAGCTTTTTTTCTTACTAACCATGGGATCTTGGGTCATTTAAACTCTTGGAGCCTTACCTTCATGCTATGTATTTCTTTCAGTGAACAGTTTCCATGACCTATTTCATGAAAAAGTGTCTCTTGTTCATAAACGAGCATATAAGGTCTGCCACAGTTTTAATAGGTTTTCACTATGCTGATATGAAAGGAACTACATGATCACAAATTACTATTACAATTTCATTACCAAAAATATCAATAAATAATTCTCAGAGCTTTATTAAAGCTGGAAATTTGTATTATTTTTCCCTATGAAGAAAGACTTATTGGCCTGTGTTAGAAAATTGCTACTGCTGAAATTTTTTTTTAATAAAGCACATATTAAAAGAGCATGCTAATTACTACACGCTGCAACTCTGAATATGGTGTACTTTGAACAAGAGAAATTGCTCAAATGTGCTGTAGAAGCAGTCTTTTCTTCTCAATGTAAACAACTCCTGGCTTCAGAGCAGCATTTGGGCTGAATTGCTAAAAGCATCTTTGTTTATTTTTCTCTGCAGAGACATAGTTAATGAGAGCACTGAGAACTGGGGCTTTGACCAGGTCTGATGTCAACCCCACGAGGCTAATTTTGTATCTGATAGCTCATTTCATTGGGTCCAGAATCTTGGGCCTATACTGGAGTCAAAGATGCCACTTTGAGAGCCAGACTTGCTGTTTCCAGAAAATTGGTTAAAGGAGAGCTTTAGCATGCTCTGAAAGGTTGGGGGTGGATTCAAAGGTTGTGCCCACTTCAGGGCAGACTTTTGGGTCTCGTTTGGTCTTAGAAATGGACGACTTTTCTTTTTTTTTTTGGTTTGAACAAGCTGGTTTGGAGGAAAATACAAACTCAGTGGCATTCATTAACATTTTAGTGAGAATTTACTTAGATACATGGCTTGAGAAAGAAGGCCCCCAAGGAATGGGACAAAGGAGAGATGATGTGGAAGGATGGTCCCACACCTGGAGAAAAGCTTTAGGGGACAGGTGGGTGTGCTCGTTGGCCTGAGCGCCATCATCATGGAACCCCCTTAAATCTTGGAGCCAGGGAACCTGTGTGCAAGGCACAAATTGCTGCTTTTCCCTATGCAACTTTAGTAAGACACTTCACTTTTCTGGAACTTAGTTTTCTCATCTGTAAAATGGAGATACTGTTTCCTCTGTATAACTCTCAGGGAGGTTGAGGACCTCTTAAAATGATGTATATAAAACAGCCTCAAATAAGCTGAAGGACTAATCAGATATGTTATATTTATTTGAATCGTAATAGTGACTGTTGGAAGTGATGAAAAATGGAGTGACATTGGAGACAAATCGCTTACTTTACAATTTTGCTCTGGACTATAGCTTATGAATGCAGAAACTGCCTGATGAATCCTTATCTATATGGAGAGTTTTATATCATTATGCAGATAAGAGGAGGAAAGTTAAAATGCGTGTGCACAGTGGTAAAATGAGTCCATTCATGGAATGTTATTTTTATTAAAAATAAATTTAATGTATGAGTGGTTTGCTTTATTGCTAGGATATTAAACAACTAGTTTGGATGATTTTTTTTCTACCTCCCACCCCTACCATGAAATTGATAAAGTTTATTTTGGCATGGGGCATACTCAGAAAAAAAGCACATGTGCCTTAGGCTGGCAGATTAGATTGGTCTGAGGTCATTTTCATTTTTCCACTTTATCCTTCTTTGACTTGGTTGAGATACGGTTGATCTTTGGAGAGTGGGGGCCACCACGAAACTAGGATAGACCTGCATCTCTGGCTTGGTTCGTTTGTATCAACCAGATGAACTTTAATTGAGTGAATGAAAAGTACTGAAGACATTGATCTCTTTTGATTATTTAAATATGCACCTTCTTTTTGTTAGAAAGAAAGATCTACTTTGATTTCCCAGGTGCAGGCAGAGTCATAGAATGTTTGACTAGTACAAATAATATACTCCAACCCCTTCACTTTATGTTTAGGGAAGCTGAGATATAGAAAGATTTAATAACTTGTTCAAGGTCACATTGCTAGTAGGTGGCAGAGCTGTAACGGGAAGCTGAGTTCCCCCAGTCCTCAGTCAGGGTAACTTCTCTGACCCTCTTCCGCATCTAAGGGTGCAGAAGTGAGAAATATTTTTACTGAGCAATTGCCACCTTACAGACTTACATACAAAATATGTTTACTGGCTTTGATAATAACGGCTTGTACTTTTCAAAAGACAAGAATCCAGTAGACTTGGTTCTTTGAGGCTAGTCCTAGTCTCTGCCTTTGGAGGAGAAGGAACACACAGTATTCTTGGGCAGAGCGGCTGGTCCTCAGTGGATGCTCAACCAGTGGCTGTAGTTGAGTGTTTAGGTCTGTGACAGTGCAGGCCGCCGGTGATGGCTGCGGTGAACCCTCACATCACAACCTCTGGGGTGATCGTTGAGAGCACAGATCCTTGGGTTTTATCCCAGTTCTATTGAGTGAAGCTTTCAGGGGCTATCACCCAGAAGAATGTATTATTAACACAATTTCTAGGTGATCTTTCTGTATCCTAAAAATTATTGCTCTGAGATGTTCCTCATTATAAGTCCCTAAGGCTTCAGACCGATGCATTCCAGATGGACATGTAATAAGAAAACAGTTCGACTTTTGTTTACATTTTTGTATCTGAAAAACTGAGGTGGAAAGAAAGCTTTCCTTACATTTAGTATATGGGTTGGCATTGCATGCTTAGGTCATAGAGTCTCGCTTCATGAGTCACAGATGGCAGTCATGGCGGGAACCTGTCAGTGCAGACAGACAGGTGACTTATTTGCTTCCCATGGATGGCCACAGAATTCACATTAGTGGGGAGTTGCATCAAAGTATTTAATTTTATAAAATTACATGTACATACACATGTATTTATAGAAAATGAAATGACTTCTATACAAATAATATGAATTTTGTGTGTCAACTTGGCTAGGACATGGTGCCTAGTTGTTTGGTCAAAACACCTGTGTAGATGTTGCTATGAACATAATTTTTAAAGTAGTGATTAATATTTAAATCAATAGATTTCAAGTAAACAAGATCACCTTCCATAATGGGGGTGGGCCTCATCCATTTAGTAGAAGGCTTAAAGAACAGAGACTAAAGAAGGAATTCTACCTCAAGACTCTAGCCTAGGAACCTGCATGAGTTTAAGGCCTAATGGGTTGTAGAATTCAGACTCAGAACTGAACATCAGCCCTTATCTAAATTCTCAGCCTGTTGCCTGCTCTACGAATCTTGGATTTGCCAGCTTCCATAAATTCAGTTCAGTTCAGTTCAGTTGCTCAGTTGTGTCCGACTCTTTGCGACCCCATGGACTGCAACATGCCAGGCTTCTCTGTCCTTCACCAACTCCTGGAGCTTGCTCAAACTCATGTTCATCGAGTCAGTGATGCCATCCAACCATCTCATCCTCTGTCGTCTCCTTCTCCTGCTTTCATTCTTTCCCAGCATCAGGGTCCACAAATTGTATGAGCCATTTTCTTAAAATAAATCTCTTTCTCTCAATGTATTTTGTTGGTTCTCTGGAAAACCTTGACTAGTACAACACAGTGGAAATTTAACACTTTTTATTGAGATGATGAATGCCCATATTTTGTACTGCAGAGTTTCAACAATTATCATATTACAAATCTGTTGTTATCAATTATAAAGATAAATTGCTAATGTTTGTTCTGTTTTGCTTGTTTTTACAAAGTCATATGAGTTTCAAATTTATATCAAGTCGCCCTCACTAAAATGCTATCAAAGAGATATTTTTGGAAATGTATTTGATATGTCCTTTTAAATAAGTGTGATATTTTGAAAATAAATAAGAAATAAACTATTTTCAAAATAAATTCTAACCATGGAGTGTCTTAAAGATTCAAGTTTAGAAACTAGATTGTTTTTGGTATTTTTTTGTCTTCAAAATGATTACATGTTTTGTCTACAAAAATTCTTACACATGCCTATTAAACAACATTTAAAACAGAATTTTTAAATTCCAAGAATTTTCTGCTTGAAAGTCTAGTTTAACCCATTTGTGAAACAAAAATGAAGCGTCTTCCAATTAGTTTGCAAACAAAAATGAGTGGCATCAGGGAAGATGGAAACTTACTAGCTGAATTTCAACCAAAACCTTTGTATAATTAACACCATAAATAATAGTCATGGCTATACAAGATAGTGATATCCTTCTTCCACTGGGATGTATGTATCTGTAGGAGGCATCATTTTCAGCAATAAATTAGGAACCCAAGTACCCAGAACTGACAAACACGTCATTGAATAGCAGTATCACCAAAACTTTAAAGAGTAATATCAGATTCTCAGGTCTCATTGCTTGCACTAAAATATTATTAATAATGATTTAATTATTTTGTTCTATTATTAAAATAAAACATATTAAAACATTGTTTAATTTCCATTCTTCATTATACTTTATAAAATCATACCACTTATGAGAGCTTCCCAAGTGGCACTAGTAAAGTACCTGTCTGCCAATGACAGAGACATAAGAGAGGCAGTTTGATTCCTGGGTCAGGAAGATCGCCTGGAGGCAGGAATGGCAACCCATTCCAACC
Organism: Antilocapra americana; assembly: GCA_007570785.1. Classification (NCBI taxonomy): domain Eukaryota; kingdom Metazoa; phylum Chordata; class Mammalia; order Artiodactyla; family Antilocapridae; genus Antilocapra; species Antilocapra americana. Next base: position 25,852,295 of record ML661885.1, read on the forward strand.
TTTTTGCTTGGAGAATCCCAGGGATAAAGGAACCTGGCAGTCCACAGGGTTGCAAAGAGTGGACGTGACTGAAGCCACTGAGCAAGCGCATGCAACTTATTCGCATAGGATGTAGTTTATAAATACATACATACATGTTGAAGTTGTGTACTCAAAATCTACTTATGTTTGGAGAACAACGCTTGTATTATTGACGCGTTCACGTCTGAAGCACGCACCCCAGTGGCGGGGGGGAATGGTCAGAGCCTCATAGCTGCAGCTTTACGGCAATACTTCCACTACTTCCGGACAGGAAGTAAGGGAACAGTCTGTGCCCAGTGGAAAACCCCAAGGGGGTAAAGCGACGCCAAGGGCAATTATGCCAAGTGGAATCTGTCCAGGAGGCTAATACCCCTCTTCTTGTAGAAATACCCTGGGACTCAGAGAGGAGGAGGGAGGGAGAAGAACTTGGAAACCTATCAGGAAATACAGGAAATTTAATTTTAAAATTAGAGAAAGTTTTCATTTAATGGGATTAAGGAGAGCATTGGGTAAGTACTGTTTAAAAATGTAAAAACGTGCACAGCGTGGCTGCCTGCCAACAACGTATAGTAAGTATTCTCCCCTCCCCCTTATCTAAAATGGCTCTTTGTCTTTTTTTTTTTTCCCTCTAAAATATTAAACTGTTTGGCTACTTTATCCGTTTTAGAACATGCTTTCAAATGAAAAAGATATAAAATGATAATGTGAATTTTTTTTCTTCTTCTTTAGACTATAACTTTAGTTCCAAGTACTGAGGTCTGGTCAGGGTTTGAAATAAAATGTTCCCTTCCTCAGTTAATCAGGGTGTTTACTAAGGAAAAAGAAACTCTGAGGACCAAAAATCAGATAGGGATGTAGCTAGTTTTTTGTTTTTAATCTGTAATGCTAGAGTAATTACTGCCTATGAAGTGACTTGATAAAGTGGATGTGTGTGGTTGCATCCTTCAGAGGATCGTGGGGAGGGATAGTTTCAAAGGGTATATTGTATTTTGTTGCACAGTGCTCTTCTTCCTCTTGGCAAATGTTTGATTATCATGCAGGGAGTGGAGATGGGAGAGACGGAGATTATACAGGGCGCTTCAGGTAGCATTTTTCCTCCAGGACCTCTGTGAGTTTAAGTAAAAGCAATCAAAGAGATAGAAATAGCTTCTCTCATGCTTGTCTTTATATTTGGCAGATGGTGTTACACAAGTCAAAGTCTGAACCTTTTTCAGGCTTATTTTTTTCCCTCCAAGTCTGTTTCTCAGGCTCTCTTATTCATGAGGGCTGGGTGAAGGGCAGCCGAGCTCTGCGTCCCAGAGGACCATAGAAGGGGCCGCTCTGCCTGGAGTGTGACCTGCTGATTAGGAAGACATGGAGAAACATTGGTCATGTCCTGGCTGCTACGTCGCTTCAGTCGTGTCCGACTCTGTGCAACCCCATAGACGGCAGCCCACCAGGCTCCCCCATCCCTGGGATTCTCCAGGCAAGAACACTGGAGTGGGTTGCCATTGCCTTCTCCAATATATGAAAGTGAAAAGTGAAAAGTGAAAATGAAGTCGCTTGGTCGTGTCCGACTCCCAGCGACCCCATGGACTGCAGCCCACCAGGCTCCTCTGTCCATGGGATTTTCCAGGCAAGAGTACTGGAGTGGGTTGTCATTGCCTTCTCCACATGTCCTGGAGGGGTGGGTAAAAATCAAATGTAGAATTTAGTCTCTTTCTCTCAGCTTATAGGTAACGATCAACAGACTCTTTATCTCTACCTTCAGAATATCTCCAGAAGGCAACCATTTTTCAACCTTCTACCATTACACTACTGTCTGGATTTATTATTATTTTTTTTTTTGCATTTATTTTTGGCTGCACTGGGTCTTTGTTGCTGTGCTGTGCTTTCTCAAGTTTCAGTGAGCAGGGGGGCTTCTCTTGTTGCAGCGCACAGGCTCTAGGGGGTGTGGGCTTCAGTAATTGCAGGGTGTGGGCTTGGTAGTTGTGGCACATGGGCTTAAGTTGCTCCGTGACATGTGGAATCCTTCTGGACCAGGGATCAAACCCATGTCCCCTGCATTGGCAGGTGGACTCCTGGACACTGGACCTCCAGGAAGTCTCTCCTATCTAGATTAGTGCTTCCCCCACCCTCAGCACTTGGTGGGTACCACTGCTCTGTTCCGCGCCGTCTATGCTGGTCGCTTGGAAGTCCTCTAGAGGACAAGTTCTTGCTCATTTGTGTGTACCCTATGTCTTCTCTCTGCCCCTTTCAAGTTGATTCCCTGATCCTTAACGTCCTGCCAGTCTGGGTTTATTTTTATCTTATCAGAAGGCATTGAGAACTCACTCTGTTTCGCTTTGGGATTCTCGGCAAATGTCATTTCAGAGATTGCTTCTTTGCCAGTGCCTGCGTTCTCTACTTTGTGGAAGTGAAGTGAAGTGAAAGGCACTCAGTCGTGTCCGACTCTTTGAGACCCAATGGGCTGGAGCCCGCCAGGCTTCTCTGTCCATGGGGTTCGCCAGGCAAGAATAGCGGGGTGGGTTGCCATGCCCTTCTCTAGGGGATCTTCCTGACCCAGGGATCAAACCCAGGTCTCTAGCATCACAGGCAGATTCTTTACAGTTTGAGCTACCTGGGAAGCCCCTACTTTGTGGACTGCTATTAAATACTGGAGGCTCTCATTCTCTTTTCAAAATCTCTTAGTTGTCCTAATTGAAAAAAAAAAAGAAAATATTTTGTCTTTCTTTGTCATTTTCTGGGTGACTTCCTCAAGACCATCTTCTAATGAATGAATTCTCTCTTTGACTAGGAACAGTCCAAGATTTATCCTGTCATGGCATTTTTATTTCAATGACCACAATTTTTATTTTTTTAGGCTTAATTGGGCCTTTTTCATAGCTTCTTACTCTTTTTTGATTTCCGGCTGCTTATTGGGTCCTTTTACTTTTTAATGGACATGTTGGCTCCCATTTTCTTCTCTTATGTACTTTGACTTAAAGCCTTTGATATTTCTATAAAATTATTTTCATATTGGAGTACATTTGTGTTCAAGTTATTTATCTGTTGGCTATCATTTTTGGCACTGTATTTCCCCGTGCACTTTGAAAAATCTTTTTCTGTGTTCTTTCTGAGTAGAGGGGGTTTTAGTTTTGTTTATTTCTCTCTTGTGATTTTGCAGTTTCCTTCATTCATTTCTTTGAGTCCCCCAGCCATAGCCAGGCCTGATGAAGACAGTTGTATAGATTCCTGCATCATGGTGTTTTATGAGTAAAACCATGGCCCCTAAGAAGATATGTTGGAATCCTAACCCTGGTTCCTGTGAGTGTGATCTTACTTGGAAATAAGGTCTTTGCAGATGTAACCAAGATGAGGTCATCTAGTAGCTGATGTTTTGTTAGAGAGAGGCAGATTTAGACACAGACATACTCACAAGAGAGGATAATTATGTGAAGATGGAGGCGGAAAGTGGAGTTATACCACCATAAACCAAGGGACTTCGGGGGCCACTGGAAGCTGGAGGAGGCAAGGAAAGAGTCTCTCCCAGGGCTTTCAGAGGCAGCAGACTCTGCTGACACCTTGGACGTCTGACCTCCAATATGATGGGAGAATACATTTCTGTTGGTTTAAGCCACCCCAGGTGATACTTTGTTACAACAGCCTTAGGACACTGGATTATTATTGGGGCGATGCTGGCAGTATTGCGGCTCCGTCACAGGGGCAGAAGGTAGGTGGCAGCTGCTTCTTCCAGCCTTCTTGGACTCACATTATGGATATGCACTTGCTCCAGAGTTTGGCCTGAACTGTTGTTACTTTTGTGCCTCCTCTAGAGTGAAGAGATTGAGAAAAGCCACTCTAGTCCATCCCTGACGTCAAGCAGTGAGCCTGACTTGTGATCCCATCCCCCTCTACCCCTAAGGAAACAAATCTCTACCTATTGCTGCCTTGTTTGAACCCAGATCCCAACAGACCTATGAATTCAGTCCCTCCTAGGACTGCAGTTTGCATTTCTGTCCCATCTGTAGTCCACAGATATACAGATGTCTTTATCTTGTTTTTGGAGCATCTCTGCCTTCTTGATTTTCCATTCTTATGTTTTATTAATCATTTTATACATTTAGAGCACAGGGCATGATAAATGGACTTACCGTGGCATCTTGACCAGAAACCTCGTCTTTAATGCATAGATTTTATTCCTTAGTGAATATACATCGTTGGTTTTTGTCTACTTGACAAAGATAACATTAGTGTAACTCCATGTTGTTATAAGCTCCTTATGAACATGTTTCTTCTTTTTGTCTTTTGACCCTGCCATGCATCATGTGGGTTCTTAGGTGCCCAGTTAGGGATTGAATGCATGTCCCCTGCATTGGAAGAATGAAGTCTTGACTGGACTTGCACTGGACTGTGAAAGAAGTCCAGGACGTAGTGTTTAATGCCTGTGTGATATTCCATCAAATAGAAGTGGTGCAGTTCTTTAGGGAGATACTCTGGAGTAATAAAAACTTTTGCCATAAAATAACAGCTTAAAGAATCACTATAAGCATCTTAAAGCTGGAGGTGTTGGAATGCCGCATGGCCTGTTTGGTGTTTGAGGCAGAAAGCAGGCAGTAAAGTTGAGTGACTAACTTAAGAGAAGTGTTTCTACTTGTGTTCTAAATTCCCTAAGCAAGGAACGTTTATTTAAGGGAGGCTTCACCATCCATTGAGCGGTGTGAGTGGCTTCCGTGGAATTTCATTTGGTTTCTGAATATAGCCTCAGGTTATGTGCTGTGAAGATAGTTTTGACGTTTTAAGTGATGGTAACTTGAAATCAAAAACATTTTCCACTGAAGGTGGGAACCAGGCAACAAACAAACTGCTGTGTCCCGCAATAGCCAGGATTCAGGGTCTGATGTTCAGAACTCTCTCCTGAGATTCTAACAGAGCGCCCTTGTGGAACTCTTTTGCCTCATCCTTCTTGCAAAGGGCACTGAAAGTGCTTGGTTGTGTCTGGGAGAGCAACGTGAGTTCCCACCCTCGTCACCATAGCAACTGCCCCGGAAATGAGTGGGACCCCCCAGCATGCTGAACCCTCTTCATAAAAAGAACCAAAAAAGATTAATTTATGAAATGCTGCACCAATAAGGGGTCTTATTGAATTGTACTGTTACTTGTTAGCCGAGAGGAACAATTTCAGTATCTGAAATCATAGTATTGCAAGGGTTGATGGGGACTTAGTTGTACTTAGACCAGTTCTTATTTGATTCTTCAGTCTCTTCTACAGCATTCCCCAGAAGTGGTCATCAAATATTTGCTCAAATATCTTCAGTTATAGGGAAACATTACTTACAGTGGCAGCATTTTCCACTGTTGGATAACCATAATTACTAGAAAATTCTCTATGTTGAATAAAGGGCTATTTTCCCCATTGTTTCTGTCTGTAGCCATGTGCGTGTCTGCTCAGTCACTTCAGTTGTGTCTGACTCTTTGCAACCCTATGGACTGTAGTCCACCAGGCTCCTCTGTCCATGGGATTCTCCAGGGAGGAATAGTGGAGTGGCTTGCCATGCCCTCCTCCAGGGGATCTTTCTGATCCAGAGATTGAACCTGGTCTCCTACATTGCGGGTGGATTCTTTACTGTGAGCCACTGGAGAAGTCTAGACTTTCTTCCATTCAGTAGCCTTTAACTCATCTAAATACAATGGGTGTGGGCTCCTTAGATCCTCTCTTCTCCAGGTATTATAGTTCGTCTTTGTTTCTTCAAATATTTCTCCTGTTTCTATAACTTCAGCTGAAGAGATGATCCAGGTTGGGTCTGGAACTGAGGCCAGAGATGGTGTCTTAAAACACAGTGGAAAGCCAGACTTTCCAGAGTCATACAAGGGCCTGTGAGTGACAAAATAGAGTTGAAAACCAGAGACCATAATAAGGAAGGAGTTAGTGCTAGAGAGTTTCTAGGGAAGCAAGGAGAATTGTCTCTAAAGGAGAGTTTAGCAGAAGAGTGGAGTCTACTATCTAGGGGGATGGCAAGTAGCTGGGGTGAGTTCCAGATCAAAGGATAGGTTAAGGCACAGGCTGAGAGCATCCAAGAGACCCTATAGAATCAGGGCAGGGAGACGAGAGCTTTCTGGAGGCCAGACAAGATCCCACAACCCAAGAGAACAACTCTACCTTGTGTTACTTGTCTGGCCTGCTCCTAAATGGGAAACACATGTGGCCTTTGATAATATGAGATGGCTTTGTGGCTCTTCACCATCCTCTGCTTTCTCCAGAGGACAGCCTTGAGTCTAAGTCACTTTGATTCACATCTAGCAAACAGCCTGTAAAAGAACATTTTGCCTTCTGCCAACAGCTGCTGCGAATACCAGAGCCTAAATCTGTGGTTTATTGAAGAACAGCTAAAGGTCATTTTTATCGGCAGATTCGTATCTCCCAGCTCCTTCCACCCTTACCTACATCATAAACACAGGTCCTAGAGAGATGTGGTCTTAAAGGAATCTAAAACTATTACCTTTCAGTTCGAAATAGAATTTTCTCCTTGTTAAAACCTCATGTTTTTGCAATTTAGTTCAGTTTCCTTCAAATTGAGGCCTGTGGATTTAGGCTACAATTGGAACTTCTCTCAATATCCATTTTTCGGGTTGAATTTGCTCAGATCATGAGCTAAAGAATGTAAATTTGCAATTTTGCCATGATGAGTCTGTCCCCTCTGCTGGGCAGTCAGGTAGTTCTGGACTAAAACTCTGACTTTGAGCCAATGGACTGGTTTTGGGTGAGTTCTCTAATCTCTTTACGTCTCAGTTTGCTTATCTGTAAAACAGGAATAATCATGGCCTATGGGATTTAAGTGAACTGATGGATGTAATATATTATACAATACCTGGCACAGAATACATGCTTTATATATGTAGATCTTAAATTCTAGCCCAATCACAATAGTTTACACATAAAAATGAAAATTTATTAGGTAATAAGTAAATGAATATCCTTTCTGACCAGCACCCATGATGAAAGCTGCACATCTGTTGACCAAAAATGTGTTCTATAATATTGTGAAAATGATTTATCCAGATTACAAGACCAGTCAATGTAAATGAATTTGTCTCTCTAAATTAAAATTGCCTGTTAATAGTAACATCACTAACTGAGAGAATTCTAAGTGACAGGAACTCTTCTAAATGCATATAACTATTATCTTCAGTTTTCACAACATACATATGAGGTTGGTATTATTATCCTTTCTGAAAAAGAAGAAAAAAGTAAGCTCAGTAAAGTTAAATAAACTTTCCTGAAGGATAAAAAGCTAGAAAGTAAAGTAGCTGAGTTTGCATTTGAATCCAGGTCTAACTTCAAAATCTCTTTTAAATCTCGTGGAGTGGATCTGTGGGAAAGATTTGAGGTTTGTGTTTAGGTTGCTGATTTCTAGAAGAGTGTGCCTCTAGAGAAGAGGCTCTCTGGACTATGGGACAAGCAATGCTGGATTCCAGGGTTAAGTAATAGTGAGGGCCAGGAGAAGATGGGCCAGGCTGGGGGGTGCGGGCCGTGGCAAGGGGTAGGGTGGGTGGGTACGGGTCAGAGTCAGTGCAGAATGGCCTCGAAGCAGGGGAGAGAGAGCTTGTGAGTGTTCACAATGCTCTGTACTCCATTGTGGAAGGAGAACCAACATCAGCCAGGTATCTACAGGAGCTGTCGTAGGACCTGAGCCACCAGCATGCAAACTCCATAAAAGGTGGAGTCTTTGTGTTCATGCTATGAACTGTGCATGGTCTAGAAAGAGCACCCAGTAAACATTTGGGTGTATAAACAGACGATTGATTAAAAACATTTATTCTAATGCTTCGATTCTGAAATGGAATAAGTGCCTGTTCCAAGACAAAGTGCTGCAGTGCTCTTTGCCCTCTGTTGTAGGCACCCTTCTTAATACTACTGAGAAAGATAAAGAAGTAATGAGTGGTACCTACGTTGGCTTCAAACAGAAACATCATGTGGGTACGATATTTACCTTTACCATTTCCTTGTTAAGTTGCAGTTTTTAAGACAGGCCTTTATAAGGTTGTTCATTTCCTGTCGAATCCTTGGCCTCCACAGTAGGAAAATCAAAACCAAAAATCAGTCCCTTAATGCAGTGTATGAATTTAAGTCTTTAAATGGGAGTGGAGTGTTCTTTACTGAAGTTGGAAGTGATTCAATCAAACTGGTGAATCTTTACCAGCTGAGCCACAAGGGAAGCTCAAGAAGACACAAAACAAGCTAAACATGTTGTGATGCATTTCTTCACTGGAGATTTCTGCACTTGTCCAAACTGTAGTTTAGAAACCCAGATATGTCTAATGACATTAAGAAGGGTCAAATTCCATGTTAATTTCCAGAGTGTCTCTTTCTCTAGGCTACTCAGCATTGGCCACCATCTCTTAAATAGCATTTGTTTTTCGTGTGTCCTTGGCCTGTCAGTGTTTCTCATTTATGCCTCAGCTTGGTAGGTTTGGAGTGGGGTGGGTAGGGAAAGCAGAGATAAAGGGATAGGAAAGGTTGGTTTTGATTGGAAGAGCTAGTTGGGCAGTTAGGTCACCTTTGACCCTTTCTCTTTCAACCTGGGATCTTGTCTTTGATATCAAATGGTTCATTCCAAGCAACATCTGAATGTTATTATTTAGTCACTCAGTCGTGTCTGACTCTTTGCAACCCCAAAGAGTAGCCCACCAGGCCCCTTGGTCCGTGGGATTCTCCAGGCAAGAATCCTGGAGTGGGTTACCAATTCCTACTGCAGGGGATCTGCCCACCTCAGGGATCAAACCTGCATCTCCTGCATTGCAGGCAGATTCTTGACCACTGAGCCACCAGGGAAGCCCAGCACCTTAATGCTTTAACATAAATGTGTATTATAAATAGAAGAATTTTTTTTAAAAAAATCTCTTTTGTTGTGTTTCTTAATAACAAAAGCCTTTTCCTTATTTTTTTTTCATGCTCAACACACAATTGATGGAGCAGACAATGTAAAACTTTTTTTTTTTTAATATTGTCCCAGGACATCACAAGGCAGGGCAGCTTGTTGCTGGTGTATATTTAACTAGCATATTAATGAAGGGAAAATCCTCAGTATTATTGTGGTTAACGCTGTTCTTTAAAGCTTCATAGCACAAAGCAACATGTTTCACATTACTGTTTACCCCCTCGAAGGAAATGGTGGTTTTAAGGGGACATCGTGAGACCAATCTCATTATGTGCCACCAGGGCCGCTCACATATCTCCTGGAAATCTGAAATGCTTTAAAGGCATCCGCATATTTCCATGGTGAGAATTTCCATGTGCAGTGCTGCCAAACCTTGCTCTATTTACAGAATGAGATTAATGATTTACCAGAGATCTCTGTTAATTACTAAAACAAATAACTTACCACCTCTTTTGGATAGGCATGACAGTATGCCGTCATGGATATTAGAAGCCTTTTGTCATCTACAGTTTTAGATGTTTCTATTTTTTTAAGAGTGGGACCTGAGTGTTCTTGTCTTTTATGACATCTGAGTCCCTCTGCCCAGAGAAGCTGGAGTTGGTGGATGGATGATCTGTTTGGGCGCTGAAACAGAGCAGCAGAGGCTCTCAGGGCCCAACCTGCCCACACCTTATTTGCCATTCACCTGTATTCCAAGAGGCTGGGGCATCTGTACTGGGGCATCTGTGATTCTCTGCTTGGGGACTTTTTTTCTTCTGGCTGCAGAAGTCCTCTTGGGGTCTGGGGAGTGAGTTGAAAGTCCTAGGGAGCTAATTTCCCCAGAGGCAGCCTCAACCAATGAAGAAGGAAGAATCGGTGGATAAAAGCCACAGGCTCCTTGCTCCTCAGTTAAGATAACTCAGGGAAAATCCTCACTGTCTGCCAAGGTCCCCCATGGGATCGAGCTCCAGATGCTGCCTCCCCATACAAAGCACTCTTTATGCTTCTTCCCTTTCCCCGCCCTAGTTCCCAGCTCATGACTGATGTTTTCCCAACCACTCTCCTGGCACTTGAATCCCAGAATCTGTTTCTGAAGAAATCTAGAAATCCTCAGGAACGTTTTCTGAAGTAATTTGGGGACTCAAGTAGAATGCATTGGAGTTACATTGAACCAGCCAGCCCAGACAGTCATGAAGAAAGTCTATGACTCTGCTTTAAAAAAATGGACTATATTTTTGAGAGCATTTTTAGATTCCCTAGTGGCTCAGATGGTAAAGAATCCGCCTGCCATGTAGGAGACCCGGGTTCAATCCCTGGGTTGGGAAGATCCCTTGGAGAAGGGAATGGCAACCCACTCCAGTATTCTTGCCTGGAGAATTCCATGGAATGGCAGGCTACAGCCCATGGGGTCGCAAAGAGTCTGACACAGCTGAGTGACTAACACTTTCAGTTTTCATATTTTAGGTTCACAGAAAGATTTCACTGGAAGTAGAGTCTCCCCACTCTCAATAGCCTGCATCAGAACAGCCCATTTGTAACAATCAATGAGCCTACGTTAGTTTGTCCTCATGGCCCAAAGTCCAACGTTTACCTTCAGGTTCACTCTTGGTGTGTGTCCATTCTGTGGATTTGGACAAATGTATGCCAAGCTGTGGGGTGCTAGTGGGAAAGAATCCGGCTGCCAAAGCAGGAGACACAGGAGAGCAGGCTGATCCCTGGGTCAGAAAGCTCCCCTGGAGGAGGGCATGGCCACACACTCCGGTATTCCTTCCTGGAGAAGCCAGTCCATGGGGTCGTAAAGAGTCGGATACAACTGAGAGACTGAACATGCACACGTGTGTCGGCCTGCATCCACCTTCCTCTTTGCTTCTCCTTGAGGACTGAAACCATGTTCTTTTTCAAATCCTAAATTAATATTTAAGTTTCACTCCTTTAGTTTTCCATCCTGAGCTGCTGCCCAGTTGGGAGTGTCTGGTGGTAATTTGCCGCATTTCACCTGCTTGGCAGTGGGGGAAACCATCCCTCAGCAGGTCGTTCGGGGCGGCTGTGCAGACCTAAACGTGGAGGGGTCGTCCTCTGCCTTGGGATCTTCAGTTGAAATGGGCTATGTAAATATTATCTATTATTATTGCTAATAATGACCCGCAGCTGTAACGGTGATAGAGCGTGGGCACGGTGAGTCCCAGATGTGAGCCTCCCGGACCCTTGTGCTCACCCGTGATGTGAACTGCAGTGAACTTGTCTTGTCAGACCGCATTCCCATGTGGGGAATGAAATCCCTGTTGCTCAGAAATGGTGGCCCATTGTGCTTTATTGCAACTCAGTCCTCATTTGCACTTCCGAGAAGTTCCCTCCCCTCTTTTTTTTTTTTTTTTTTAAATGTAGAATGGAATAATCAGCTATAGTTCTTGGTGGGAGGTCCCCTGTGTTCTGCCCTAGATTTTCAATCTGGCTGTCAGGCCAAACCAGATTGCAGATGGGGAGAGGCTTATTTTTTTTCTTTGTTTGATTGATTGATTGGTTTTGTTTTTTGGTTTTGGAAGGGGGGAGTTGGCAATTTTTTTTCTCTTCTTTTTCTCCCCCTCCCCTTTCCTTTTCATCTTTTCTCAGTCACAGTGCTTGCAGCTGCAGCTTCAAAACCTGTACATCCTCCCTGCTGGGCTACAAGCAGTGAATTATCCCGCTGCGTTGAAGGAGAAAGTGACAGGCTGGGACCAGCTTAGTATCTCAACAAGTTTAGTTTCCCAATCTTTTTCTGTTCATGGTTATTGGGAGCATTGTGGAGCTACAGATCTCTCTCTCTCTCTCTCATTTCCTCTTAAAAGTCCCTCTAGGGACTTTCCTGGTGGTCCAGTGTTTAAGACTTCACTTTCCAAAGCAGGGGTTGTGAGTTCGATCCCTGGTTGGTGAGCTAAGATCCTACATATCTTGTGACCAAAAATCCAAAGCATAAGACAGAAGCAATGTTGTAACAAATTCAATAGAGAGTTTAAAAATAGTCCACATCAAAAAAATCTTTTTAAAAGAGTCCTTATATATTTTATTGAAAATAATTTTGATCAGGTAAGATTGTGTTTGTTGGTTAGTTCATCTTATCAAACATCCACCTGCCTTACCGACTGTAGGGGCCACCTCTCTGTGTCCAGCACCCTGCCTGGCACTTGGGGAGGGCTTGGAAAATTCTTGTGTTGAAAGATCTAATGAACAAAAAGCAAAAAGGAATCCTAGCTGTTTCATGGCCCAGTGTTCTCCCCCTGCAGATGAGAAAAACCAAAGTTCATTGAAGACCTTGACTTCTGAGAAGTTGCAGAACTAAGATGCAAACCCAGAGGGCAATGCTTTAAACCTGTAACATGCCAGAGCGTATCCTTCTGGTGAGTGGAGCGTGGCATCAGGGTGCTGATGATGAGAGAGTGTGGAGACCCAGACATGCTCCCCATCTAGAGAGGCATCTCCTACACATGTCAAGCCTTGCAACTAGTCTTCCAAGTGTACCAGGCTGCAACGGCTGGAGTCAAGGGATTTTAACAGGCTCATTTCCTGAGCAGGAAGAAGGCGCCTCCATTGGTTTTCCAGGCCAGTTTCCCATCGCCAGTGCTTCCTAGCCAGCTGCATGTCCCATTAGCTATCTTTCAAACAAGCACCTTCAATGGCTGCTGATTTCCAGGCAGTTGGATTTTGACTGACGGCCTCCCTTCCTGATGTGAGGCTAGTGTGTTCTAGACAAATACTGGTTTCTATGAAATATGGTTAGAGCAGCGGTCACCTGATTTGAGGGTAGGAGCTACAGGCGTGGAAGGATATTAAAAATAGTCTAAGGGCTGGCTGTGTGCAAGGCAGAAGTGGCTTCAGTAAGGCTACTTTATTGAAGGGAGGTAGGGTCTTGTGATTCAGATTAAGGACCAGGTGCCAAGGCTTAGAATGCCAATTAGAGAAGGAAAAATGCATTAGCCATGACTTCAGCCTGGCAGGCTCTAGACAGACATGTAATAACGACATTGCTGTACCCTTAAGCTAGTTACATGCTGAGGAAGTCAGTTCAGTTTTGGGAAACCATCTTTCTTTCAAGGTGGATTTATTTCCTTCTCTGCAGTGTTCCCCATCTATGAAATATTAATACATGTTTTTTTAAAAATCTGATATCTGGGTCAAATAAACTTTTAAAAGAGAGGGTTCAGTGAACTTAAAGAGGTTAAAATGGGAGTTTTCATGGTTTTTCTACAGTAGTGTTCTTGTGTTCTTTGGGCATTTACTCTGCTGAGTATTTTGGTCTTACAAGACCATGGAGCACTTAATGGGAGTGTGTGATGGAGGATCCTTGTTCCGAGGAACACAGGTTTAGAAACAACCTTTGGTATCCTCCCTGCTTCAAGCATGTGCCATTTGAATGCTTCCTTGTCTTCCTTGGATAATTTTTTCCTGCCTTGAGAATTGAATTCTCATGGAAAATTTTCTATTGGGTTTGTCTTCTTGCATTTATCAGAATGAGCCATTCTGTAATAGTCATCAATAAGCACAGAAGCTTTAGACATATGTAAATATTACTTGGAACTTAGGGAAATGAACACCCAGGTAGAGTCAAATAATTTACCCAAGATCACATGCGTTTTAGTTTATTTCATGTCCTTTCATTTTCTTTGCAAACTCGACAGCAGCTCCATTGAAGATCTCCCCCTACACCTTTCATTTTCTTTGCCCCTGAAGCCTTTTAGAGCATCTTTGTGGTAAACACGTCTTCCCACTTTAGAACAGAGTAGGTTTGACTCCAGGGCTTCCAAGGTTGCACAGTGGTAAAGAATCTGCCTGCCAGTGCAGGAGCCGCAGGAGACATGGATGTGGGTTTGGTTCTTGTGTCAGGAAGAGCCCCTGGAGGAGGAAATGGCTACCCGCTGCAGTATTCTTGCCTGGAAAAACTCCCATGGACAAAGGAGCCTAGCGGGCTACAGTCCATGGAGTCACAAAAGGTCGGACACGACTAAGTGCACACACACAGTTCTGATCCAGAGGCCTGGGTGCTTTTGTAAACTCAGCAAAAGTGACACTTATTACTGAGGACTCTTTGATTTTGCAAAGGAGCTCTTAGAGTAAAGTGTTTTTTCTTTTTTTTTTTTTTACCCTAATTCCTTTTGCATCATGAGCAATGCAGAAACCCAAATTGCCAAAGAGAAGAAGAGAGAGAGATCACAGAAAAGCTGGGCTCCTTGGAATAATGAACCTACTTTTCCATAGCCCAGTTGCTGGGACCTGAAGACAAGAAAGCTTTCACCTGCATGATGGAAAATGCCAGGACATGGAGTTTTCCGTTCCCCTCCTGCGTGGTGGGAGGCCCTCCCGACATGTACTTCTTTCTTGGCGGAAACAGGAAGAGTCTGAAACATGCTTTTCAACTTTGTTATCAGCAGTTGTTTTGGGAGGCTATGGTGAGTTTGGTTCTGGTTTTTCAAATGTATGATTACCATCTTCCTAGGAAGGTCAAAGAGCTTCCCAGGGGCAGGGGAAGGACAGATCTGACGTAGGTGTCCTTTCCTACCAAGGAGGGGAAGCCCCGAAGGGCTCAGAAGTCCATCAAAGTGAGAATTCCCAAAGTGCCTGTTTAGGAAACTTGTGGACAAAGTTTTGTTCGGAGAACTGGGTTATAGAATGCCATTGATCTGGTATGTGGGAGACTGGCTGGGAGGGGAGTTTGGGAAAGAATGCATACATGTATATGTATGGGTGAGTCTCTTTGCTGTTCACCTGAAAGTGTCACAACATTGTTAATCGACTATACCCCAGTACAAAACAGAAAGTTGAAAAAAAAATGCCATTGACTGAGTAACAGGATTCAGCTTGCCAGGAGTCTATGACAAGCTTATTTTTGTTTTTTAAATTCTTTGTTTATTTGGTTGCACTGGATCTTAGTTGTGTGGGATCTAGTTGCCTGATCAGAGATTGAACCTAGCTAGGCGCCCTACATTGGGGAGCATGGACTCTTAGCCACTGGACCCAGAGAAGTCCCCAGACAGAGTTATTTTGGATTGAAATGGCTTGTCAATGGCTTCTCCCATTGTCGAGAAAATGGAATGTCTCAGATATGTAGTAAATACTGCAGAGGTAGGTGTGTATGCTTTGTGCAAGTACCTTGCACATAGCTAGCTGAATTCTGTAATAACCCTAGCACTTAGCCCACTGACTCGCATGAAGTAGGGAATTAGTGGTATTTATTGAATGACCAAAGTGATTGAAATTCTGATGTTATAAATTCCTGGTTTAGAGATGGTTAAGTCAGCCCTAAAGCCTTTGAGCCTCTCTTTTCCTCCCATGTCTTCTAGTAAAAATCTGATAATTCATGGTGCTTTTGTTCAGTACAGGAATCTGGCAACCTTAGCATCATTGCAATTATAAAGATGAACTGGATGTTCCAAAGCAATTGAGAACAATGGTGAGGCCACAGAGGCCCCGTCTGTGTGACAGAGAAGCAGCTCAAGGGAAGGACCCTGTTGGCTGAACTTGCAGCAACTTTTTGATAAACTAGTTACTAGAGACAGTGCAGCCAGATGCTCGAGGGAGAAACTCTTCTGTGATGTGGTTTTGAGAACGTTTTGGCTTTTCATGGCACTTCCTCCTCTGAATTCCAACAGCACCTTCTTTGTACTTTGCTTACATCACCTCACTTGGGAAAGAGCAAAGGGTTCGGGGTTGGAATTCCTGGAATCAAGACTGGTTGCTGTTGACTGTCCTCTTCTTATCAGGTAGCGTTTTCCTAAGGATTAAATGAGATAAATAAGGAAATGCAGGTCACATCACAAAGCATTGTGCAGATATTAGTTGTGATGGTGGCATCTCATTTTATATTTAATTTTGGGTATGCCTGATAGATTGTTCATTCCTTAAAAGCAGGAGGCTATGGATGATCTGGGTGTGTGTGTGTGAGTGTGTGTGTGTGAGAGAGAGAGAGACGGAGACAGACAGACAGAGAGAGAGAGAGAGAGTACCAGCAAGTGGAACTTAAATAAGATAATTGAAGAATCAAATAAGTACCTTGAGAGAATTAATAAATGAGTAAGCCTTAAGCTGAGAGCAATCTTTCTTTGTCAGTTCAAACTCATGCTCATAAGGAGGGGTCCTTAGGAGATTGGAGAGGCAGTGGGGCACGTAGGGGTGGAGGAGAGAGGAGGAGAGAAATGACCTCAGAAGTTTAGGACAGTCTCTGTCATCCCTCTCCAGGGATAAATAGAAAAGGGAAGGCTGGGAGGAGGGCTAGTGGAGGGTTGAGAATGTAAGCTCCTTCTTTCATGGTGGCCAAGGTTGCATCTGAACGGGTCATGAATGTTAGCACTGGCTCAGAATCCCCAGGCTGAAAAGCCAGTAGTGCAAAACGAGAGGAATAACCTGAAGATCTGAAAGAACCAAAATGCCTAATCCCCATGGAAGTCTGATGGAGAGTTATAGGTCCATTGGCTAAGAGCACGTGTTACCTAGAGAAGAGGGGGACACCAGGAGAGGTGAGGAAGCGCCATTGTTTGGTGAAGGTTCATCTATATTTGAGGGCCAAATATGCAACTGGAAGATCTGGTGATTTTGGCAAGCCATTTACAGGGTCATATAGATATGTTTTATATTAATTAATATTTATTTGGCTGCATCGGGTCTTAGGTGTAGCCTGCAGGATCTTTAGTTGCCGCATGTGGGATCTAGGTCCCTAACCCGAAATTGAACTTGGGCCGCCTGTGTTGGGAGCATGGAGTCTTAGCCACTGGACCAACAGGGAAGCCCTCTTTTTTAGTTTAAATGAGGGTCAGTGTAATCTATTAAAGAGTCAGTGGCTTAAGTATTCCTCTTGTCTCACAGGGCAGCCTGGGGATGATTTCATCCTTGTTGATAGTCACTCCCCAAAGCTCTGGATGAGGCGTTGCTGGCTTTGTTAAAGCATGTCCTGCCCCCCGTCTGCTGACCAGCCCTTTCCTCTTTCTCCGGAGTATTGTTTCTGTATCTACTGCATTGTCCTTTGTGTCTGAGGTGGGTCGCGCTGCCTGGGAGTTCTCTCACTGTGGTTTTAGGTGTGGCTGCAGAGACAAAGATGAACATTACTCCTGGCTCCCTCCCGCGATTCACCCAGAGGTAACAGGATAACACCTGTGGGAAAGTCATCAAAGGCTACACAGGACCCAGAAGAAATAAGTCCATCTCAATGATTCCCTGCTCAAGCTTTCGTTCCCCTCTACAATCCCAGAACCCATTCTTCTCACAAGATCATCACACTCAGTTTTTGGTCCCAAAGGCTAAGCCTTCTCTTGATAGGAATCCGTTCAGGTTGCCATCATTTGTTGGGTTGTTTCTATGTCCAGCAAATATCTTCTCTGTAATTGTAAGTCCACAGCCAGGAGGATAATTTTTGATTTGATCGTATCTATCATAATGAGCTTCTTGAGAGGAGTGACAAAGGCTCATTCATAATCGCATCCATGGGACCTGGGGATGGAGTTACTGCTCTGGTACCGCACTGTTGCTCAATAAAGACTCAGAGGATAGGAAATTGAATGACGCCAGACTTCTAGGTGTGCCAGGAAAGTGAAAAACAGTGGCCATGAATCATGAACATGTTCATTAAGGACCCAGGTGGAAATTCACGGTGGTCGCATGAATGCAGGGCTACTGATGATGTGAGTTTCTGCTTTGTTTTTGAACTTTCTTATCTTTGTCGGGCCTCCATGTCAACTGGTAGCACATGTAGGCTTGGGGTCTCTGAGTAGCCAAACGCAGGCTCTGAAGAGCTTATGTCTTTGGGAGATCAAGAAGGTTGTCCAGAAGTGAGTGTGAAGCCTTGAAACTGTGTTGGGCAACCTTTTCCATAGTTTCCTTGCTGGCTCAAGAGCCTTGTCAGCTGTGAATTTCCTTCTAATAAATCTATTCATTATGTTGTGTACACTTAGTTCTTTTAATTTCTGACGGGCTCAATTATTCCTCAGAAGGTTGTCTAATTTCTATTGTGAATTGTTATTGCTTTGAGAGAGACTCGAACTCATTTTAGTGTACACCCGCTGTAAGCCAATGTCACCCTGGTGTGGTGACAACACACCACTAATTTATGACTTTTTTTTTTATCAAAGCCATCATGCTGAGGTCAGCTGCACCCTATGCCATGGGCTATGCTCTTCTTTATACAAGAACTTAAGGAGTATATTAGGGGCCAAGGAAGATAAGAGGAATCCTACAAATTCTGACTCCTCTCTCTGTGTCCAGAGATGGCATAAATGGGTTGAATGTTTATAACCAACCAAGCAGTCAGTCCAAAAGGAAATCAACCCTGAATATTCATTGGAAGGACTGATACTGAAGCTGAAGCTCCAATACTTTGGCCACCTGATGCAAAGAGCCAACTTACTGGAAAAGACCCTGATGCTGGGAAAGACTGAGTGTAGAAAGGGGTGACAGAGGATAAGATGATTGGATGGCATCACTAACTTGATGGACATGAGTTTGGGCAAACTCCTGGAGATGGTGAAGGACAGGGAAGCCTGGTGTGCTGCAGTTCGTGCAGTTGCAAAGAGTCAGACACAACTTAGTGACTGAACAACAACGTAAAAGAGTATTAACACAAGGAGATTAAAAGTATAACATTATAAGGAAATGCTTTCTGAGATTATTCTAGGCATAGTTTACTTTATACCAGTTAATACTGGAAAAATGATAGCTCACAAATATCTACATTTTGATGAGCTTGAAATGTGATATAGACCAGTTCAGTCTGACGTTTACTAATTGAGCACCTACTATAGACCCAGAAAGCTTACTAGGCATGTGGTACGCAGAGCTGGATGACAGAGGCCATCTTCAAAGAGCTCATGAGAGGCCTTGTTCCTAAGGATGAAAAATTCTACATGTAACGCTTAACGTGGTTATGAAAGAATCTAGTTTTCAGGTCAAATGTATGTCACAGGCACCGCCTTCCTTCATCTTACTGATTATTCCTTGTGCTTAGTCGCTCAGTCGTGTCTGACTGTTTGCGACTCCCTGGACTGCAGCCCGCCAGGCTCCTCTGTCCATGGGGATCCTATAGGGCAGACTACTGGAGTGGGTTGCCGTGCCCTCCTCCAGGGGATCTTCCCAACCCAGGGATTGAACCCAGGTCTCCCACCTTGCAGGTGGATTCTTTACCAACTGAGCCACCTTCAAGGATTATTTTTCATTCTTTTTTTTTCCACTTTAGTGTTCTTAGAGCTACCATATAATCTACAAAACTGTTTACCTGGCCTTGGCCAATCTCCACTTATTGTTTTTCTTTTCTTTCTTTCTTTCTTTTTTTTTTAAAAACATTTATTTATTTATATTTGACTGTGTCAGATCATACTTGCAGCATGCAGGGTCGTAGTTCCCCGACCAGGGATTGAATCTAAGTCCCCTGCACTGGAAGGTGGATTCTCTACCTCTGGACCACCAGGGAAGTCCCTTCTGCCTACTGTTGATTTAGCTGAAGACTGCTTGCCTTTATAAGGGCGTAAACAGATCATTTTATATTAGGTTTAGAGAAAAGAAGATGTATAGGCTTTAACTATTACAATGTCAGATTCAGCAATATATATATATATTTTTTTTCACATGTTTACTGTCTTCACAAAGGTCTATCTTCTTCTCCGCTAGTCTGAGTTTTCTTCCTTTTCAGATTCAGCCCAGATTGCAAGTGTTTTCTTGGGCCTTTCCTAACTGGCCCTGCAGGCCCTTTTCCAGCTCCTAAAACACTGGCTTGTCTTACTGTATTTTGGCATTTAACGTGTATTTGATTGTCATTATCTCTGTCTCTGTCCTTCAATTAGCCCTGTGAGAAACCTAGGCTGCAGCTGCATTGTGTGTTTTTGTGTTCTTTGAGCAGCTAGCCTAGAACCTTGCACATAGTGTGCAGTTAATAAATAGCTCCTATTTGTTCATTGATTTTGCTTTTTCCTACGTGAGGTGTTGGTTACCCAGATTAATTAACGCCCGAGGCAAAACATGTGAGAGCTACATGTGCTGGTCTAAGAAAAATAAAAATCAAAGCAAACCCTTGAAATTGGAGAGCCTAAAACCTCATCTTGATAAGAGAGAAACAGTTTTATGAGCTCAGCCATCATTTAGGATTTTGGCTTCCCCTGCGTGAATTGGCATGGTACCATACCACAGAAATGTTGGTTTACTTCTGAGGACCCTGAGCCGAGGGGCACAGTGCCACTCTCCCCTGCCCACTTTTGTCTTTTTTTTTTTTTTTAAATGTTTAGTAATTGAAGCTGATCCAAATAAAATGTTGTTTGCAAAAAAAGTTAAAAGCGGAATGATCACTGAAAAGACATTCTTCTTTGAGTAGGGAATATCTCTGTATTTCTTGTTTGGTTTTTACATCCAGATTGGGAAATTACTGGTTTATCAGTGCCTGGCTGTTCATCAAGTGGCATCTTATTGGAACAATTAAAATGGTACAGAAAAGTCATGGCCGTGAAGCCCAAGCTGGGAGTTCCCTGGGAACCATTTAAGATACTTGGCAGATTATGCCCAACAGGCCTAGGCCATATGTAGGCAAATAACCATGCATTAAATAACTTTTTCAAATCTCCAAGTAATCTCTTTTGGACATCTTTTTTTCTTTCGTTTCCAAAAACACAAAAAGAAAGAGTCAGTGCCACTGAGCATAAATCATCTCGAGTTGCTCAAGGCTGACATAATGCGGGTCTAGGTTCAGTGCCCTGGGAAGATGGAGTTCAGTATAGCAGGAATCTCAGACTGGCCCCGACTTCCTCCACATCTTCTAGCCAGAATAAACTGCTTCCTTCTGGTTCTGATATGTATTGTATACAAGTTTATACCCTCTACAAGACCTACATCTGTATATACATTTGACAACCTACAGAAAACCTTTTTTTTAGGGTAGTGGGGAGAGAAACTAAATAGGTGAATTCAGTTACCCTCTGTATTATTTTTATATTTAATTTTTTAAATTAGAGGATAATTACTTTACAGTATTGTGATGGTTTTTGTCATACATCAACATGAATCAACATTAGGTATACCTATGTCCTCTCCCTCTCGACCCCACCCTCACCTCCCCACCCCATCCATCTAGGTTGTCACAAAACACTGGCTTTGGGTTCCCTGCGTCATAGATCAAACTTCCACTGGCTGTTTTACATATGGCAATGTATATGTTTCAATGCTGTTCTCTCATATCATCCCACCCTCTCCTGCCCCTAATGTGTCCAAAGTGTCTGTGTCTCCTTTGCTGTGCTGCAGGTAGGAGCGTCAGTACTGTATTTCTTGATTCCATATATATGTGTTAATATATGATATTTGTCTTTCTCTTTCTGACTTCATTCACTCTGTATAATACAGCCACCTCCTTTAATACAAGTCCTCTGTCTCCATCCTTGCTTTGAGAATTCTTTTAGAGTTGGAAAGCAGTAGGGTAGAATCCTAGACCTGTTTCTTTTCCAAGGGAAAAAAACTCTCATGGAATCAGAGGCTTTGGAATTTATCTGTGGCCACAGAGATAATCCTTTTTATAGGAAGAATGAACTAGCAAATAATTCCCAGCCTCGAGCATGCTTATCTCTTGCTGAATCCCCCACCCCCTCCTTTTCAAGTTAAATAGAGTGTTCTTTATTGAGAAATGTGTTTGCTTTTTCAGTGAGTCTTTCCTTGTGCTGTTGTTTTGTTTTATTTTTTTTTTTTCCTTTTTGACTTTGAGGTTCAAGGTTCTCATCTGATGGAGACTTGGGTTATTACCAAGCTCATCCAAAGATATGGAGGCAAGATCTCTGTTAAGTTCAACTGCATTTGCTTGCCCACAAGTTCACATTTGCATTTGCATCTTCGCCAGCCTTTGTTTCTTGGAAAGCATTTTTCACACATGCTGAGCCTTGGTGGGAAAATATAAACTCCTGGCTTTGAAGGGTGCCATGTATGCAAATGTGAAAATGTGGTAGGATAAAATATATCTCCGTGCTGGGCCAAGGTTGGCTTTATGATTCTCATTTCACTTGGCATCCATGGCTTTCACTTTTCTGAGACATGGAAGTACAGCCCTGGGTGGGGTTTGTGTGGATAGCCTTACCAGTGTAGACCTATAATCCGAATCATCCAGACTTCTGAACTTCCATTTTAATCCTATAGGAGCCTTGAGCCTCCGCTTTTTTTTTTTTTAAACATTTTGCTGGTCAGGGAGCAGCTTGACTCTCTCTGATGGGCTCCTCTTACATTCCTCAGGGGTATAAAGGTTCTTTCAACACCAAAGGAATGGAACCTAGGAATGAGGCACAAAGCAGTGGAAGCAGTTTTTGGGAACCTTGTTTTCTTCCCAAGTATAACTGAACTCCTGAAAGTATGGAAAAAGGAAAATAACTATTATTAAATGATATACTCTAGTCAGGTATTTTCAAAAGACAAAATGACCACTCAGAAACTTTGAGTTCTAGCCAGTCCTCTCAGGAAGTCCCAAACAAGTGACTGAAACTCCTAGGTGGAGCCATGGAAAATCACCGTCAAATAATGAAGTGTGACAAAAGATCATTTAAAGTAACCCAAAATGAACCAGTGTTCTGAGATGAGGAGGGAATATTTTCATTCTACCAGAATAATTTTTCTGGTCACTGACTATAATGCTCCAAAGCATCTATATATTTAAGACTTTCTATGTTGTATTTGAATTATTCTCAAAATTGGGCCTTCCATGTTGATCTAGGCACTGGAGCCCTGTTCATATTACCAGGCAGTGTGTGGGCAGCACAGATGTGTTTCCATGAAGTCTGTACTTCAGAGTTAGTGATATCACTTAGGGAAGGTGCCTAGCATTGTGCTGGGCATATAATAAGTGCTCAATGCAATAGTTACTGTGTACACATATTTAGTCACTTCAATTTTGTTGATTCTTTGAGACCCCATGGACTGTAGCCTGCCAGGGCTGCTCTGTCCATGGGATTTTCCAGGCAAGAAAACGGGTTGCCATTTCCTCCTCCAGGGGATCTTCTGGACCCAGTGATCAAATGTGCAACTCCTGCACTGACCGGTAGATTCTTTACCGGGAAGAGCTGTCTGGGAAGCCCTGCAATAGTTTCTCCTACATTTCAGAAAAAAAAAAAAATCATTGTTATCCAGGAGCATATAGTCAAGTAAAGTGAACAGAAAAGAGACATGAAGCTATTATTAATGATGCAAGGCAGTGTATGATTATATATCTGTTCTTAGAGTCAATCAGACTGAGCATTAGTGGTCCAGAGAGAGGAGACATCAATTTGGACTTTGGCAGTGGGCAAGGTCTCATGAAGTAGAAATGACCTGAACTAAGTTAGGGAGAACTGGGACAGGTTAAGAGAAGGGGAGTGAGAGGCTAAGAGTAAGAAAATGATATGGCAAAATGAGGGGCAGTGAGCCCCAAAGTTGGTAGGGCAATGGACTAGATTTGCTCTTTTCTTTCTTTCTTTTTTTTTTTTTTTTTTACAATTTGGAGTATAGCTATGCTACAATATTGTGTTAGTTTCTGCTATACAACAAAGTGAATCAGCTCTAGGTATACATCCATCCCGTCCATCTTTTGCTCCCCTTCCTACCCCATCCCACCCTCTGTGCTTTGTGCACCAGATCCCTAAAAGGAACAATATTTTCCTCTCTTGGTTAGTCATAGTCACATTTTTTTTCTTTGAATAGAAAAGTAGGCTTAGCCTAAATACCTTGGATGAGGCTGAGGTACCAACTTGCCTGCCAACTATGCTTTAAACGGAGCAGTTTTCCTGGCTGCACAGACTAAGGCGAGCTATCAGGAGGAGATTGTGCGTGTAGATTTCCCAGAATATCTGACCATTGTCTGGGTCACAGAACTGATATTCCAAGTACAAGTTAGATCATTTCCATTCATGGACATAATAAGCGAAATGCTTCTCCTTTAGGTAAGTTGTTTGAAAATGCTGGTTCCTGAGCACACATTCTGTATTTTATTTTATAGGACAAATGTTGTATCCCACAGCATAGGGTAGGATGTCATAAAAGATTCTTGTTAAGAGTTTAATTATTGTACACAAGACTCCAGCAGAATGATTTCAAAGCCTTTTTGAATGACTGAATATTCAGTTTTCTGAGCCCACAGCTGTCTATTCTTATGCTTTATGGAGGTCTTCCATTCCTCTATTTGTTGAAGATATAAAACCACATCTCGAAACCCATGTAAAAATACTATAAAAAGCATCCATGATTAATAGAACATTTTCTACATTAACTGTCTTAACCAATTCTATTAAAAGAAATTTTAAAGAATATCTCCCCCTCTTTTTTCTCCTTCCAAGTTTTAGGGGATGTTCCAAATATGGACGCCTTCTGTCAGAATTCCCTCAGATTGACAGGGTGGCTTGATGATCATGATATAAAAAGATAGAGGTTTCTCCTTGTTTCCCACCCCCCTACCCCCTCACCCCCACCACAAAGCCATTTGACAACTAAAAATGTGCCTAAGAACTTGGTACACTGATGAAAATGGAGGTCATATACTGAGACTGTTTCCTTTTAAAACATGACAGGAAACAGTCAAGGTGCTTTTGAACTTAATATTAGTAGCTCATTGCTTTGGATGCTCCTTTCTCAGGGACTGTGCCTTGTCTGAGAATCACCTCCTCTTCCTGTCTCCCTGAGTATTTTCTCCTCCAGAGTCCTCTATGCTGACTTTTCCACAGAATTCATTTTACTTACGAGAAATGGAAATGATAATGTAACTGAGACGGTGATGGTCAGTTTTCAAAAAAATAATCCAGCACGTTGATGAGAAAGAATCACCAGAACTCAAGCACTTGTAAGAAGCCTAAGATAAAAGCCTCTTGTTTTCTTGGCAAGCCTGATAGATGTTCTGCAGTGACAAATGATATAACTGTTATCTTGACACCATACTCTCCCATGTTGAAACTGTTTATGAGAAACAAACATCATATGAAAAACAGATTGCCAGACACTAAGTAAATCACTCTAAAGGGTGGTGAGTCAAGTATTGCCAGTTTTACCCACATTGTCATTGTTATGATGTAACACATTCCTGGAGACTGATATTGTATCCAAATTTGGGCACAAAAACCTCCTCTTGATCAGTTGGCTGAGATTCCCTGCTGTATAATATGTCACACACACACGGAGACACAGACGCACACACACACAGACTTGGACGCACATCCAACCTGAGTGAGGCACAAAGGACCATCGGGAAAGGATGGAATATTAAAAAGGTGTGCAGAGATTATACAAACTGTAAATTTCAGCCCTTGCCCAGGCAATAAACCCAGTAATCCTCTAAGCTCTGCTAGCAATGATTAATAAACAGTGGGTGTGCTAAACATATGGAAAAATCATCCCATCTGGGCCATTTAAAACTAGGACATAGACTTTATCTTTGTTTATTTCATCCTTAGCTAAAAGGCTTATTATGAATTGCAATAATCCAAGAAGCCAACCATGGAAGACAGACAAACTCTTTAGATAAAACCAAAAAAGCAAGTTCTGTAACCGAGGACCAGATGTATTTTTGGGTTTAGCCCTTGTACATATTTAGCCGAGCTTTTCAAGTGGTGAAGATTTGCATGTTTGTTTTGCAATACTAATGAATATGTTTTTGATTTACATTTTAGAAAATGGAAACTTTTATCTTCTTGGGGCTTTGTAACTTAATGACTTCCAGAGGGTGGCTCGGTGTCCTCTTTTAACCCTTAACCATGAGAAACGTATCTTTTTTAGAGGCCCAGGGCTCTCTATCTTGCTGAATGAAACCCTGAAGATAATGTGGTTCTGTCTTTTGTTGCCGGAATGGCAAGGGTTGAAGAGCTTTCAGCTTTCAATCTAGTGAAAACATATGTAAATGGCAAATTATTTTTAAACTGGCTTTAATGTGAATCTGGGGGTATACAGAATGACTCCACAGATGATATTTATATGAGATGAATAAGGACAACTCTTTTGGAAAAACATTGCTTTGAGAGGTAAGATCTTGAGTATTGGTTCAATTTCCTTGGAGATAAAGATTGTTTTAGAAAGATGAGGAAAATGTCTTACTGAATTTTTTTACTTCTGGAAGATATCCTTAGGAACAGTTCTTTCTTCCTTTCAGTTTCTTTGAAGATGTTACGTGGAAAAATAAGTAAACACATTTTCCCCCGGAGACTTCCTTTGCTTGTAATTTGAATTGGACAAGGACCTTATCAGAAATGGAAAATTTATCCTTGAGGGATAACAGAATATTTTAGAATAAGAGATAACTAGAGCTTTGAACTCTTGTTATTTGACAAATTGGACCAAAGGGATAGCTTTTCTTCCAAATTCTTCCAGTAGTTTTTAAAAATAGACTATGATAAAATAATAAGTATGCCCTTAAGAGCCTGTGTAGGGGGCCATGAAATCTTTTAAATGCTTAACTTTCTGGGACAAACAAGTGAAGGTGTAATATCACACTGAGCGTGAAATGGGGGATGTTTTACATTAGTTCTACGTGATTAGCTGCGTTGAGGTTCAATGAAAATGTGCTAGTGAGGGCTGAGTAGTCCTTTGATAAGGAACCAATGGCGTTTTTATTATGTAATATCTGAAAGGCTTATGATCAAGAGTCCCTAAGCCGAGTTCTTCACATGGGAAATCATTTCACCCCTAGAGAATATTTTTCCCACCCAGACTCTCTTAATAACTAGTTTTAACTCTCCAGAACAGTTTTATAGTGTTGTATTAAAATTGGATACATATTTGCTGTGAGTTCTTGGTTAGCAGGCATTTTCTAACACAATTTACTTAAACCAAAAAAAGGTTGAAATACGGTGTAAGAATTCCTTATTTTCCCTTAAAAATTCCTCCAAAACTTTCAGTTCTTGTCTATTTTAGATCTGAGAGAAAAAATACTTTAAAAAAAAACAACCTAAATGTATTTTAAAACTAGTCATTTTTCTTATTATTCAGAATCCATGTCTAGCTGGATCTTTTTTAAATGTGGTCTTAGGAGATCTTATTTTTAAAGTATTTATTAATAATTTAGATCTTAATTTATCCTTGCTCTTCCTCTATGATAAAAAGGAAAGGAACAGGTAACCGATTGATTGTGTAAACACTCTGTGCCTGGAAGTTTGTCTTTGCTACTTTATGTTCCTACAAGTAGATCTCATTACAGAGGAGAAAATTGGAGCTTGGAGAAGCTGACTTAATGTAAGGTCATATAATTAGGTTGATACAGATCCAAGATTCAGACTCAGGTCTTTCTGCTTTTCAAAATGATTTTCACTGCCCAGCATCATGCTGTCGTATCCCTTATATCTCAGAGTCACTGATCCAAAATCTCATTTTTTGTTGGTGTTCCTCAAAATGAATGATTCCAGCAGACCAAGTACCTTGAATGATGTAAATCTGCTTAGGCATAGAAACCCAGCAGCTGGTGGGATTGCTGGGTGAATGGTTGTGGAACAGCTAGTGGGACAGAGTTGAGGAAGAAGACCAGAAGGAGACATGGAATAGAACAGTGGAAGCCTTGGCCAATGGTTCCTAACCTTTGCAAAGGGTCGTTTGACATTATGATGGAAGTTAACAGACCCTGTCCCTAGAAAATTTGCTGAAAACCTCAGACCTGCTGAAGCTGCTGAGATTGGCGGATCCTATGCTGAGTTTTTGCCCTTAGTCCCTAATACTCTAAAGCATGGTCCATGGACCACCAGCATCAGTGATCTCTATAAGCTGTGACAAGAGAAGGATCTCAGGCCCTACTCAAGACCTATCAAATTAGAATCTGCATTTTACAAGAAGCCCAGATGAAGCTGGAGCACATACAGTTTGAGAAAGACTGGTTTAAATAGGCAATAGCCAAGAAGGAATGAATGTGTGAGGCTGTTGAAGTGTCAGAGGGTGAAGATAGTGAAGACTGTGCTTAAGGAGGAAGAATGGGATAGAACAGGGTCTCAGATTTATCAGGAAATGGGCAGATGGCTGGAGGCCGGACCTAGAGCTGTTAACTGTGAATGTTTCTCATCTTTAGTCACGGTCTGTGGGCAGGGGCCTGATTCTTCTTATCAACCACCTATACTTACTGAGTTTCAGATGACTAGAGTAGTTTTCACATAATAGCCATAAAGCAGTCTTAGTTTAAAAGGAAGAAATAGATGAGAAATGATGAAATTGTTGATTTGACTATTAGTCAAGTAAGCTATTCAATTTTGAGTTTGTTTGATGATATTAAATCATTATTGCTAATGGATGGCTTCCATATCCTGTGGAAAAATGGTTTGAACTGTTTTTTTTTTTTTTTGGTGAATCATATGGTAGCTTTATTTTTAGGTTTTTTTTCCCCCCTTTTATTGTTTTTGCCATACAGTGCCATGATATCACCATAGGTTTACATATGCTCCCCCTCCAGAACCCCCCTCCCCCCTCCCTCCTCCCTCCCTCTTCCCTCCCCCCTGAACTGTTTTCTTTTAGTTAAGAGTCTTAGATGGGTGTCCACACACTCCTTGCAGTTTTTGACGTATCCTCATGAACCCCAGGAGAGAGCTGCAGGAAGTACAAGCAGGGGATCTTGTACACCACACCCATCAGAGCATTTTGTGATAAGAGTGGGAGGTCCTCATAGGGCCTGGCCCTGGCAAGGCAGCATGAAGATTCTTAATTAGAACCCTGCCCTCTTCACCCAAAGGGAGAACCCGGGTCATATAGATGGCGGCCATAAAGGTAGTTTTGCTATGGATGGGCTTAATCACTTTTATTTAGTGTCCGTTAAGCATGTGCAGTCTTAGCAAGTAGTCATTAACAGCTTTAGCCCCAAGATGCCTTCGTAATAGGACAGTGCACAAGTCTATAGCATATAGATGGTTGTTCAGTCACTAAGTTGTGTCCGACTCTTTGTGACTCATGGACTATATAGCATGCACTCTCCTAGAGTTTGCTGAAATTTGTGTTCATTGAGTCCGTGATGCTATATAGCTGATACCAGTGTTCTATTGGGATACTTATTTGTGGGGGAGAAGGACTTGAGACCCATAAAATAGAATAAGTGAGCAAGATAAAGTATCTCTGGTTAAACTATTTCTAGGTGCAATGGATTTCTGGGGAAGACACAGAAGGGTTTTCAATAAGAAAATATTGGGTTGGCCAAAAATTTCATTTGGGTTTTTCTGTTACATCTTATGGAAAAATTCAAACAAACTTATGGCCAACCCAAATAATTTGGCACACATTCACTGAGAACTGGCTATGCTGTAGGCCTTGTGTAGGTGCGTGTGTGTTAAGTCGCTTCAGTCATGTCCAACTCTTTGCGAGTCTGTGGCCCATAGCCCACCAGGCTCCTCTGTCCATGGGATTCTCCAGGCAAGAATACTGGAGTGGGATGCCATGTCCTCCTCCAGGGGGTCTTCCTGACCCAGGAATTGAAACTGAGTTTCTTACATCTCTTGACTTGGCAGGCAGGTTCTTTACCACTAGTGCCACCTAGGAAGCCCTTGTGTAGGTGATGGCCATACAGTTATGACGAGGACATGTTCCCTACCCATATGAAATTGTAGTCAAGAAGAGTTCAGTGCTATGGCAGTGGAGTGGTGGACTGCTGTGAATGCCTGCTGCAAGGTACCTTTACCTAAATTCGTTGCGACAGTGAAGGCTTCCTGGAAGGAAGTAAAGGAAGTGAAGACAGTGACATCTGAGTTCATGTTTGAAGTGGTAAGGGGGTGGAAGGCCCAGGGAATGGGCTGTCCAAAGACCCAGAGGTAAGAGATAAGATGGAGCATCAGACAACAAGAAAAATGCCAGCACCATTAGGGTGTCTTGCCTGGGGATCTGGAATAAAACCTTACAGCTTAAAGAGGTCTTTTAGGTCAACTAGTCTCAGCCCCTCAAGATGCCTTATCAAATGATTCCTCATCTTCTCTTTAGCACCTCCTGTGATGGAAAGCTGCCCACTGCAGTCCTCCCATAGGAAGAAATGGAATCCATCTTCTCATCTCATCACTAGTCCTGGTTTTGCCCTTCCTTGTCACCTGGACAATTGGAAGCTTCTCTAGTGTTTAACAGTCACTGGT
The DNA here is from genome assembly GCA_007570785.1 of Antilocapra americana. Taxonomy (NCBI): domain Eukaryota; kingdom Metazoa; phylum Chordata; class Mammalia; order Artiodactyla; family Antilocapridae; genus Antilocapra; species Antilocapra americana. Next base: position 25,882,200 of record ML661885.1, read on the forward strand.
CAGGGTACTCAACACCCTTGAGGAGACTGCATTGCCAAAGGAGACAAGGCAAGGTCCACCTGGACACGTCATACATGTAGCAAATACTTTCACTTCATGCCTTCAAATCTTGCAATATTCCTAAATGGCAGTTTTATATAAGCTCCCAGTCAATCATGATATTTCTCAGGGGAAGTGGGAGGAGGCCAAGTATTTGGCTTAAAGAGCTCACATTATTACGATTATATTAAGGATTCAATTTTGTGCAAGCCTTCCTGTAAATTTCCCTTTCCCATCTACCAAGTCTCATACCATGCCACTGTTGTGCTGACTTGAATTGTCAGCACACCTGTACCTTTTTAATGATGACGGCTAAACCCTAGTGCCAGCTGGAGGGAAAGGTCACATTTCATGGTGGTGTAATTGGAGAACTGTGTTTCTTAGGAATAGAGGTAGTAGAGCCTTGTTGGAAAGTTTGAGAACATAGACCTAGTCAAAAGCCACTCACCTTTGGTAGTGAATCACTTCTTCAATAACTGATTGGACTCAGTTTTTTTATTGTGACTGCTCCCTCATATAGCTAGAGGATTAAGTGAACAGTCAGAATTAGATATGTCCAGAAACCAAAGTAGAATCTGGGTCATAAGAGGGGAAAGAGTTGCAGGTAATTGGGTCCAGTGTGTAATATAGGGTCCATAATATGCTTTCACACCTCCTGCATTTATGATTGAAAGGATGATTTTCCTCAGCAACTGGTCCTGAATCATCTTTATTAGTTAAAGCCCTGTTTGCTATTCTAATAATAAAAAAAGGAACTTTTATTTATGTCTATAGCCTGCCTGTTCCCTAATGCAGAATGTTGATGGAATACAGACGTGGGTAAGCATTGTCATAGTGCCTTTTGGACTGTAGAAGAATGTCCTTATAAGAAGAGATTGCATATATATAGTCACAATGCCTGAGTTTTACACATGAACTTAGTTTCAGAGGAAATGAGTGACATTGAAAAGATGAAACATGCATAGCATTTGAGTTTAGAAAATTTTAGTTTCATTTGCAGCAACACAGTGAAAATATCCAAGATCTAAGCTTAAAATAAAACTTGGCTCTAAGAGGCATGTGTAATAAATTAGCAGATTAAAGTTGTTTACACCTTTGGCATTTTTAATCTCATATTTCTGCTTTAAATAGCTTTCCTGGCAATTATATGCTAGTTCTTTTTCACCATATAATTCTGAAAGTTGCATATTGGACATACTTTTGATATTTACTTCAACCATTTCTTTCTGCCTCTGACTGTAAGATGACTATTAGCTAATGATAATAACACAAAATATTCTCATTTATGTTTAATTTATTTTTCATATGAATAAATATGAAAATGTACTTTTCATATAAATAAATTTTATAAAACTATTTCCTATTTCTTTTGAAAATGCCTTCATGAGGTGTTACTTTGATACTTTGAAATAATAAATATTTAAATTAATTCAACACATTTGAAGAAATATTTATGTGAGCCTCTGGTAAGTTAGACATGGTTCTACATCCTTTACTACAGTGGTTCCCAATCTTTTTGGCAGAGGGATCAGTTTCATGGAAAATGGTTTTACCACAAGGGATTAGTTTTGGGATGATTCAAACATATTACATTTATTATAAACTTTATTTCTATTATTATACATCAGCTCCACCTCAGATCATCAGACTTGAGGTCTCAGTGGTTCGGAAGCCCTGCTGCAGAGGATATCAAACTGAGGAGGACCTTCTTTGACCCCACATGGGGCCTTACAAGCTTGTAGACAATTTAGGACCCAAATGACTATGATTGAAGGGCCGTGAATCACATTCACAGCACAGTGAATCCAAAGAAGGAAAAGGTAAAACCATTATATGTTACAAATGCAAGAACTTTTTTTTTCATTTTGAGACATCGTTATCAGATACTTTCTTAAAGAGGCTTTTCTTGACCTCCCCTAAAATGGATCTGATTCCCTTGCTCTTAAAGATCTCTATGTATTTCCTTAAAAAAATCAGCTATATTGAGGGATATTTCACATACCATGACATCCACCCATTTAAACATCCATCCATCTGTATGGTTCCAGGTGTGTGTATTGTGAGTACGTGTGTGTGTGTGTGTGTGTGTGTGTGTACATGAGAGTGTATGCCTGTATGCAGGGTGTGTGCACTAGACTAATTTACGTTTGGACTTCCTCTGAGCCTACCACTCTCCCTGCAGCCATCCCTAGTCATAACGCTTTTTCTCTATCACCTCTTGGACCATTGGACCTGGAGGTGCAGCTGGGTGTCTCCCTAGTTCCCAATTTCTACTTCCACACCATTAGTTCTCCCTCTCTCTTCCCTAAATCCCTGCAGTTTTGACTCCCTTGCCATCAGACAATCCTAGCCACCACCTTCTTTGTCTGTAAACCCCTGGATCACTCCTGTCCATTTGTTGAAGACTTGAACTCCTGTTGGCTGTCATTTTCTCTTTTCTTAATTCTCCCTTAATTTAATAACCAGATGCCTCTTCTAACATCCTAGCCACTCAATTCCTGGACCTTCTTTTCTCCAGTCATCTTATCCTAGCACTCTTCCTCTAAATCATTCCTTCCCATGATTCTACTGTAGGATCTAGGCTTCCAGTGACCTGTCCATAATTTCAGTTTCAAACATCCTACCATCTGACCATCATTTCCTATCTTTTCAGCTCAATTCCTCTGAGGCCTGACGCCATCACTCTGGGATCTGCAATCTATTGATTTTACCACGCTTCCCCTCTGCCTCCCTTCTAATCCTAATTCCTTTTCAAACCCATGCATCTTAACACCTTTTCCCTTACCCTCTTTTCTAATCACATTCCTCCCGTCCCATCTTAAATCCTGTGCTCAGTCATTGTAATCATACGCTTGTACTTACTCTCAGTTCTCTTGCATTTCTGGCTTCCTGGAGCTAACTTGGAAAGAACCTATCCTTGATTAAATCCAACTCTGCCTATTCTATGCCTATACCTATGCATTGAATGTGGCTGAAAGCACACACACACACTTGACTGGTCTTATTGTTAAACTTATAGCCACAAACCTTATGTGAATATGTAATACTTCCCAATGATCATACTACATTTTCTTAATGTAGTCACCCTACTCTTCTGGACAACTATTTTATCGTCCTTTCTTTCCTTTTCAAACCTCTAGCATCTCTGTGTCACCAGAGATGAGTTTGCTTCCTACTTTTCTGGAAGCCTAGAAGCAATCAAAAGATAACTTCCCACAGACTACCACCACCATATTTGCCTGCCTCCCAGCACCTGTACCAACCTATTCTTGCATCTCTGCTGTTACCATAGAGAGGACGTGCCTACACTCATTTCCCCATCACTTCCTTCAGATCTTTGCTCCAACATCATTTACCATATGACCTAGCAATCCCGCTACTGGGCATATACCCTGAAAAAACCATAATTCAAAGAGACACATGATCCCAGTGTTCATTGCAGCACTGTTTACAATAGCCAAGACATAGAAGCAACCTAGATGTCCAACAACAGATGAGTGGATAAAGTTGTGGTACATATATACAATAGAATGTTAGTCAGGCATAAAAATGGAATGAATTTGAGTCAGTTGAACTGAGGTGGATGAACCTAGAGCCTGTTATAAAGAGTGAAGTAAATCAAAAAGAGAAAAACAAATATTGCATATTAACACATATATATAGAATCTAGAAAAGTGGCATTGATGAACCTATTTGCAGGAAAGGAATGGAGAAACAGATGTAGACAACAGCGGGCTGTGGACACAGTGCGGAAAGGAGATGGTGGGATAAATTAAGAGAGTAGCATTGACATATATGCACTAGCGTGTGTAAAATAGCTAGCTAGTGGGGAGTTGCTGTGTAACACGGGAGGCCCAGTCTGGCACTCTGTGATGATCCAGGAGTGGTAAGGGGGTGAGTGGGAGGGAGGCCCCAGAGGGAGGGGATATCTATATGCATGCATACCCACACTTACATATATATGTATTTATTCATACACACACACACACACACACACACGCTTACGGCTGGTTCAAATTGTATGGCAGAAACAACGCAACATTGTAAAGCAATTATCCTCCAATTTAAAATGTCAAATAGATGACCAGTGCAAATTCAATTCGTGAAACAAGGCACCCAAAGCTGGTGCTCTGGGACAACCCAGAGGAATGGGGTGGGGAAGGAGGTGGGAGGTTCAGGATGCCGGGATACATGAATACCCATGGCTGAGTCATGTTGATATATGGAAAAAGTTGTAAAGCATTTAGCCTCCACGATATTGCAATTAGCCTCCAATTAAAATAAATAAATTAAAAAAAACTTAACCTCTCAGGTCTCTCTCTAGCCCCATCCCCTGCTTTATTTCTTTCCATAGCCTTTAGCTTATTCTAATATATCATATAATTTGGTTAAAAAAAATCTGTTTGAATTACTGACTTTCCCTTGACTAGAATATATACCCATAAAGGCAGAGAGTCTCCTCTGTTTCATTCATTGCTATAGTTTCTAGAACAGTACTGCCTAGATAACTAGATACTCAGTAATATTTGTTGGGCAAATGGATGGAGCCCACATTAGCTTGGCTGAGATGAAGCCTAGCATGGCCACTTGAAGGTCTGATTATTTTTGTAGGTGCTCCCTCCAAGGACATGATTTTCAAAGCCTGCATCCCTGTTGAACTTCTCTTTTCCCATCATTTCTCTGAGGACGATTCAAAAGAAACCAGATGTAATCTGACTGCGGTGCCGAGGGGAAAGAAGATGTGGGATTTCAGAGGAGGGTTAGAGTGGTTGAATGAGGCAAAGGGGCTGAGAAGAGAGGTCCCAAAGGAGGGGCTTTGTTTCCCTGGAGACTGGCTGACATGTGTGAGTGGCTCCTGTTCAAAAGATCAACCCAAGCCCTCCTTTCAACTCAGGGCCCCCACATCTCTACTCACCTCCACTTCCTCAGGCGCTCCAGGCTTCTCATGCTCTCACAAGAGCATTTGCTTATAGTTGTAAAGTCAAGCTTCTTCATGGGTGGTGGGGGACGGGAAGGAAGTGTAATTCATTTTTACAAAATTGCTCTGAAATTCTTGCATGAAAGGTGCTAAACATGCAAACTGTTCGATTTTATTTTTAAATTGTGCAAGCTATATATTTCCCCCATTAAGTGTTCACTTGCCAGTTATCCTCTTTCTGCTTGAAAAAGAATAATAAAATAAAATTTTATCATATCCAATTACTGAGATAAATTTAAAATAGAAAAATGTATTTTTTCTTGTTCTTATGAGATGCTTCCTATCATTTAAAAGATAATATCAGCCATAGTGGTTTTTGTATCATCATTCTTAATGTAAGTACCATTCAGTCATAGACTATGATCTCTGAATCACATAAGGCTTGTTGGGTGTGAGAGCAGCCTGTCTCTCCCCTAACTTGTCATACTAAGTTGCTTGACTTTTCCAAAGCCAAAATGCCTCTCTACCATCTTTAAATCATCTTAATATATTTTAATTAAAAAAGAGTAATTCTCCAACAGTGGGAAAATTAGTCCCCCTTTCAACACTTAAGGGCCCTCCCTGGTGGCTCAGACAGTAAAGAATCTGTCTGTAATGCGTAAGACCTGGGTTCGATCCCTGGGTCAGGAAGATCCCCTAGAGAAGGGAATGGCTACCCACCCTAGTATTCTTGCCTAGGAAATCCCATGGACAGAGGAGCCTGGCAGGTTGCAATTCCATGGGATTGCAAAGAGTCGGACACAACTGAGTGATTTTCACTTCCTATTAAGAAGATCCTGCACCCCATCTAATTCATCCTGCTTCTTGACAGTTTTTCTTGCTCAGTCATCAGTGGGACCCTACTCAGAGTGTGAACGACCCTTTAAACTAGGATGCAACTGGGGCATTTCTGAGCCTGAGCTTTGCAATAGAACAGACCTGACTTTCAGCCATTCTTTGTCACTTGCTATGTGGAGGATCTTGGGTGAGATAACTTAATTGCTCTGAATCTCAGTTTCCTTTGCTGTGGAATAGAGGTAATAATACATGCCTTACATTGTCGTTTAAAAATGAACGCACTTCAGCTGAAGACTACTGGGAAAACATCTGTAGTTAAGCAGGTTGGGTTTATTGTTGCACAGAGGAGAACACACACTTGAGGCAGATGTGGGATTGCTCAGTAGGAGGGCATTAGGAAGAACTATCATAAGATTGGGGCTTTAAATGGGTGGTCTGGGGAAGGGTTCACTCTGGATTATATGTTGTCAGAAAGCAGAGGTAATGGACAATGTAACTGTGTATCTCAATAAATCTTATCTACAGGGAGCAGAGACCAGAGTGAGTATAAAGCTGTGATTGGTAAATACATAGCAGGTACTCCTTTGGGGACAGAGGTGGGTGTTGTTATTTTTAGGGTTGCACAATGACCTTGCTTTTGTCTGCACTTGGACGAAGTTGCAAAATGGCTTTGCTTTGTCTCATTTTATCATGGTCTCCCAGCAACCTTGTTTGAGGTTGGAATTCTGTAAGATGGTTTATGTCTAATAGGAGAATAACAAGACCTTGCTTGGAGTGCCAGGCCAGCTTCTGAATGTTGGAAGTTGCATATTTTTACTCTTTTTTAAACATAAACCCTTGGCACAGCATCTTGCCCCCAAGGACTCAATACATTGTGGCAATTTTCATGGTAAAAGTCTAAATTACACACTCAGCCTTCTCAATTCCAGAATAAACAGTTCCAATCCCTTCACCTGAGCCTCAGGGTACTGGAGAGTAATAAAGATAACTGATATTTCTTTAAACCCTATGCCAGCATCATGCTAAACACTGTGAGTAGATGATCATGTGTAATCTTTACTATAATCTGGTGAGAGCAGTATTATTATTTTTCACATTCCACAGATGAGGAATTGAATTTTAGAGGTGAAGAGACTTCCCCAAAGTCACACGTACATAAGAATAAGTGAGGGGATGAAAGATCCCTCCCATAGGAAATCTTCTCTCTTTAGAACTCAGATTCTTTATTAAAAAAATTAATTAGGCTGTGATGGGACTTAGTTGCAGCATGTGGGATCTAGTTGCCAGGCCAGGGATTGAACCCAGGCCCCCTTCATTGGGAGTGTGGAGTTTTATCCACTGGATAACCAGGGAAGTCCCTAGAACCCAGACTCTTAAACCTTATGTGATGCTTTCTATTTCTTGACTCATTGTGAATGCTGCAACCCGAAGCTTCTCTAGTACCAGTTACATTTCTTATTCCTCATCTGAATTGCAATTAACATTGTATTTCTTGGTCTTATTTTCCAAGGATTCTTTTCTAGTATCCATTAGCTGATAGCAAAGCATGCAGCTTTAATTCAAGACAGCTGGATTATGCCTTCAGCATTAATTGAGGGACAAATCTGGTAGTTTTATATTGGAAAATTTTTAATCTTCTCCTTGGACTGGAGGAGAATAGCAATCCTAGACTGTGCATTCAAAACACATTATGGTCCCCGTGCTACTTTTTTATAAACGAGTTTACAATGTTCAAGCATAATGGTTTTTGGAGTTTTAACAAAACGGCAACACAAGGCAATATGTACCAGGCTGGAATTGGCATTTGCTCGGCCTTATTATAATGTTGCTGTATCAACATAGAGTTGATGAGAATTCTGGCATTCACACTTACACGCGTTCTATCTGCCTCTTAGAATGCTTTGTGGAAATAGAGATCTCTTCTATAGTACAGAGTTGGAAGAAGAGAATTAAAATATTTTGAGCATCCACTCTGTGCCAGGAATTGTCCTAGGTGCATTTACATGAGCTTATTTATTCTTCATAACAACTAGGAGAACTGTCTGTGGCTCAAGTCACCATCATCTCACCCTGGGTTACTGCGTATTAGCTTTCTAATTACTTCTTTGCTCTCGCTTTTGCCCTCTTATGATTGAATCCAAAGCTAAAATGATCTTTTAAAATTACAGTTTGAAACTCATCATTTCCCTGCTTAAACACTCCCCCTGGCTTTCCATTGCCCTTGGAATAAAATCCACGTTCCTTACCTTGACATCCAAGCCTACTCTCTGACTCCTTGCTCCTCTTTGTCTCAGTCACTGTGACTCTTGCTCACTGCCCTGCAGTCACACTGGTATTCTTTTCTTGAACACCAAACGTGTGTTCCTACCTCAGGAGCTTTGTACCTGCTGTTTTTCCATGCCTGAAGTTCTCTGCCCCAATTTTCTGTTTCCTTGTTGTCACTGAGTTTTTAGCACAAACGTATTTTTTTTTCAGTGAAAACTTCTGTAATTATAGAATTTGTAGTATTTCTGCATTTCCAGCCATTCTTCAGTACACTGCCATGTTTTTCTTCATAGCACTTCTCCCCGTCTGAAATCATATTCTTCATTCATTTCTTTACCTGATGGTTGTCTGTGTCTCTGCCTTTGGAAGTGACTTCCAGGCTAGCAAGCATCTTGTCTGTCTTGTTCACCACTGGATCCCTGGAGCCTATTTCAGTGTTGAATGAATGAATATACCTTTTTTCAGATAAAGGAACTGAACAACTGCACCAATAATCACAACAATAGCAACCACACCACCATTTCTTGAGGGCCTTCAAAGCACTAGATATTAAGTAAAGAACTTGAAAAATATATACTTTCACTTCTTTATTGAATCTTCGAAGCCACCCTCTCAGGTATGTACAGTTTGCTCCACTTCTCAGAGAAAGATGCTGAAGCTTAAAGGCTGGAACACCGTCAAGTCACTCAGCAGGTGATGGGTACCTAGAGTTACACTTTCTTGTCTGATTTTACTGTTCTTTTTCCTGTAGCGCATGAGAGAGCAGGGCTGTATCATGAACACATGCAATGTAGGAAAATTACCCTCTGCAGTGAAAAGACAGATGAAATCCTATTTTCCGTGTGATAGGGATGTTGTGCCACAGAGCAAGGATAAGTTGCAAAAAGCCAAACTGGCTGGACCTGAGCGGAGGAGCAGGACCCTGTGTACAATTCCAGGCTGGAACTGGTTTTAGGCTGATGACAGATAAATTGGTGTAAGACCATGGCCATACCAGGCCATACTGAGCCCCATGTGTGCACAACTGAGAGCAATGGTAACCCATCCACTGCCTTATCGAGTGCCAGCTGCCATCTCTTGATTAGCAAAGCAACACGCTCAGACTCGCCTAGGAGGATTATTTTAAAAGTTCTTCAGCAACAATTTCCAGAGAGTCCAGGTTCCTTTCTTCAGGAAAGTGGGACTATTTGAAGGTTCCCTCCCCCCCAAAAATTTATAGTTGACCTTTTGGAGCCTGATGGGGCCTCACTTGCCCAGCGTGTTGATTCTACCAGGTCTTCAGGGTACCTAAACCTTGTCTCTCAACACCAGGCTCTAATTACTTCTATCCTTTGGAGTCTGACCTGGGCCTGAATCTGTCTGCAAAATTCTCAGCTCATCTTTGGTTAGTTTCAGGGTGACTCTGGTGGATGCTCTGAAGATACAGATCTTCTTGTTGGAGGTTGTAGGATGTTTGGCTTCTGGGCTGTACAAAAAATAGAGAAAAGACATCATGAAAAGGCTGAGGAAATCTGCGTAAAGTCTGTAGATTACTTAATAGCATCTTATCAGTGTTAACTTACTGGTTTTGACAAATGTATCCAGGTTACGCAAGATGTTAACCTCAGGAGAAACTGGATGAGGGGTAGCTATGTGGGAACTTTATACTATTTTGTAATCTCCTGTAATTAAAAATTTTTTTGAAAAAAACAAAAACAAAACAAGACACATTGTAAAGCATGGCACGCTGAGAAATGAGAAAGGGGGACAAAAGGAAGAACAGGTTGGAACTGCTTTTGTGAAAAATGACCAAGTTTTCTGTGTCCTGTGTCCTGTCCTTCAGTTTGTCAGCGTGTGACCCCAGGTTTTAAATCAAAGGGGCTATGTGGAGCTGTACAACTCAGGAATTGTGTGGCAGTCTAAAGGAGCTAAGTTAAGGTCTTGGTGCATTTGGGATGCTGTAGCAGAATAACAGGTTTCTCAGGTGGCGTTAGTGGTAAAGAACCTACCTGCCAATGCAGGAGACATACAAGGTACGGGTTCAATCCTTAGGTTGGGAAGATTTCCTGGAGGAGGGCATCTCCTCTCCAGTATTCTTGCCTGGATAATCCACCTGGACAGAGAGCCTGGTAGGCTGTGGTCCATAGGGTTGCAAAGAGTTGGCCACGACTGAAGTGACTTAGCATGCATGAATACAGCAGAATACCTGAGTGCCTGGCTAGCTTATAAACAGCAGAGGCTTTTTTTTTTTTTCTTCCTCATAGCTCTGGAGGCTCAGAAATCCAAGATCGAGGCACTAACCAACTCAGCGTCAGGTGGAGACCTGACTAGCGCTTTGGTTGCCATCTTCTTGCTGTGTCTTCATATGGTGAGAGAGGTTGAAGAAACTCTTGGAGTCTCTTTTATAAGAGCATGAGTTCCATTTATGAGGACTCTACCTTCATGATCTAACCACCTAAAGGTTCTGCCTCCTAATACCATTATATTAAGAATTAACCTTCACTAGATTGGTTTGATATTTTCCCAGAATTTTGTAAAAATGCAATGATATAATATGTGCTTTTCCTCCTCAGCATGATTATTTTGAGATTCTTCCATGTTGTTGTGTGTGTATGGGAATGGTCAGTCGCTCAGTCGTGTCCGACTCTTTGCGACCCCATGGACTGCAGCCCACCAGGCTCCTATGTCCATGGGATTCTCCAGGCAAGAATAGTGGAGTGGGTTGCTGTGCCCTCCTCAAGGGGTTCTTCCCAACCCTAGGATTCAACCCAAGTCTCTTACTTCTCCTGTATTGGCAGGCAGGTTCTTTACCACTAGTGCCACCTAGGAAGCCCTGTTGTTGTGTGTACCGGTTGCTGTGCAGGATGATATTGTCTGGTTTTGCCACTAACTGTGCATTTGATTGCTGATGCATATTTTTGTTGTTTCTAGTTTGGGGCTATTACAGAGAAAGCTGATATGAGTTCCCATGAAAGGAGGGATGGAAAATGAGAGACATTTGCCATTACCAAGGAACGTGGAGATTTTGAGAGTGATGGATATGTTCATTATCTTCATTATGATGTTGATTTCATGTATGTATACATTTGTCAAAACTTGCCATATTGTACACTTTAAATATGTATGTCACAGGCGTAGAAAACAAACTTATGGTACCAAGAGGGAAAGAGGGGGAGGAATAAATTGGGTGATTGGGATTGACACATACATACCACTATATATAAGATAGATAACTAATGTGGACCTACTGTATAGCACAGGGAATCTACTCAGTACTCTGTAGTGACCTATATGGGAAAAGAATTACAAAAGAGTGGATATATGTATATGTGTTACTGATTCTCCTCGCTGTACAGCCAAAACTAACACAACATAGCAAATCAACTATACTCCAATAAAAATTTAATTAGAAAATAAGAATTAACCTTCAACATATGAATTTGGGGGCTTCTCTGGTGACTCAGTGGTAAAGAATCTGCCTACAATGAGGGAGCCGGAGGAGATATGGGTTTGATCTCTTAGTCGGAAAGATCCCCTAGAGGAGGGCACGGCCACCCACTCCTGTATTCTTGCCTGGAGAATCCCATGGACAGAGGAGCCTGGCAGGCTACAGTCTATAGGGTCACAGATTCAGACACAACTGAAGAGACTTAGCATGGCACAGTGTATCAATTTGGGGGACTGGGAGGGGACACTAACATCCAGTTACTGGATGTTACTGACATCCAGTTACTAGATGAAACAGTTCCTGACTGAAAACACGAAGGGACCAAAAGCACGGGTAAGACAGCAGGCATCTTGACTCTTTTTCTGGGCTTGTTCAGGAAGGCAATGGTTTGGGCAGCAACTAGCTTGAGAAACAATGTGGTGACTTGTCATATCACTAAAACTGTTGACGTAACTTCATCATCCTAAATCTACTCCAACTATAATGTTTATTTTAGTCACTTTGACATGATTTGTAACTTGGAAAAGTAAAACCCCTCCAGAATAGCTATCACTTTTAGAGGGGTGGCATGGACAATTTATGCATCATCTCAATTATTATAATATTCCTGCAAGGTCAGGGTTTTTATTTCCATCTAAGGATGAGGACACTGAAACTTGGCCAAAGTGAAACTATCAATTAAGGGCAGACTTGGGATCAAATACAGGTTTGTTCAATTACAAAGCTTGTATTCTAGCCCTTGCACGTCATAGCTTTCCTCTTTGAGCCATTCTCCATAGCCAAATATTTTTTTCCTGCAGTGCCTTTACATAATTTAAATTGTACACTATAGGTTATTGTTCTTTTTCAATGGGTTGTCTTACCTGTATCAATTGTTCTCAACACTGGCTCCGCTAACATTTTGTACCAGATAATTCTTTGTTCAAGGAAGATATCCTCTGTACTGTAGGATGTTTATTGGCACCCTTGGATTCATCCTACTAGATGTAAGTAGCATCTTCATACCCCCAGTTGTGAACATAATAATTGCTTTCAGGCATTGCCAAATGTCCTTTTAAGGGCAAAATGTCCCTGAGTTGAGAATCACTGATCTACAAAATTAAGTGATATTCTTGAAGGTCAAAACTCAGTCATGTCTGACTCTTTGCAACCCCATGGATTGTAGCCCACCAGGCTCGTCTGTCCATGGGATTTCCTAGGCAAGAATACTAGAGTGGGTTGCCATTTCCTCCTCCAAGGGATCTTCCCAACCCAGATATTGAATTTGTATCTCCTGCATTGCAGGTAGATTCTTCACTTCCTGAGCCACCAGAGAAGCCCTTTAAGTATGGCAGCAAATGCTTATTTAGTTGGGGCTCATGGGAAGGGCACACAACCAGATGAGTCCATCTCCAACACTTGTTGGCTGCTCTTTGGGAACTTAATCACAAAAGCTCTCTTCACTAGTCAGGGGAACATGATGTTGGTTCTTTCGCAAGTAAGCCACTCTAGAAATGAAACCAAAATGGCCAGGAAAGGGCTAAATACTTGAGGTGATGTTCTCACTTATTGCTTCATTTTCTCCAAATGTTTAAACAAGGTTTAACAGCAAGCTTAGCATGAGCTGACTGAGCGGACTCCAATTGTATTGATAGCCAAGCCATAGCTGACACTCCCTGGCTGGGGCATCAGATCTATGAAGACTGTGAGCTGAGTTCCTTATGAATCAGACGGAGGGCTTCCATACGCTTGAATGTGGTGCGGGTATGTGCATGTGTGTTTGGGGTTGGGAAATAGGCTCTCTAACTTCTTTTTTTTTTCACTTTTGAAATTTTCTTTATTTTTAATTAAAAGACAATTGCTTTATAATATTGTGTTGGTGTCTGCCAAACATCAACATGAATCAGCCATAGGTGTACATATGTCCCACCACACAATCTCAGCATTCCGACAAGCACTCTATGTGTTAATTTCTCTTGCTAGCATCCAGCAAGACTCTAAGGCTCTTTGGAAAAGCCTTAACCATTAATCAGATCCAATTTCCTCATGTGTCAACACACTAACCAGGCCCAGAATAATGAAGATTTTTGCCTGATGTTTATGGAATATCCAAAAAGGACAGCTACTATTTACTGAGAATTAACTACATGTTGAGCAGTTTACCTACTTTACACTAATTTTTTCAACAGCTTTGTGAACTAGCTATTATTATTATCACCATTTTACACATATGCACACTCATTAAATAAAATGACCCAGGTCCTAGAGCTAGTAAGTTCAAGAGCCTGGATTTAAACCAAGTCATGTAGCTCCAAAGCTTCAGTTCTGTTGTCCTTGACCTGTATGCTTGGCATCCTGGTTCCCTATTTCAACTTAAGTCCTGCCCTCATGTTGATCCAGATCCCCTTCTTTTCCTTCAGGAGTATGGAAGCCCTTCTCTCAAGTTCCCCTGATTCACACAGGAAATTCCCACTGGCTATCTATGTTACATACGGTAATGTATGTTTCCATGTTACTCTCTCCATACATCCCACCCTCTCCTCCCTCCCCCCACAGTGTCTGTAAGTCTGTTTCCTATGTCTGTGTCTCCTCTCTAACGTCTTGATTTAGCCAGAGAACCCATACACTGAGATTCTTCCATGTATTTGAGAGAAGGGTCACGCTGCTAATAAACACCTGTTAAATTCACAGGATTATATGATTTTTAATATTTTCCTCAGTTTTAAAATTCTAATGAACATATATATGTATAAACATACATTTGCTTAGTGTGTGCGCATGTTTATATAGTGTGTAGATACATAAAGAGTGGGTGTGTAGTGTGTCTATATAGAGAGAGTATGTATGTGAATATAGATGTATGGACACATATCTGCAGTTAACATTTACTGAGTGCTTTCTGTGTGATACAGAAAGAACTTTCCATGGAATATTTTATTTAATCTGCACAAAATCCAATGAAACAGTTCCTGTTGTTATCCCCACTTTACGGCTAGACTGAGGCTTAGCAAGATTAAGTCACTTGCCAATGTTACATAGCTAATAAAGAACTTCAGGCCAGATTTGACTGACGTCAGAGTTTGGACTTCTTTTTCCTCTTTTAACTAATTATCTGTTCATCTACTGTTACATTGCTTCTCTCTCATCTTAATATTCTGAGTGGATTCAGTGACTGAAAACAGTAAATAAAATCTTCTAGATGCTAATCCTTTCCCTTAGCCATCCTGTCTATTTTAAATTCATAGCTGCTTGTGCTGGTTCAAGGTGGATGGATTTGATTTCCACATTAACTGTGTTATGCGTGTTTATTCTAGTTTTCCAGCATAATCTGATCACTTAGCAAATAGTCATGGAATAGCTGTTATGGGGCAAGCACTGGGTTAGATCCTGAAAGCATGCTTGTAAGGAATTCATACTAGTGTAATGTGCTTGTTATAGGGTATCGATTTTTAAACAATTCAAAAAATTTTTAAAGCAATATGACAAAAATAATAAATTCTGGTATGGGATTTAGTATGTAAGAATCAGTGAAAGTGAAGCTACAGGGGTGATTGAAATAGAGGCAGGAGTCTAGAAGCCTGCTCTCAGGGCCTAGCCCCAAGGCATCTTTGTAGAACCCCCAGGTTGACCAGTTTGAAAACCAGAGACCAGGTGTAAGGCATGCCATACTTGGGCATGCCATACTTAGGCATCAGCTGTCATTGGATCTTCTTGGATCTCCTCATATATATCTGGGGAGTGTTGCCCTGGAGGCCAGGACTATACAGGTGATGGTGATATGCAGTCCCACCCTTGAAGAATTTGTTCTTTTTTTTTTAGTGAAAAATAATCATCTTAACAATTATTGCTGCGTCCTAATGAGTGTTACTCTTCAAAATCCTGAACTGAAGTCAATTGTGCTTCAAGACACTTCTGAAATTGCCTTTAAAACTCTTTTCTAAGAAACTCTGCTTTTTTATTTTGTATTCACACCTTAGATTAAAAACATTCCTTAGTACTGGATATTCGCCATACCAGATCCCATCAGTATCATTTTAAAGAAACAGGATTAAAAAAAAAAAAGAAGAAACAGGATTGATTAGGTATCTTTGCTTCTTTATTTTTAATGATTGTATCATCAAGAGCAATGTCTCTTCTATTAATTAACATTTATACATGTACATGACATGTATAAATTGCATCCCAGACCTTTTCTGAGTGTAGACTTGTTGAGGTTACTCTCATGTCATTCTCATAGCAGTCCTATGTGGTGAATACTAATAACGTCTCGATCTTAACAGCTTTTTCAAAAGCACAGAAAGGTTATGAAACATGTTGAAAGTTACAAAAGTGCTAATGGGGGCCATCAGAATGTGACTATAGAAAGAGTGACCCCATAGCCTCACTCTTGTTCACTCCACCTTCTGTGCAATAGCCAAGGACTGTCTGAACCACAACCACAGCTTTTGGCCTATAGATGCATCATTAAGTCACCAGCCAAGGAGAATTGATTTGCAAATAATAGACAGTTGATTAATATTATCAAGTTGATAATATTCTTACTATCTTACAATGTGTTCTTACAGAAAAGAAAATAAGTTCTTACACTGTGTTTCCTAGAAATGAAATGATGGGATTCCCTATAACAACCCCAAAGAGCTTTGGATGCAAGTGAAATGCCAAAAATATTGAAGAAGCTACCTTCTCAGTGGTTACCTTGTCTATTCTTCCCCAAATTTCCCTTCCTCCCAACTCATGACGTTTCATATCCCTCCTCTGTATTTAATATTTTATGTTTTCTCCTCAGTACTTAATGCTCCCTAATATGCTATATATTTTACTTTTTTGCATCTTGCTTCTTGACAGTGACCAAACAGATGTAAATTCCTTAAGAGCAAGGGGTTTTGTCTCTTTTGAGCCCCACTATATCTTTGGCACCTAAAAGAATGCCTAGTGCATAGTAGAGTCTCAATAAATATTTGTTGAAAGCATAAGTGAGTGGATTGCACGCCTCTGCACAGGACTCAGCCTCGGCGTATTTCATTTTATTCTCATCTCCCGCTGCAGACACAGGATTGAAGGATAGCAGTGACATGGGCTCTGACTTAGAGCAGAGTTCCAGGTAGGCTGTGTGACCTCCATAGACCATCAGTCCCCCAGCTCCAAATGCGATGTGAAGATGATTAATAGCTGATTGTTATGAGAATGGAGTTATTTAAAACTTTTGCCAAAAGTATGTGCCTAATTAATAGATGCTGGATCTGAAGAGAGACTCTTGTAAGGGTATTAAAAGCTTCTCTTTTTTAGAAAACATTGATTTTAGCTGAGGGATAAAAGCTAAAGGCAGTGTGATATTTTATTTTCCTAAGGGGGCCCTAAAACATTTTAGCAATTTCCCTTCTGGCAAATGCCAGAATAAAAACCGGCTGTTTGGCATACCCCCTGCCCCCTTTACTCAGGCCCACATGAGCCTGGTGAGCTCTGGGGAATCCAAAACAATTTCAGAGAAGCTTGGGGATTGCAGGTGCCTTGTGGGGGCTTCCACAACCTGTGGAGGACAGAAGAACATGGAGCAGGATGCCAGAGGACCCAGGTGATGATCTTGATGGAGGTAGCCATGAGTGGGTTGTGAGCAGCCTTTCCTTGGCGAGTGCTGAGCAAGGCTGCGTGTAAGAGCAGATTTTTATAATTCCTGTACATGCAGTGGTAGTATTAAAAATGGAAACCCCAATGAAATCCATCAGGATGCAGATGGTGTTCAAGGTATAGAAATATAATGGGTCATAAGACCCCATGTTTTCAAATGAATCTATTTTATTCCTTTGTACAATGCCGGTGATTAGTTATGAATTATGGAGCATAATTAAGGAGGACCAATCTTGGTGGAAGACTCTATGAACCGAAAAATGACAATGGTGGGGAGAGGGATCAGGGCGGAGGTGAAGATGAGAAAGTCGTTTTATTTATGTGCATGAGGGAATCACCACCGGGAGTCTTCCTCATTGTGATAAGAAGAATGAAGGGCATTTATTAACCCCCCACAGGGCCTGTCGGAACAGAGTAAACCTGATTTCCTTTGATTCTAGAGGAATAGATGGCTTTATACTGCTGTCCTGAAGGACTGTTTATTAGCATCTTTGAGGAAGGGCTTTCAAACAATAAAGGTGTCAATGGGAGGAGAGACATAATTAAGAACAATAGAAAGACGTGTCCTCTTTTCAAGACAGTGACAACAGAGTCATTTAAAAATATATTTAGCAGCTTGTCTTTAAGATGCCTTTATATAATATGTGATGCAAAGTAGAGCAAGGGATTGAAATTACAAATACACTAGGAGAGTGTTTCCAAGATTGCTCTGTCTCATTGCATTTTCTCTCGCAAATGTTACGAGAAAAATAGTTGAATAAGGAAGGCACAATTCCAGTTCCCCACAAAAAGACTGTAGGTTGATGGCCATCACTTGTTTGTGGGTGTGGACCTGGAGAAGGTACAGAAGAGCATAAAAGGAAAAGCATTTCAATAGGAATCAGGAAGTTTAGGTCCCACCTATTCCCAACAGCAGGTGACCTTGGCCAAGTTTCTTGATTGCTCTGAGTTTGTCTCCTATAAAATGCCTAACCCATCTTCCACAAAGAAATTTCAATGATGTACTGTCTATGAAAGACACCAAAACATTCTAAAGTGAGATACAGATAGAGAAGAGAACAATATTTTTTTTTTGTATGTTTTGGATCCCAATCATCTCTAGCTTCTGCGTACAATTCTCAGGGACCATTTACCCAAGTAGAATCATAGACAAGGGGAAGGAAAGGACAGGACAGGGACCTGAGCTTTGAAGGTATTGAACTGATGGCACCCAAGAAGAGAAGGCACAGGATGAAGAGTGGCGTACCACCACTGACAGCTCCGTGGTGGGTGTGTCCTTCTTCCAGAGTTTGTTTTCATCGCTGTTTGGTAATTAGAATAGGAAAGAGGAGTTCAGAATGGCCGTGGCTAAAAGACAAAGAAGGGAAAAGCCCGTGAAAATAGAACTAAGGAAGGTCTGAGGACTGGAGTGAGGACCTCAGGTAGGACAAACAACACTCCTGGCTAGCCCAGTATACATAGGGCAGGCCCAGGGGGAGGAAAAAAATAACATAAAAAGAGGAGCCAAAGGGCCAGGGGTCTCTCTCTCGCACTCTTTCTCTCGCTCTCTCTCTTCTCTTCGGGTCTTTTGGGTGGTCATGCCCTCATGCCTCGAGGATGTATTTTCCTAATAAAACTGAGCTGCAACACAGAGCTGTAACACTTATCTGTCAGAGCTGTGACATGGTGCTGTGACGTGGTCTGTCTGAGGGCTTTAACGCTGGTCCATGGCTTCAAATTTTTGTTGTGATGAGACAGAACCGAGGAAATCACACACTCCCCTGACAGAGCACTTTTACTTTTGTCGATGATGAGCCATTATCTTTTTAAATCGTAAGAGTAAATGCCTAGCACAGATGGAGACGTCTTTGGAACAGTAATATAAAGAAGGGAATGGGCAGGAAGCTATACTGATGGAGTATGGGACTGGTACTACAGACTGGCCATTTGAATGGCAAATGCAAGTTTGGTTGGCCCTCACTCATCATCCACCAGAGAGGACCAGCCAGGGATGTAGAGGGAAGTGCACCCTCTGGGGGAGAATGCTGGCTCCTGCCATGCCCCTGGGTACAAGGCTGAGGCTGTGGCTTAGGGACAAGTGGACCAGCCAGAGTCCTGAGTGGTTTCATCTTCCCCAGGCTCAAACCTCCGGCCAGAGATTGCTGAACCCTGCCTGTGTGTCTGTGTACACCAACTGGAGCTCATAAGCATCTCTAAAAAACAACATCTTTGCTATTTTGTGGATGAAAACATTCACAATGATACACTTTTTGAATAGATAAAAATGAAGACATTGTATAGCATATATAACGATGAGACACAACTAAATGAAAGGAAGGGGATGAGAAATTCTAGATAGTGATTTCCTCACATGGAGGATAGGAGGAACAAATGGAATACTTAGATGTGAGTTGTTGTAAATCTTTTAGTTCTGTGGTTAAATGTTGGGGTTAAGGGAATTCATGCGTCATTAGACCAAACCACCAATAAAGGTAGATGAAATAGGTTTGTATGTGACAAGGATGATGACAGGTTATGAACTAAAGGTTAGGGTTGATGCAATTCTGTGCACCCGATTACTCCAAATATAAACAAAGAAACAAACAGAAGGAAAATCAATGCAATGAATGATCGAACCGATGAATGCACTCTATTTACAGCTCTTGTAGCACGGGAGTTTTTTATTCCAGTGACTGATCCGATGACAGTGGTCTTTCCTGGTGTAATTCATTCAGGGCTGGCAAAATCTAATTTATGGAGATACTGACATGAGGGAGGATGTTGTGATTCAAGAACAGGGCAGTGCCAACCATACTGAAAATCTTTTAGTCTGCCCTGAAATCCTGACCAAGCTTTGGCTCGCTTTCAGTGTCACAGAACCACAGCTGCTGATGGCAATGAGTGACATCGATGGACCAGACCACCTGAAGACATAGATGTCAGCTGCAGTTCCAGTTTTTTTTCAATACTGCTTTCTTAATGCAATACACATTTAATTAGCTCTACAAGGAAACAGACACTGTTCTATGTCTTTTTAAGTTGAAACGACCCAGATTTTTCGAGTGGGTTTGTTCCCTTAGTCCTATTGAAGTAACATATATGCAAACAGTTCTTATCTAGTAAGACTCACAAAGAGTTGGACATAACTGAATGACTGAACTGAAGACGTGAAATACATCATAAACCAGGTGAAGGAAGGTGATGCAAGTCTAGAGAGGGAAGATGAGTAGCAAGGATGAGGGAAGTTCTCAAGGAGAATGTTAGGTGTGTGGGGAATGAATACATTCTGGGGATTTAATCCAGCTGGACCCATTTTTATGATATATTAATGACTGGCATTAGTTTCTTCAAATAAGGTTTGTGTTATAGAATCAGGTGAATTTTAGGGAACCAGAAAGACCTAGTCCCCAATTCTCTGAGCAAGGAGGGGAATTCTGACAGTTAAGACGTAATTTCCTTTAACTGTAAATTTGCACTGATTCGTTTCTACTTGTTTTTTCCTCTTTGGTTTATTTACTCCTCCCTCTCCCTTCCCCCTTTCTTCTTTCTCTTCTTACTGCATTCTTTTTTTTTTAATTTAATTTTTTTTAGGGTTTTGCCATACAATGACATGAAACCGCCATGGCTTTACACATGCTCCTCCTCCAGAACCCCCCTCCCTCCCCCCTCCCGATTCCCTCCCCCTGGGACATCTCGGTGCATCAGCCCCGAGCATCAACCCTGGGCTGGCCATTGATTTTACATATGATAATTAACATGTTTCAATGCCATTCTCCCATATCATCCCACCCTTGCCCTCATCCACAGAGTCCACGAGTCTGTTCTATACGTCTGCGTTCCTTTTGCTGTCTCGCATGCAGGGTTCTTGCTGCCATCTTTCTAAATTCCATATATATGGGTTAGTATACTGTATTGTTGTTTTTCCTTCTGGCTTACTTCACTCTGGATAATAGGCTCCAGTTCCATCCACCTGAGTAGAACTGATTCAAATGAATTTTTTTTTAATGCTGAGTAATATTCCATTGTGTATATGTACCACAGCTTTCTTATCCATTCGTCAGTTGATGGGCATCTGGGTTGCTTCCATGTCCTGGCTATTGTAAACAAAGCAGGAATGAACATTGGAGTACACATGGTTCTTTCAATTCTGGTTTCCTTGGTGTATATACCCAGCAGTGGGATTGCTGGGTCAAATGGCAGGTCTATTTGCAGCTTTTTAAGGAACCTCCACACTGTTTTCCATAGTGGCTGTACTAGTTTGCATTCCCACCAACAGTGTAAGAGGGTTCCCTTTTCTCCACATCCTCTCCAGCATTTATTGCTTGTAGACTTTTGGATGGCAGCCATTCTGACTGGCGTAAAGTGGTACCTCATTGTGGTTTTGATTTGCATTTCTCTGATAATGAGTGATGTTGAGCATCTTTTCATGTGTTTGTTAGCCATTTTTATGTCTTCTTTGGAGAAATGTCTGTTAAGTTCTTTGGCCCACTTTTTGATTGGGTCGTTTATTTTTCTAGAATGGAGCTGCAGGAGTTGCTTGTATATTTTTGAGATTAATTGTTTGTCCGTTGCTTCATTGGCTATTATTTTCTCCCATTCTGAAGGCTTTCTTACTGCATTCTTAAGGGCCAAATAGATTATTTGTAAAACTGTGATTGGCCCAGGATTCATTTGAGATTCTCAAGAAAGTGAATCTACTTTGCATAAATTTTAAAAGGTATTTTCAGGCAAAACTGTGAAGAACTTGGCTGAATTATCTAATTTTAATATTTTGGCACATTTCACAAGCAAATAAAGGTCTCATTTTCATATACACAGAGTCTCTCTATATAAAATTCTACTTGTCTGTATATAGACACACATATGTGTATATCTATAAATGTATGTGTAATAACTGAAACTTTATTCTGGCAAGTAGTAGTATGCATAATATACTATAAGAGCAGTATTGCAGTGCCAGCTAATGTTTATTCTTGAATAAATCTGTGCAAAAGCCGCCAGTTATCTCTTTGGGTTAAAAAACATTGACATGTGTTTAAGATGACCAAAACAATCATTCTTTAGAGAGGAGAGAGCCCAAGGAACAAATATGTACAGGGCAGAAATATTCACTGTAGTCCCATGGTTTACAGTTTTGGAATACCTAGCAGGTTATAGTTTATTAACTTTGGGAAAAGTTGGAGAGGAATTTGGCAGTTATCTGATGGAGCAGGTTTTGTGACTTCTCTGTAAAAGTAAAGAAACTTCCATTTGATATATTGCTCATTTCTTTGTTGATTTTACTGAAGCTATTATTTATCTAATCTCCACAGAATAGTTTCCATTTAAAGAGTAAAATATTTGAAGAATTTTATTCATATTTAACTTTTCTCTCTTTCTTTCTTGCCTTACCTTATTTAAAAGTTACCACAAGTCAGCCACCATTTTCCATAAAATATCTTCTTTAGTTCAGAGGGTTCCCCATGAAACAAGCGTGATTAGAATCCTCAGTCATACCAAAGATATGAGCATAATTCTACCTTTGGTGACAAGTGGTAATTTTAATTCTGTTTTCTTTATAATATGGCTGTTAAATAATATGAATACATTGTAATCAACATGGTACTTTGGTAAATCTGAAATCAAGTTTTTCTCCCCAAGGGCAGAAATCACTATTTTATTTTTAGGGTTAAAGGGCTATTCAATCAGGGATACTTTGTTGATATTTGTGAGGTTTGGGGGACACTGAGGACTATTCTAGAAACTTAGGTTTGAGGTGAGGTCTTGAAAGTAAGATTTAGGGATAAGCCATCCTCTGAGCCTCACTTTGGTTGGGACCAACCCTTGTCCAGATGTAAAGTCATCTGATGAGGGCTGTGGTCAGAGCAGCAGTGGAGCCAGGTGGGGAGAAGGGACTGTCTGTCCATTGCATGAAAATGACCAGCTCCCCTATACCACCCTTCTCTGGCCCCTCAACTTAGGTGGGGGAGTTTCTCCTCCTATGGGTGAGTTCCTTCTCTGTACTGATGCCCTGTAATCTGCACTTTGCCCTAAGAACTGATTAGATAAAGAATAATACTTAGGCTGAACATTTTCCAACACATGACTAGTGCATTTAAAAAATCCTCTGAGTGATAGGGGCCTTGCCAAAGGAAATCACTTTTCCACAGAGTGAAGTCAGTAGATCCTGATACAGCTTCATTATGATAAACAAATTGGAGTGCCTCAGTCATAGGGCACAGAGAGGACATGGCAGTTCCACTGTCACTGTTGTATTATAGCAATATAACAGGCAAGCTACAATTGTAAGGAAGACAGAAACTGATCTGAGTGTGAACAACACTCCCCACATCTTGGAGCTTGCTGATGATGGCTTCATTTAGGTTTCAAAGGCAGAGATGAGTTCCAGCCACAGCTGCCTGCCTTTGCTCCTGAGTTCCATGGAGTGAAAACAGTTCAGCCACCACTCTCATCAGTGGGCAAATGGCTCAGAACTAGGAAGGAAGTTTGGCAGTGGTGAAACATACAGGGAGAGATTAATAAAAGAGTGAATCAGTGAGCCACATGGATCAGTGGAAGGTTGGGAAGAAGATGAGGATAAAGAAATTTGGGGCAAGTTCATTCATTCATTTAATCAGCAATCATTCAGTAAGCTATACCTAAGGTTATCACACCAGTAAGGATGGCCAGTTCAGAGACAAATGACATGGATCTAGCCCTTTTGGAAATCAATCTGGTGGCTTTAGTGGGAAAAATGAGTAGGTTGAAAGAAGACTGGCAAATATAAAAAATGGCAGTATAATGTGGATAGAGGCTATGCTGGGGCTTTTCAGGGTGGCAGAGATGATGAAGATCAGTGGGTGATTGAAACTAGTTCCCCAAAGGGATGTTGTCTAAGCTGACTTCAGCTGAGGTTAGGTGAAGAGTGATGGTGGTGGAGTCAGGGGAAAAAGAACACAGCATCGTTTATTGAGAACTTACTACACAACAGGCAAAACGTTAAGCATTTTATATACATGATCTCACTTAGTCTTTATAGTAACACACGTAACACTGGCATCACACATCCCATTTACAGAAACAAAATTGGGTGTAAATATTTGAGGAACTTGCCCAACTCCACACAGAAAGTAAGGAAGGTCTGTCTGTTTGCAAAGTGTGTGTGCCCTTTACATAATGTCATTATACAGAGGCCAGAAATGTGATATAAAGAAAATACTAGAAAGGAAGTGACCAGCATATTAGGTGTTTTGATTCATTCCTGCCTGACTTTTCACCTGCTAATCTGTTCTAGCTCCACACAGTTTCCCCCGGATCCTGCGTTGCTGTAGAAGCCACCACATTATGGATCTGTGTGGGCAGTGGTCTCCAAACTGACATATGAGTGTTTATTTAAATATTATATACATATTCCCTGGATTACATATTTCATATGCTTTAAAACATAGGCAAAAGTGAAAGAAAATGTTTAAAGGATATGATCAAACATACCCATTCTCAGGTTTTCTTAACGCATCACCTGCTAGAGTAAATGGATTCGTTTGCAGACTCTACTCTATACCACTCTAGACAGACCCTGTTGCTTCTTTTACCTCTACCAAGACCTTCCTTCTCCTTTATTTTAACAAAGATATGGTTACACTTATTTGCAAAATAATATGGGCTTGAAAACTGTGAAAATGATAATAAACATAGAGCATAAATCTCTTAACCTGACTTGACCAAAGTCCAGTAATAACTAGCTTGGCTAAGGTAATTTACAGGAATAAATCTGGAATAAAGATTCCAGAACCTTATTCCTTTTCTGAATTTTAGGCTCTTTGATAGATAGGGTGGAGGGAAGGGAAAACTTCAGATGGTGGAGGTCTCATCAGTTATACCAGCTGTGCCTGTCTACGACATTTACTTTCAGTTAACACTTGCAAATGTTTTGAGATCTATACTTTTCTACTTGTTTTCTTTACTCTTGGTTTTCTAAGTTCCTTTTGAAAAAGTCCATTATAATCTTGCTAAAATTAACAGCAGAGGGGATTTCTTCTACCATGATCAGCAGGGGATGGGCAGAAAGTCCAAGACACTGACTCTGCCGATAGCAGCAGCCATTTTGGTTCAAAATGGCGGGAACTATGGGAGAACTGGAGCAGATTCAAGCAGGCGAAACCCGAGTGAGGGCGTGAAGCAAGGTGACATGGCCACAGGGCTTTCTCTCTAAGGGTCTTAATTTTGTCAGAAATCCTGGTTCATCCTTGCTCATCAGTTTGCATTTCGCGCCTCCCTAATTATCCCCCAGAATTTCTGGAAGGCAGCATGTGTGTGTTAGTCATTCAGTCGTGTCTGATTTCCTGTGACCCCATAGACTGTAGCCCGTCAGGCTCCTCTGTCCATGGAATTCTCTAGGCAAGAATACTTGCCATTCCCCTCTCCAGAGGATCTTCCCAACCCAGGGATCAAACTCTGGTCTCCCGCATTGCAGGAAAATTCTTTATCATCTGAGCTACCAGGGAAGCCCTGGAAGGCAGCTTAGTGGAAGGATAAAAATTTGGATTTCGATTCTAAGAAAGCGTTTTTGTTGTTGTTGTTGTTGAAATTGTAATTGAAGAAATTCACTTGATAGTTTTTCATTATTAGGCAGTTAAGAACATATAAACAAAGCTGAGGATCAGAAAATTCTAAAGCAATCGTTATTAAAATGAACAAAGATGTTTATGAAATCAGACAGGCAGTTAGAGGGAGTGAGATGATTAGTTCTCTCCACATGTAGTCATCTTTTATATCTGAGGATGAAGAAGCAGATGGTCTTGTTATCAGTTTGCATATTTGTCTGAAAAAAAAGCAAACACCACAGGTGTAAGACCCACATTCCTTTCCACATGGCACGCATGTAAGAGTCTGGCTCTGAGTGTGTGATTATAGATGCTGCTTACAGAGCTTGACATCATTTCACTGCATCCCAGAGTGTACTGAATCTTTGAGCAAGAAACTTCCCCTCTTCTAGTAGCCACACTCTGTATACATTTGTCCAAGAACTTGTTAATGTTGCCTTTAGAGGAGTCCTTTAATAATTATTTGGTTTTATTGATTTATCAGAAATAATTATAGAATGATTACATTGCCAGCCACCATGCAAGATACCTGCTTGTATCAACAACTTTTTTAGTAAAGATAAATAAGCACACATAAACCTTGATTATTACATTTATATATCCATCAAAGGCTATATTTGTATATCCAGTATTTGTATATCTACCAAATATGATTTTTATACATCATATGCAAATACTTTTAGAAGAGAGTTTTATGAGGTGACACCTCATAATTATAATTCAAACTCAGGCGTCAGCAGCACAACGATTCCTGAGATTTGAAACGAGTGCATTCTTCTGGAAGATATGTATACAAGATGGCTGCCTATATACCAAATCCAACTGGTTGATATATTTTTCTTTGTGTGTGTGCATGTTAAGTCACCTCAATCATGTCTGACTCTGTCCGACCCTATGGACTGCGGATTCCTAGGCTTCTCTGTCCATGGGATTCTCCAAGCAAGAATACTGGAGTACGTGGCCACTTCCTTGTCCAAGTGTGTATGTGTTTGTGTGTGTGGTATCTTGAGTGTTTTTAGACAGAATATTCTCTGGTTTTCTACAGTCTTATCAATCAGCCTTTGTTTTAAATTTTTATTTATTTAGCTGCATCGCGTTTTAGTTGCAGCTTGCAGGATCTTTGTTGCATCACGCAGAACTATCAATCACTCTTATTCCTGCTTGGTTCACATGTTTATATTAGTTCACTGGTCTATGGGTCTTCAACTCTGTCAGTTCTGATAGACACAGCAGTTGGCAGGAAGGAATAGGAAAAAGCAATAGGAACAAATAGGAAGAGTAAAAGAGAGGGCTGGACCTGCATGTAGGGGATTATGTAATACAGAGGAAAAGGAAGCCCAGGCTGAGTGCTCGCTCTAGGACAGATTCCCCACAAACATTACGGGGCATCAGTGTGGGGAGAGAAGAAGAGACTAGGGAGACAGTTGCGGATACCTGTTAGGTATCACAGTCCAGGCATTTAGCCCTCATTATCCCTTTTAATAAACCTAAAAAATCTCCCACCAACTGAGTATTCATATAATGAAATTACAGTCAAAGATAAGGAAGTTTGGAGGTTAAGTAATTTGCCCATGATCATGAGAACTAGCAAAAGAGTAGGGTCTCAAGCCCAGGACTGTGTGACTCCAAGTCTAATATATTCCCACTTTTCTACAACACTGACCATCATACACTATACACACAGACACACACACGCACACACATAAATGTATGAAAGTGAAAGTGTAGTCACTCAGTGGTGTCTGACTCTGCCACGCTATGGGCTGTAGCCCATGGGCTCCTCTGTCCTTGGGATTTCCCAGGCAAGAATACTGGAGCTGGTTGCCGTTTCTTCTTCCAGGCCCTCTTCCCAACCCAGAGACTGAACCCAAGTCTCTTGCACTGGCGGGTGGATTCTTTACCACTGAGCCACCTGGGAAGTTCGTATTTAGCCGCTAAGAATATGAACCCCTTAGATCTAGAAATACAGGTCAGAGAGAAGATCCATGCAAGTCTGAGAGAGGGTTATTCAACATCTACAACATGAAGCCACCCCAGACTGAAATTACAGGTCGAATCCATAGAATATCCCTGATTCTGATTTTTAATCTAAAAACAAAGATGAAGCAGCAGAGGAGATAGGTCATGGCTTTGATTGAAATATTTTCTCAGAAAAGCTGCTGATAGTTTAAGAGTGGAAAAATGGTCTTTGAGTGATCTAACCTAGGTTGTCAGGGACAGAGAGAATGAGAGAGTTAGTTAATCATATCAAAACATCAATGTAGGGGAGAGGATGTCTGACAAACAAACCCAGAGAGAAATGTTTTGAAAAATGAGAAAAAAATGGGCTCCATTAATAAAACCATAGGATCATAAAATTATGTCTAAAATCACGAAGATAGAGAACTTCCTTTTAATGCATGGTTAATAAGGCACTGTGATGAAGAAACATGTAAACAATTAGGGAATAATTGAGCACCTGTAAAAGTAGATCTTGATAAAAGGTACTTAAAAAGCCCACTTAGACAATAAAGTAAAGAAAATTAAATAAATAAATAAGTAAATGCAGTCACTGACCAATGGTCATCAATATCAACAAAGCATTTGATTTACTCTTTTTTTTTTTTTAAAATAAAGAGCCTTGAACCTGAAAAAAAAAGCCCACTTAGTGTGTTTGAACATATGTACAAGTGGAACATATGTGTTTCTATAAAGATGTTGGTGACAACAGTAGTTAACAGTGGTTGTGGGCCTCTGAGGACTATTATGAAAATACATAAGAAGTAGGAAGTGGTAGTGAGTTTGTTTTACTGGTGGGGTTTATAGTAGCCCAGGAACCCATGAAAAGCCTGTTTTCCATCAAGCATTCCTTCTGATAAGTTAAATGACTTGAGTAGCCCACTTGTGCTGGATAGTCTCTGCTTGCCTCTCCAGACCCACTTTCCACCTCCTTCCCCCAGCTTTGTGCCCTGGGAGCCTGGCCTGTATGAACAGCATCTGATAGCTTGCTTTCTGGCTTCTAGGGCTTGGCCCATGGAAGCAGCAGTGGGAGAGGAGAGGGCAGGAGAGTGTGTTCAGGGAGTTGATTCCTCTGGTTGCCCTCGACTGGGTTGTCCATTCTTTGTTTCTCTAGCAGGGACCTCTGTTTCTGTGTATGAAGGAGAGGATGATGGTTTTCATAGCTGTAAACAAGTTCATGACACCACCCAAGGGTGGCACAAGCTCCTGGCTGTTGAGGGTTCCCATGGGCTTCACATTAATTCTTCCTGCATCTTTGCATCACATCCCTTTCTTAAAGTGCTCCTCAAGTTCCCTGTTGGAGTATGCCTTGAGAGTGCCTGTTTCCTGACTGACACATCACTAAGCTTTAACTTTGACATTTGCACAGTGGGTTTTTGAAGGTCAGGTGACTTGATAAAGTTCTTCCAAAGGCTTACAGAAATAGTTTTAAGTAGCATTTCAAATGAGAGTAATTAAAGTATTACAAATGATATTAACCAAAATGCAAATATGGAAATTGCTTTAAATGAGAAGAAAGAAAAGCCATAGGAATGTATATATTAGAGTGTCTACAGAATGGACTGTCACAGGAAGACCCCAGGAGGACTCCAGTGGTAGAAATTTCCTGACTCTAGTTCTCTTTTCATGGATTAATGTTGGGTTGGCCAAGAAAAAGACTCAGAGTCAAGCTTCAAGGCCATGCCATAGGGCAAGGCCAAAGGTAAGATTCTGGGTGAAAAAACTGCAAATAACTCATACTTCTTATGAATTGTGGTAAGACCCTGTGTGCATGCAAAGTGTGCATGCTCAGTCTCTTCAGTCCTGTCTGATTCTTTGTGACGCAATGGACTGTAGTCTGCCAGGCTCCTCTGTCCATGGGATTTTCCCAGCAAGAATGCTGGAGTGGGTTGCCATGCCCTCCTCCAAAGGATCTTCCTGACTCAGGGATTGAACCCACATCTCCTGTGTCTCCTACTTGCAGATGGATTCTTTATTGCTGAGCCACCAGGGAAGTCCCTGTGTGCATAGAGAAAGTCTTATTTTGGAAATATTTTTCATCTAAAGGCGTCCCTAGAAAAGGCCTTAAAATTATGTCTCAGTATCAGGTCAACACACTCAAGTTCATTCCTTAATGAAGAGCCTGGCTGAAAAACTGCATTCATTTTCACATGGGATGGACATTGGTGACCTCATATTGTCTTCAGTTGCTTTCACTCAGCAATGTTCCAAAAGCTTTCTTGAAACAGGAGAATGGGGAACACACAGGTTTTTTGAGGTGAAACAACGTCAGAACCAAGGTCAGCTATTTAAGGGCACATCACAGATCACAGCACTGCTCAACGAGAGAGAAATGAGGTCTGGAAAGAAGAGTCACCTCCTTTCCCAACCTCTGGAGCTGTAGACAGAATCAGACAAATACAGCATCTTATGAATACTTAACTGGTCCTTGGCCAGAGCACCTGGGCCTATACCTCTTTTCAGTGCTTTGGGTCACTATAGTAAACCCCATGAATTGCCACTTCCCTTTCTCTGTTCCCTCAGTCCCAGTGTAATGTAGCGTTAGTTGCTCAGTCATGTCCAACTTTGCAACCCCATGGAGTACAGCCCACCAGGCTCCTCTGTCCATGGGATGCTCCAGGCAAGAATAC
Source organism: Antilocapra americana (assembly GCA_007570785.1). NCBI lineage: Eukaryota > Metazoa > Chordata > Mammalia > Artiodactyla > Antilocapridae > Antilocapra > Antilocapra americana. The sequence goes on from ML661885.1 coordinate 25,912,479, forward strand.
TGGAGTGGATTGCCATTTCCTCTTCCAGGGGATCTTCTGGACCCAGGGATCGAGCCCAGGTCTCCTGCATTTCAGGCAGATTCTTTACCGTCTGAGCCACCAGGGAAGCCCAAATTACCGTCAGTCCCAGGGAAGACCTCAATTCTGGCCACTCCCGTTACATCACAGGGTGGCCCCCAGGTTTTGTTTACATATAAGGCCCTATGTTTAATATGCTGAGCTCTGTGTAAAGCTCTCACTAGGAATCATTAAATGTAAAATGTCAATTTCCCTAGTTTAAAGGCAGCCATATAAAGGAAAATCCATTCTCGTTTTGAATGCGCTGAGTGAAGTTGCTTCCCCAGGCAAAGAATTTCAAAGTCTCAAGATTTTCAATCAACTATTTTGATAGTAGTTTAATTATTGCAACATGTAGGAAGGCTCCTGGAGAAGCAATCCATCAGTGTTACGAGATGGCCCGAGTCAGGCAAGGCCGCATTAGCTTCCACCATTTTTCACACAACAGGGAGGCCAGTGGGCAGACATTAAAATCTAGGGCTCATTCCAAAAGAATCATAATAAGATGTATCCTCTGGGAGCCTTAAATTCAATGCATTCCTCAAGGGAACAGGGGGCAGACAAGGGAGAGAAAATTTGTAAAAGTTTTTAGGTCTTATAAACACAAACTATATGAATAATAGTATCAATACTGGGAACCACGAATGTGTGTATGCTAAGTCTCTCCAGTCGTGTCTGACTCCTCGCGACCCTATGGACTGAAGTCCACCAGGCTCCTCTGTCCTTGAGATTCTCTAGGCAAGAATGCTGGAGTGGGTTGCCATGCCCTTCTCCAGGGGATCTTCCCCACCCAGGAACTGATCCCACATCTCCTACATTACAGGCAGATTCTTTACCACTGAGCCACAGGGGAAGCCCATTGGATATCATACAATCCCATATATCCATTTTTTTTTCTCTTCTAGAGAAACAAAGGCATAAAAAGGCAGAGAAATTGCTAGTTATCGAACAGAAATAGTGTTAGATCCAGCATTTCCTTTTCAGAGGCAGTGTTAGCTCTGCATCTTTCCAAGTCTTGTTGGCTTGACAGAATGCTGCTAAGAAATGAACAGTCTGTATGCAGGCAACGCTCTAGCTATAATCTTGCATTTAGTAGGAAAAAAAGGAATCGCTTTCACATGATTTGGTAGCCTCTGCCATAGTATCGTATTACTGAAAAACATGGTATAGTTTCCTTTTCATAGCCCCAAATTGTCTTGTTTAACAATTTAAGGAGGAATTTAAACTAGGTCTTAACTCAAAGTTAAAACAAATATTAACCTAGTTATGATTTAAAGCCAAATAATCTGTCCTAATGCATTTCCCTTGCGGGGAGGTACAGGGCAATTTAAAGAGATCTTACAAAAATAATAAATTCTACCTAAGGGAAACGGAAATCTATGATTCTTTTAAAAAGTGATTCCCATTTCCAAGGAGCTGAGTGACGGAGTCTCCCTTTGGCAGACTCCATTAGCGGCAGGACCTGACATGGTAGAAGCAACCATGTATATTTCTTGTTTTGATGTCATCTGAGATTTTTGTTTGTTTGTTTTTGAACAATAAGCGAATCAAGTCACGACTGAATGGATATATTGCTCTGGTATTTTCATGTATTGCAATCTATGGCAGTGTTTACTTCAGCCCTTGGCTTGCCGACACTAAGATTATCTTAAAGAGGAATTATAAAATTAGATTAGATATACTTCAACAAGTTTATCTCTAACAATAAATATATACAAATTCTGAAATGAAATACCCTGCAATTTTCAGCCAGTGCTTAAAGTAATTACACATTCTGTGGTGATAACACATTCCTTTTTTTTTATTGGGCCACAAGCTGGTGAGATACCTCTACAGCGCATGTTAATGCTAATTAGCAGATAAAGTGTAAATGTGAGGGAGCCTCGAATTCTGTTGCTTTGCCAGTTCGCTCCTGATTGGAAATTGCGGGCCGAATCTCCTCTCATCCCATCTTGGTCTATTCAGGCATCGCCTGAGCTGTCTTTCTGCAGTGTGTTTTAATCCATCAGATCTGTTCGCCGTTGAATGCCTCACTGTTTGTTTTTAATTCAGCAGACTCAAACAGTTTCCTCTATAACTGCCTTTTAGAATCAATCATAGGAAAATTTCCACTCTGCAGAACAATAGGTGGGAATGACATGTTTATGCCACGCTCCCTCATCCCTGTCGAAGAGGTGTTTTTGTTTAGCTGCTGATAAAGTGGCATTTTGAAACATGTTCCCAAACGAAGAGGGAGGGAGGGAGACTGTGTACAAGCTTTGTTTCCACTTTTGCATCCGGAGCCCTCGGCCTGGAGGGACATGCTCAGTGAGTCCAGTTACGATGAGCCTTCAGAGGAATGCTAATATTTGGGGGGAGGGGGTGTCCACCCTGTCCTCTAGGGTTGCAGAGACCAAAAAAGTGTGATTGGCAGTTTCCAGAGTTCAAGTTCAAGTTCACATTTAAGGATTACTTATCTGTTGATTCAATGCAAAGCTTTAGGCACATTCCATGATCTTTGCCTCTCTTCCAGCCCAGCTCTACCTTTGAAGTTGTGGGAGATCCTATAGGAGGAGTTTTTGCTATGAGCTTTTGGGCTTGATTTAATTCAAATTTACATTCTTGCCTAAAGCAAATACCTTTGGGGTTCATAGATTAGTATATGCTCTTCAAGGCCCTTCCACACTTTTTTATTTCTACCGACCTTTTTGATTTCTACCTATACACCAACCAGTCAATAAAAAAATCTCCCCTGCCATTCCCACCATCTGTGTGTCTTCAACTCTGTCCATGTCTGCTAGATGCCTATTGAATTCCTAACTGACTGTGTGTGAACCACCAGGGTCCCAACCATGAGCATGATGCGTCCCTCACGCACCAAAGACCTAGAGGAAGAAGTGGTTTAGGAACATTTGGAATTCACTTGAGTGTGTGTTGGAGAGCACTGCCACTACTTCCATGTCTGGATAACAATGGGTGAGGGTTACCAAAATGATATGATTGTCTCTCAAATGAACTATGATGTTAAATATTTCTGCATGATAATAAAAATGATTTTGTTGCACCACAATGTCTGCATTAGTCAGCTCAGGTTGCCATAACAAAATACTATAGACTGAGTGGCTTATACAATGGAAATTAGTTTTCTCATTAATTTCTGGAGCCTGAGAAGTCCAAAATCAAAGTGTCTGCATATTTGGTATCTGGTGAGTTCCCTCTTCCTGGCTTGTAGTTAACCACCTTCTTGCTATGTCCTTACGTAACGGGGGTGGAGGAATGAAGAAAGTGGGGTGGAGGGGAAGAGAGAACTCAGAGGGTACTCTCATCTCTCTCTCTCTCTTTTTAGTAAGGACACTAATCCTATCAGATCAGAGCCTTACCATTGTAATCTTTAACCCTGCTTACCTTCAGAAAGGCCCAACCCCAAATACAGTCACATTGCAGGAACATCAATATATAAATTTTGGGAGGAATGCAAATATTTGCTCAAAACAATGTTTCTTTAAGCACCAAAAGCACAGAGGAAGGAGATAGTAATACAGACCCTGAGTACAAAAAGAAACCTCTTTTTCTGGACATGTGGTAAGATGTTTAATAGCTTGGAGTTATTTTTCTACTTTTACCAAATTTTAAAGGAGAGAACACTAAGTTTTATCTTTATTAAAGTTCTAATGTATTTTAGAGAAGATTTTTGAAAATATAGTCTAGAAAATGAAAGAGGAAATTATCTCTAGAAAACTTGGCATCCAAAGAGATTAACTGCTAAGACTTTGGTGAATATTTTTCTAGAATTTTCCTGTGCAAACATACACATGTGCACGCGCGCACACACACACACACACACTGTGCATTCTGTCTTTCACTATGGATTCATGTTGCATTTGCATTTTAGAAATCTGCTCTTTCCCTCTACCAATATATCTTGAATATTTTTCCATGTCATTAAATGTTCTTTTATAACATGTGTTTCCATTTTTTTTAATGAAAAAAAAATGGTTTCTGCTGCAGGATTTCATGGTCAACTTGTTTAAATTTATGGCAAGAACATTTTTAATTGAAAGTGTATCAGAATGACATGCCCAGTCCTGGAGAGGGAGTAGAGCAGTGGGGAGGGAAAGAGTGTAACCCGAGGACCTGGAAACACGCAGAGGGCCAATCACTAAGCAAATCAATACTCTGAGATGTGCAAAAGTCACTGTGCCCCAGTTTCCAGCAAAATTTATCCTGTCTCCTGAAGACATTATTTGCAACATGCCTGGAGCTCAATAAACTTTGTGTTCACTGATGGGATATGAAATTGATTTAATAACCAAGGACCTGGCAATTGACTTAGCGGGCGTAAAAAAAGCTGATCCCGTAGTATAACAAATGTGTGAATCTGTTGGATTATATGGGAAAGTAGCAATCAGCTGCTGCTTAAATACTTGTAGGGATTACTTGCCATCTCTTAAAATCACTTGCATAAAATCACCTTGTAAATTTACTTTCTGAACAGTCTCTGTGTGTCTGATGCAAGAACACTGATTTGGTGATGGACTTGGTAGGAATGTCAGTGACAAGAAAGCAGACAAATTGAGGCTAAGGCTGTCTTTTGGTTTAGAAAGTGTAAGCAAAAGAGGAATCCAGAGGTAAAGGAAGAACTGGGAGTCTGGTTAGTATAATTTAGGAAAGATGACACCCAATGGGATCTCCAGTCATGTGTCTGGAATATCTTACCCATTTGGCAGGGGTCACATTCTTCTGAGACCACGACAAATGGTACATGTTCAGCAGAGAAAAGAGTCTAAAATGGTGAAGAGTCTGCAAACCATGGTACATTAAGAACATTTGAAGAGCTGTGTGCATTTAATAGGTAGAAAGGAGAGCTATAGTCAGGTACGTGTACTTAGTTTGAGGTCTGATGATGTGCGTGCATACATTTATTCTGTGTTACAACAGATGGCTCAGGAGTTTCTCATGTTGATGTGGTGCTGGCTGGTAACCGTTCTAGGGTGTTTGAGGCAGGTCGGCATTGTGGCTTATTGTGGTAGAAGATCTGTGTGTGCATGTGTGTGTTAGCTGCTCAGTCGTGTCTGACTCTTTGTGACCTCATGGACTGTAACCCATCAGGCTCCTCAGTCCATGAAATTCTCCAAGCAAGAGTACTGGAATGGGTTGCCATTCCCTTCTCCAGGCAGAAGATCTCTAATATTCCTTTTAATTGGAGGTTTCCAGGGCCTCACCTTCTTGTGGATTAGCTAAAAGTTCTTTGGTAGAGATGGATGTGAAAGTTGCTCAGTTGTGTCTGACTCTTTGTGACCCCATATACAGTCCATGGAATTCTCCAGGCCAGAATACTGGAGTGGGTAGCCTTCCCCTTTTCCGGGGATCTTCCCAGCCCAGGGATCGAACCTAGGTCTCCTGCATTGCAGGCAGATTCTTTACCAACTGAGCCACAAGAGAAGCCCAACAAGACACCAAAAGTTAGAGCTCTCCTTGCATAGTAGGGATCCATTGCTGGGGTGAAGGTGCCAGTCAGAGGCTCTGTCTCCCATTTCCCTTTTAGGTGTGGCCACATGCACTTCTCACCAATGGAAGAAAACCAGAAAGGATGGTGTTCACCTCTGGGTCAGGTTCAGGGTTTTTAAGATACAGCCTGGGCTTCTTTATTCTCCATTTGCCTGTCTGCCAGTTGAATGCAGAATCCTGCAAGGCCCAGGGGATGGTGAACTACAGATGGAGGGAGCAGGTCTCTTAATCACCTTCATCATTGAGTAAAACTACCCACCCATCAGAAACACCAGCTCTGGACTGTGATGTGAGAAATCAGCTTTTCAAGTGTTAAGCTGTTAAAACTGGGTGGGGGGGTTATTTGTTTCAGAAGCCCACCTAATGCTTTCATCTGGGCCAATTCTGGGTGGTCTCCTGTACAAACAAGGATAGAGAAAACAGATCAGGCTTCAAATAGAATAACTATAGAATTAGCATGGGGATTGTGCCTGGACCACTGAATATAAAGAACTTTGCCTAGAGCCAGAGGGAGATGGGGAAGATGAAATAATGATAATAATAATATAATTTATCAGAATTATTTAATATATTAATAAATTTAATTATTATTATTATCAGTTAGTATGTGCCAGCACTGTACCCTGTAAATTACATTTGGTCTTCACAATAACTCTATGAGGTTACCAATCCTTTCCCCATGACAAAAATGAGGAAACTGAGATTCAGAGAGGTTACAGAACTTGCTCAAGGTCACCCAGCAAGTATGTGTCTAGAGCAGAATTTGAATGGAGTCTATATAATGGCACCATTAAATTCTGAGCCTATGACTTAATGAAGAAAGCTCTTTTTAAATCCTGAGGTCACACTAGCTCTGGAGATCAAAAAACAAGAAGGAACCTTTCTGTTTTGCAGAGATATTGGGACTCAGGGTGCATCATTCAATCACTTCAGCTAGTGTAAGACTGCTTGCTTTTTTGGTTTTCTTAAAACATGACTCCTGCAGAGCATCCTAGGGGCACATGAAATGTAACTTCAACTGGAGCTTTGCAATGCGTTCTAGAAGGGAACTTATCTGGATTTCTTTCACTGAATACAAAGTGTAGATCTCAGCCAGAAACTCTGCCTCTCACTGCTGAGGATTCCACACAGAATCCATTCACCTGACTCTTGACTACATGTTTTAAACCTGGAAGAGTGATTCTCTTTGTGTGTTGAATTGTGATGAACCATACAACTACTGTGTGTCTGTAGTACTGTAAACCTGTGATGTAGCTCTGGCTTCAGAATTTCTCTTTGCTGTCTACCTGAAACTACCACAGCCTCATGCATCAGCTATGCTCCAGTATGGAATAAAAAGTTTAGGAAAAAAAAGCTCAGATGAAAGGACCCTTCATCTTACCTGAATTCAACTGGCTGTTTCTCATCATATAACTGGCTGGATTCTCATCTCAGATATATAGATTGGGTCACTTTGTTATTTTGTTCCTGGATTGTACCAGGCACTGGAGGAATCTGTATAAAGTTGCTGCTGAATCCAACTGAAATTTTCTGGATCTGAAAAGGCATAGGAACCTATATATTTAATCAGCTTCTTATGCATATAAAAATTTGAGAGTAATGCTTTAGATGATTGTAGAAAACATATTTCTATAAAATCTGAGTCTTTCTGCTTAAACATACAGACAATGTGACATTTTCTGAGCATCTTTCTAATGACTGAGTGAATGCTTCTATTACATTTACCAGGTCTAGAGCTCTGTTCTAGGAGCTCGAGATAAAACACTCTCTTGAAGCTTTTAGTCTACTTTAAGAAGCAAAGTCAAAATTCATAGTGCAGTGCAGCAAATTATTACTATGTTTTGCTCTGGTCAATCTAGTAAGTTGCTTGATTTCTGCCACAGTACCCTGACTTCCTAGTTAAATTTTCCATTACAGATAAAGTGATGGTCGCTTTATCAAGACAAGTCAGGCATGTCTGACTTTGCAACTCCATGAACAGTATCCCACCAGGCTCCTCTGTCCATGGAATTCTCCAGGCGAGAATACTGGAGTGTGTTGCCACCCCTTCCTCCAGGGGATCTTCCCGACCCAGGGATCAAATCGGGTCTCCTGCATTGCAGGCAGATTGTTCATCATCTGAGTCACCAGGGAAGACTTTAGAGGGATGAGTATTATCTCAGGAATCTTTTGCGGGGTTTTTCAACCTAGGATGTCTGTTAGTGTCACCTGGTGAATATAGAGAATCTTAATACAGTCTGGACCAATTGAATCTGAGCCTCTGCGTTGGGATCAGTTTCCCTCAGGTTTTTTAGTTTCAATTTCAGTCTTAGCAAGAGGTTTCTCTCCGTCTTCCCGAGGATCTGTTTCCCAGAACCATCCACCATCAGCTGACCAGGATATTCATTCAGATCTGATATAAGGCCACATACTTGGCTTCCCATCTGGGATGCGAGGTTCAACTCTCTCATTAGGCTTCCCCCGCGTCCGCTATTGTATCTCCTTGTAATTATAACAAGTTGGCAGGGCTTGAGTTTGGGCAAGCCCATGAGAGATGTGGGCCTGTTTTCTGACATTTAAATTAGAAAAATAAATTTGCTGAGAACAGAATGGAGGGACTACCAGAGAGCCTTGGACCGAACGGTCTATCTTTAGAAACATCATTTCCTATTTGTTTGTAATAAAGCATTTCAGGAAGTCTTAGGTGTTGGGATGATGAGAGAGGTGTAAAGCAATTCCACCAGCCACCCACAGGTAAGATGTTAATTACCCTGGGTGAGAGCCCAACACCAGTTGAAAACTAGATCCGTGAACACGAAGACGGGTGATTTTCCACTGAGAAAATATTTTTCCATTCTGGGGGGTTAGGCTGCCGACCCGAGACAGTGATTTTATAGTAGAGCCATTGAGCAGATCCTCCATCTCCTCTTTGCCCAGGACTTTGTCAAAGTCCAGGCTAAGCCAAGTGACAGAATCTCTGGCGCGGAAATGCAGGCTCTAACGTTCTCCATTGTTTGCGCCTTCCTCCAGATGCCGGTCCACTTCGGCCTGGGTGGTCCAAGCTTGTGCTGCAGGCAGCTGCGGAGGTTCCAGCAGGCTGCAAGCCTCTGACGCAACCTTCCTTGTGAGGACTGATTGGCCAAGAGCTGGCAGCCAGCCACGGGTGCTGCTTTTTTTTTTTTTTTTTTTTCTCCTTCTCAGCGTTTGCACTTTTATGCCTAAGCTGCTACCTCTGCTGAGCTGAATGGAAGCAAAGTGTTTGAGCTTTATTTTCTAAACTGAGAAAGGTTTGTGAGAAGTGGATTTCTAGTAGAAGATGATGACAGTTTATTATTTTTTTGGTGGGCATTTATAGATTCAGATATCCCAGCATTTAGGGATTTTAAAATTTCTACTTTTGCTTCTTAGAGTATCACTGATTAAAATGATCTAAAGGATAATACAAGGAGGCACTTTGCTAGTTATCTTTTGCCTTCTGCATCACTGGTAGAAGACTCAAACATAAATGGAGGACTTAATTTAAAGGGAGCCCCACTTCGTTTTCAGGGACAAATCAAAATGATCACCTCAGAGTTTTGTCTTTACAGGTTTCCATTATCCATTGAGGATATTTGGACTTGAACCAAGGGAGAAAGACATTGCTTTTCGCTGAGTGGCATCCATGTTCCTGGCACTTTCAGTGATCTGGACCAGCTAATGCTCACAGCAGTCCAATAAGGCAGGCACATGTCCTGATTTGACAGCAGAAGGAATTCACGCTCAGAGGCCATGTGGCAAACATTACAATACAGGGACTCCAGGAACCAAACCCTAGTTATGGAGATTCCAAAGTCCATGCTTTACCATTGTCTTCATTTACCTCCTTGGCCCAGCTGAATTGGCAGCTGCTAATTTGCAAGGCTGGGGCTCAATCCTAGAATTGAGTTAAATGGAAGGACTGCTTTGAACCGGGAGCACTTATCGTCTTCTTCACCACCAAAGGGTGGCATTGAGTTATATGAAAGAGATGAAAGTGTTAGTCACTCAGTTGTCGCCAACTGTAGCCTGCCAGGCTCCTCTGTCCATGGGATTCTCCAGACAAGAATACTGAAGTGGGTAGCCATTCCCTTCTCCAGGGGATCTTCCTGACCCAGGGGTCAAACCCAGGTCTCCTGCATCGCAGGCAGATTCTTTACAGTCTGAGCCACTAGGGAAGCCCTGTGAGAGTTATATATGTAGTCACACACATACACACATATAAAATATATAGTAGATGCTCAGTAATTTCTAATCAATTAAATGCTTTTTAAAATACCTGAACTCTTACAATAGTGTTCTTTAAGGATGTAAAATTTGATCTCAATTATGCTGTTTTTTCTTTTATATTCTTTGAATTATACTTTGAAGAAAATGAGAGGCCCTATTGTCTGGTTCTAAGTGGTATAGTGAACATCAGAAACTTAAGCCCTTTTTGCTGCCCATGAGGAAACCAACTCCTGGACACATGCCTCTAGGGGAAAAACACAAGTTGTGTCTCACCTGATTCAGAAAGCCTTGTCTTGACATTCAGGAGCAAACTGGTGAAGTCCAGGCACTGTCATATTTGGTGAGCTCTGTTAAAATGCAAAACTTGTTTAAGGAGACACTGCTTACACTAGAAATGCCAATAGCCAATTGATGTGAGGCCAAGTTTGTCAAGATGCAATGTTTCCCTGCCTTATTTTATGGAAATGCATTATACCACATGTCTCAAGGATTGCAGAATCTATGGTGGCATTGGATACCTAAATTATATCAAATTGCTCTGGCCTAAGAAGATTTACTTAGTGGAAAGTACAAGGTAGGAGAGTAATTTGAATTATTAATCTTTTTTGAGAAGCAAAATAATCAGTCTCTTTGTATAATATTTTTCTTTTGATTAATCTCATGAAATATGAAAAGGTAGTTATGGTAAAGATACTTTTGCAATTCACTGAGATTACTTCTAACCTCCTTTTATAAACTATTTTTTGCAAGAATACTTAAGAGATCATATAGGAATACCTTTTATAATAATAATAATAACACCAAACAAAAGATCTTTTTCGTATCAATTGCCATTATCGAAAAGAACTTTATCTGAATTATTTCAGAGGTGGATATTTTAAATCTACATCAGTGTGAATATTGCATTTTGAGAGGCTTAAGAGCACACAGCCAGGAAGATACAGAAATGGGTTTTGAGTTCAGGTTTATCTGAGAACCAAGATAATGGCAGGCCTTTATCTGCTGGAAGCACTTCTTCCCGTGATGGAATGAAAACTTTTTGGTTAGTGTGATATCCTTACTCTTGTCCTTCCTGATGTATCAGCATGCTTCTGGTTGATAGGAACTACATTTCTCTAAACATTAATTAGTTTTGTACTTATTAGTTAAATTACTTGGCTCTGCATAGTGAGGGAGGCTGTTTAGATAGGGACATCCTATTGTATTTGGCAGAAGACAAGCAAATCCAGGAACCTAAATAACATTTGGTAAAGGTATGATTAGATCTTAGGCCAACTAGGCAATACAGGCCATATATTTAGGGAGGGGAGCTATGGTGATCAGAACCCAATATAAGATGTCCTAATTCATGACTAACAATGTGATGATGTGACTTGAAAATGTTTTATGGAGAGTCTTCTTTCTTGTGTTGAAGTTTGGTCTAGTTCTGTATGATGTTGGGTCAAATTTCAATATATGTAGAATGACATGGTAAAGAAGGGGGAGTCCAGAGTAAAACTGCCTGAGTTTGAATTTTAGTTCCATCATTTACTATTTGAGCACATTCCTTTAACTCTCTCTGTCTCAGTTTTTTCATCTATAAAATGTAGATAATGTCCATCTCACAGAGTAAATGGGAAGGTGAAAGTGAGATGATCTTGGCGGTTACTTTTGCCTAATATAGGGCAAGTATCAACAAAAGTTGACAATAATTGTTAAAACTACATTTCTTTATTATTACAGTTGCAGAGAGTGTCAGATGAATATGGTGATTCCAAAGTCAGCTGGATGTTTCTAAGCCGTATTGTCACCAGATGTGGGAAGCTTAACAAATGCTTTTACTCCACTATAGAGAGATGTCGAAGAACCAGAGTCTGGCATGAAGTTCTTGCTTCTCTTACAGGAGCTAAAAACTAGACCCATTGTGGCTTACTCTCTAGTTTGTGTTTCCTGACAGGTCGGGTGTGTCGGAATCTATGTCTTCCTGTGTTTCTCCCTTCTTCTCCTGCTATGCCCAAACTCACAACCTTTCTAACACCAGATGTATAGTTTTTTTCTTCCCCCACACCAAGCAGTTGTCTATGATACCAACTGGGTGTCCTACAAGTCAATTCAATTGTGACATTAACCAGAGGTAGTACAGACCCCATAGGTAAAGGGCTTAACCCCATGAGGCCACCCCTCATTTCAGATACCAATCCCAAGCCACGAAGTTACCCACTACTTCTGTTCAACTTGGCTACAAATTTGAGATTACTATGACCCACCTCCTTGAATTTGATCACAATCTTCCCTTAACTTCTGCAAGGAGTTGGTTCTAGGAATCCCTGTGGATACCGAAATTTGTGGATGCTCAAGACTCTTGTATAAAATGGCATAGTATTTTCATATAATCTATGCATATCCTCTCCCATACTTTAAACGGTCTGTAGAATACTTTTCAATGTAAATACTATGTAAATAGTTGTAAATACAATGTAAATATATGTAAATAGTTGCCAACACGTAACAAATTCAAGTTTTGCTTTTTGGAACCTCAGGATTTTTTTTTCCCCTGAGTAATTTCCATCAGTAGCTGGTTGAATCTGTGGATGCTGAACCCACAGACTCAGACCCATGATAAGAAAGGCCAACTGTGTTTGCTAGAACAAGCTCACAGAACTCAGAGAAACACTTACTTTTACCAGTTTATTGTATAATAAAGGATAGGATAAAGGACAGAGATGAGGCTTCCCTGGTGGCTCAGATGGTAAAGAATCTGCCTACAATGCAGGAGACATGGGTTCAATTCCTGGGTTTGGAAGATCCCCTGCAGAAGGGAATGGCAACCCACTCCAGTATTCTTGCTAGAGAACAGAGGAGCCTGGTGGGCTACAGTCCATGGAGTCACAAAGAGTCAGACATGACTGAGTGGCTAACAAAGGACAGAGATGAACTGCAAAATGAGGAGCTATACAGGGTAAGGTCTGGAAGGGTCCAAAATGTCAGAACTTCTATCCCCATGGAGTTTGAGCGTGCCATCATTGGTTGTACTCACCAATCTGGAATCTTCTTTTACCCCATACTATTGGGACTTTTATTGAGGTTTCATCATTTAGTTAAGATCAATTATTATCTCCATTTCCAGCTCTTCTTCCCTCTCTGGAGAATGAGGGTTGGTGCCGAAAATTCCAAGCTTCCAACCATAGCTTGGTCTTTCTGGTGGCCAGCCTCCATCCAGGAGTGTACCCAGAGTCCCCACCTCATTAGAACAGAAGACAAGGCCATCACCCAGGATATTCCAAGGGATTTATGAGCTTTGTGTCAGGGACCAGGATCAAAGAGTAAATGTTGGAACACAAGATTCTCCTAGCACCACTACTGATGAAACTTTTAGTTGCTTTTTGTCAAGAACCAGAGTGGGGGGCAGTGGTGGGGATAGAGACCAGTGCGTGTGTGTGTGTGTGTGTGTGTGCTTAGTTGCTTAGCCATGTCTGACTCTCTGTGACCCTATGGACTTCAGCCCACCAGTCTCCTCTGTCCATGAGATTTTTCCAGGTAAGAATACTGGAGCAGTTTTCCATTTCCTTCTCCAGGGGATTTTCCTGACCCAAGGATCAAATGTGTGTCTCTTATGTCTCCTGAATTGGCAGGTGGATTCTTTACCACTGCGCCACCTGTGAAGCCCAGAGAGACCACTATATTAATATATTTCTAATTATTTTACACTGGGTCAGACTCTTTTTTAGTATTAGTAGCAGACTGAAATTCTGCATTCAGTTTCCATTTCTCTGTTGTCCAGTTTGCCTTACTTCCTGTTGCCAGGCTGTTGTGTCTCTAGTTCATCTTATATGTATATTCATTCTCAGTGGGGTCAGATATTTGTTCCTTTTTGACACCAGCATAGCACACACCTTACTGTGGATGTATAAAGACTTATTGCACAGTCAGAGAAGTTGCTAACCAAAGCAACTTGTTTCTTGTATTCTCCATAACCTACTGTAATTCTGTATTCAAAATGCTTTATTTTACTCTGTCGAGATGCTTACTTTCTTACATGCCAAATCCATTTTAGGGTCATTTTGTGCATTTTGCGGAACCATAAATAGTTTTAAAAATGTTCAGTAGAATTTCATTTATTTTGATTCTTTGAAAACTGAGCAACACTAATTCTTCAGCAGTTTCCAGACTTGAAGTATAGTGCTTAAAAATAATTTTTCTAAAAGTACTTTATAATTTGGATCTGTCTGGTTAATACATGGTTCCTTTCCTTTTTTCCCCTTAATCTGAGTTAATATAATTAATTTTATGTCTGCTTTGATGACAGATACATATATGTTAAAAGATATTATATTATCCCTCCTTATATTTTATTAGTGTAGATTGTTACTAATAATAATCACTGGCATATATAGAGAAAGTATAGCTTTGCCTACAATGTTGTTATTTCCATTTAGCAGATTGGGAAATGACATTAAGTGAGAGAAGACTTGCAAATGGCAGGATAGTCATGTCAAGCTGCTAACTCCAAAATATTGGATTGGCCAAAAAGTTCGTTTGGGTTTTTCTATAACATCTTATGGAGAAGGCAATGGCAACCTACTCCAGTGTTCTTGCCTGGAGGATCCTGTGGACAGGGGAGCCTGGTGGGCTGCTGTCCATGGGGTCGCACAGAGTCGGACACGACTGAAGTGACTTAGCATGCATGCATGCATTGGAGAAGGAAATGGCAACCCACTCCAGTATTCTTGCCTGGAGAATGCCAGGGACAGAGGAGCCTGGTGGGCTGCCGTCTATGGGGTCGTGCAGAGTCGGACACGACTGAAGCGACTTAACAGCAGCAGCAGCAGCATAACATCTTACGGAAAAACCTGAACAAATTTTTGGCCAACCCAATACATTCTTTTTTCAAAATACCACGTTGCTTTTTTGAGAGTTGCTGTAGTTATGTATAAGTAAAAATAGGTGAATCTTATGGAGAACTATGAAATCAAGATGACCCATTTATCTGACTTCTTCCTTCATAAAAATGTAACGTGTTATGGGGCTCACTTGCATATGGTGCTAAGTATATATATACATATGTGTATATATATGCTTGTATATATGTAACCATGTATACAAGGTTAGTATAACCTTGCTTTTATAGTATTAAGATTGAGTGCTTCTTAATTTCTACCCCCCACCCCCCGCTCCTTTGGTTTTGATAGAGTGGCGATCAGAGAAATTGTAGTCTATGATCTCCTATGATTTTGAGCAATTTACCTGACTTTCCTGAGCTTGTTTTCCTTTTTGGATATGATCCACAGTGAGTAGCCATGAGGATTTGATACAGCATATAAAATGCTATGGAATGTGCCATATAAAAGTCATTTAATATTATTATTACATTCTTATTGTATATTACCTATGGGGTCAATTTATAAGAATTTGGAATTAATTTGGCTTCCCAGGTGGTGCAAGTGGTAAAGAATCTGCTTGCCAGTGCAGGAGACACAAGAGACATAGGTTTAATCCCTGAGTCAGGAAGATCACCTGGATAAAAAAATGGCAACCCACTCCAGTATTCCTGCCTGGAGAATTCCATGGACAGAGGAGTCTGTTGGGCCCCAGTCCATGGGGTCACAAAGAGTCAGACATGACTGAGCATGCACATGCTATGGAATTAATAATTTTTATGTTAATTATAGAATAATTCATTATTCTTTACCAGCTGAGCCACAAGGGAAACCCAAGAATACTGGAGTGGGTAGCCTATTCCTTCTCCAGCAGATCTGCCCAATCCAGAAATTGAACCGGGGTTTTCTGCATTGCAGGTGTATTTTTTACCAATTGAGCTATCAGGGAAGCCCGATCACAGAATAATTCATTGCATTATTTCCAGTTTGAATATCATTCTAGAGCTTTTGGCTTAAAGGAATCAGAGAGGCCTTCCAGTGAGCTATTTAATTAGTTGACTAATCCCTTAAAAACTATCATCTGTATTTTAGTTTAAATGAAGAAACTGAGCTCAGAGAAGTGAATGATTTGAAGTCACAGAGCAAGAAAGTGACAGAAAACAAACTTAGGTCTTCTGATTCCAGATGAGTGGGCAACATCTTTTTGAAAAAAGTGTGGATTTGGAAAGCATGTGGTACTCACTACATAACCTGGTTCAGAGGTAACTCAGTTAACATGTTCATATTCAGGCATTTTATACCTATTCCCAGGGTGGTGGGTCTCATAGGTGTCCCACATAGAAGGTTATTATTTTACAGACCAAAACAATTTCCCAGATGCATTAACGTAGACACTCTAGTCCACTCTTAGCTGCTATAATTACTTCCTGAGAATCAATTCCCAGTACCAAAGTGTTTCCTAAACCGAGACACCAGTTATCTGAAGATGGTGTAAGCGGTGTTAGCACCTTTCTTTTCATATTTAGAATAGAGCAGTGGTTTCACATAGAATTCATACAGCTAGCCTGAAATAAATTTTTTGATTCATCCATCAAAATTCACCCATGTATGGAAACTATTTATGCAGGTGATCCAAGGATTTGACACAAATAGCTTTAGGAATCACAATGCGGAAACTCTCATGCATGATTCGTCGTTCTCTGTGTTTTCGACAAATAAATAGAAAGTAACACCCATTTGATTCTGTTTACCTTGAGGCAAGATTGATAAACCTGATAAGAAAGAAGGGATTTATTTAATAACATTCAGGAGCTTGGTGCTATTTCACCAAAGTTGTTTAGCACTTCTTACTTGTTGTAAAATTTGTTTGTGTCTTGGGAGTCCTCTTTTCAGCATTCTTGGAAACTGATTCTGTTACCAACATACTGATCTCTCTTAATGATGGTGAAGAATGTTTATTCATGACATCCATCACTGGCTTTTAAATTTTCATAAGAGGTATGTTCGTGTTCGGTATTACATGTGTCTTGAATATGTGTCAGGATTAAATGTAAGAGGCATACAAAATAAGAGTGATAAACTTTTAAAATGGTGATCACTATGAATAGCTTCAGTCTTTTAGACAGTTCTGTAAAAAGTTTGTCTGTGACAGGTGAAATTCAAGTCAGCTGAAAAAGGTGATCTTTTAACTCAGGTACTGTGGGACATATCTTAAAGGGCTTTTTTTTTCCTCCACAAATCTTTGCAAAGCTTGTGAGTCTGCATAGGGGAGAGAAATATCTCCATAGAAAACATGTTCAAATGACAGATTTTTATGGTCTAGACATTCCAGAATTTCATAAGATTTACAAGGCTCCAGTAAAATGTGGTAGAAAAACTCATAAAACTCCAGTGGCTTGAAATGAAACATTTTCATGGAGAGGAAATCAACCTGCTTTGATTAAAACACAGTTCAAAGTGAAGTAAACCACTGTGATGTAACAGATTTAGTTAAAATAGTGCCTTTTCAACATCTTCCACCATCCCTTTCCATTTCCTTCTTATCAGTGGAAAATGGAATAGAAAGAAGTTGCAGACATGCTCAGCGGCTCAGTCGTGTCCGACTCTGTATGACACTATGCACTGTAGCCTACCAGGCTCCTCTGTCCATGGGATTTTCCAGGCAAGAATACTGGAGTGGGTTCCCATTTTGTCCTGCAGGGGATCTTCCTGACCCAGGGATTGAACTTGCGTCTTCTGCATTGGCAGATGGATTCTTTACCACTGAGCCACTTGGGAATCCTCTATGAAGAAGTTGATAATTATTTATTTATTACCAGTATGATCCTGAAATGGTGTCCTTGTTATTAGGAAGGAATATTGCTTCCCAGAGAAGGTATCTTGTTAAACACATTCCTGTGCACACATTTCTGTATCTTTCAGACTTTCGCTTAGAAGAGAAGCAATGTATAGATCTCACTTCATCTTAGGGGCAAGTGAGTCGTTTAT
Source organism: Antilocapra americana (assembly GCA_007570785.1). Taxonomy (NCBI): domain Eukaryota; kingdom Metazoa; phylum Chordata; class Mammalia; order Artiodactyla; family Antilocapridae; genus Antilocapra; species Antilocapra americana. The sequence goes on from ML661885.1 coordinate 25,930,091, forward strand.
GCCCAACTTAGAGGTAGTTTCTGTGCTGGATCACAGGTGCATTCTCAGCCAAGCTGAATCCTTTCCCACTGAGTTTATTGTGTGCTGTGAGTTTGGAAACAGATGTAGGGGATACAGTTGGTTTTGGTTCTTCTTGGTCAAAGTCTTAAAAGTTTTCCTCTGGGGAGGGGGATGAGTGATGAGATGCAGATCTTTTAGTCTTTTTATGTCTTCTTTCTTGGTTGACTTTTTTTTCTTTGTTTGCATTTCTATGGAGAAGATGTTATGGCTAAGAGGCTGAGCCAAGAAAAGTGCCATCAAGTGGCTTAGTAAGTTGAGGAGGAAGCTTGTCAGTACATTTAGGGTTATCAGGCTCTTGGAATTTTAGCCACAATAATGAAGATTTCAAGAAATCATGGTGTGCCAGAATGCCAGTTCCTTAAGGAGTGAGATATAGTTTCCTAATAAGCAAATTTCTCTTAAATGTTAGCCATGCCTCTCCATTCCAGGATCAGAGCACTTGTCAAATCCAATCAGGATTCCTAAGGTTACTTCTGAGCACAGAATAGGAGCACAGAAATACCCATGGTCTATACACTATGGTTCTGCTTTTAACTTGTTTTGCTTTTGCTTCATCTGGTGTGATATCAAGCTCTGTTTGTAAATTTAGCTTTAATAGAAATGAGTACCTTTATCTTCTTATGTTTGATGCGTATTTCTACTCTTCAGAAACAGGAAGAAAAGAGATGTGATTGTAACTCTAAAACCCCAGCAGTAGACCACCAAGCTCTTCTATGCATTAACACCAGCTTGAGATGGCTTATTTATAGAATAATCACACATTAACTAAAGCTTTTCATTATAGCACTGTAGAATTGAGTTCATCTAGAAGAAGGAAATGAAAATAATAATTTGTTTGCTTTGATAATTTTGATAATTTTTTTTCTGATAAATGAAGTGTATGACTCCTAGTTGCATGTCATAAAAAAGAGAACAAGAGAAGTCAAAGTCAGTATATAAATGGTACTTTTGGCTACTGTTCTTGGGATTGCTCCAGTTTTGAAGACTCTAGGAAGACTATGTAGCATACTGGAAACTATCCAGGCTTTGGAGAAGGACAGAGATAGATTCAAATGGAGATTCTACCCTCAGTAAACTGCTTCCACTTAGGAAAACTACTTAATTGCTCATTCTGTTCATTCATAAGATTGTTGGGAGATGCACTAAGATGTTGTATTTGAATCTCCTCTTACAGTCTCTGGCACTGTAGTAGGTGCATAAAACATAAAAGCCACTCATTCAGTAAAGATCCATTGCCTGTACTGTGACAATATATGTTGAACCATGCACTAGGCACTGGGGCTATCAGCATGAATACAACACAATCCTTTGCCTCCAAGTTTAGTGAAGAAAAGAGACACATGAGCAAATAATTACAGTGTTAAGTGGGACCAAAAAAGCATAGCTTGGGGAGACCAGATGAGGAAATAATTGCCTGAGGGAAGTCTAGAAAGTCTTTGCAGGGAAGAAAAAACTTGAGTTGGAGTTCACAAGATGGGAACTAGCTTGCTCAAGGGTAGAAGACACTGTAGAAAGCATGGACACGTGGAATGGTATGGGGTGTTTAAATACTATATAAAGGGTCACCAACAAAAAATATATAATGAGTTTCTCAAAACTCTGTTTAGGCCAACCTGATACTCATACCTCTTGCTATAGACCAATATCGACACTCCATTTTGGTTTTATAAACTTTTAAAAAAACTTTAAATTTTATATTGGAGTATAGCTGAGTAACAATGTTGGGATAGTTTTAGGTGGACAGCAAAGGGACTCAATTATACATATGTGTGTGTCTCTGCTACTCTTCTCCCCCAAACTTAAACTTTTGAATTGAATGATTATGTATGACATTTTATTTCCATCCACAAACATGATTTCTGTAGGCATCAAGGAACTCTTAATGAATGATGATAAAAATTATAAAGATGTATTTAACTTAATATGGGTGTACTGAATACAACAAAGATTCATAAAAAAATTGATATGCATACTTTATTTAATTTGCATTCATTGTAATGCAGCTTAAATGAATTGGAGACCCCATGTTTACATAAATATGATGTTGGAACATTTAAGAAAATACTTCCTTTTGTATATTAAATAGCACTTCCTAATACATCAACGTAAATCAATACTTCCTGCTTCGGGATAGTTGAAACTGAGAAGATTATGGCTTTAAGATCTTTTAATCACAAAGGAGGAACAAATATGTATCAAGCACTTAACATTTGTTAGATTCATCATGGTATCCTTCAAGCTTTTCTACACTCTTGACAGATATAAGGAGCAGTCATTACTGTTTGCCTACCGACTTCTACACTCCTCTTTATTAACAATACTCTGACCTGTTCACATGTGTGGTGGTATAGATCCCTTTCCTAGACATTGGGGATGAATGCAGTCATCCCCAATGGACAGCAAAATTCAGTCATAGCATCATGTCCTTTTACCACTGATTGGTAAAAGGTTCACTTAGAAATGGACATATGACCCAGTTCTGGTCACTGGCACCTGAATTGACATTTGTTGGGTGATTCTGGGTAATATTTTCCTCTTGGTGAAAAGACATAAGGGAAGTGCTTCCCACCTTGTTCTCACTTTGGATATTTTCATGTGAGAATATAATTTTTGGAAACACTTTGGCCATCTTGAGATCATGAGAGGGGAGCCAAGACAATTGCAGAGACCAACTCAGTTTCTGAATAGTTGAGATGCAGAATCAACTCTGGAGCTTACTATCTCTGGACTGTATGATATAAGATAAAAATAAGCTTCAATTGTTTGAGCCAGTTGTATTTAGTTACTTGCATCCCAAAGTATCATGACAGATCATATCTTCTTATTTTACAGGTTAGGTCTCTGAGGAGTAGGAGGCCAAATCATTTATTCAAGATCTTACTGATATTGAGCAGGGAAGAAAAAACAGGACTGTTGAAATTCAAAGTCCAATCTCTGTGTCTTACAAAAAAACAGAACTTGAGTTTTAAAAAATGTCATTCTTTTCCTCACATATTTAATTCTGTTTCATTCCATTTTTCTCCCCTCAGGAATTTTTAGAATTTCTGCCTCTGGCCAAGCAGTAGGGTAATCAAGCAGTTCAAAAACACATGAATGTTCCATTCATCAACTTTCTAATAGCCAATAATGACAATTAATTGACAGTTTGATTTATGCTTTGTGCTACATGCTTTCCATACATCATTTTATTCTTGCAACAACCTTGTGAGGCAGATTGTTTTAGATGAGTAAAATGCATTTCTGAATGGTTAAACTACATGCCCCAAATCATACAGCTCATAGTAGAAGAGTCAGGATACAAATCCACTTTTACCAGTGTGTTTAACCACCATGCTATACTTTGCATATGCCTATAATTCTGCTCAACATAAGCCATCTGAAAATCCTGAGAAGAAAAGAAACAGTTCTCCCAGCTTCTTTTTCTGCTTTACAAGGCAACCACACAGCCAATAGATATTTCTGCAAGAATACATTTTACTTTTGCCAAGACAAAAAAAGGAATTGACTTAATATGGTGCCCAGCTGTTTGCCAATAAAGTGTGGTATCTTAAGGTTGGAAGAGATGGTAAAAGCCATCTTGTCCAGCTTTTCCTTCCCAGATTGTATCTTCCCAAGCAGAAGTTATTCAACTTTTGTGGAGAAACTTCTACTGATCTTGTAATGGCTCATTTTGGCATCGCTCCAGTTGTTAGAGAATTCTTTCTTTCAATTGATTTTCTTTCTTTTCTTTTCTTTTTTTTTTTTTGGTAACACCATTTCTGAGACTCTAGGTCTGTTTTCTCTACTGGCTTTGGCATCACAGAGATCTGGATTGCTCTCCTCCTGACATGGACTGTTGTTTATCCTTGCTCAGTTCCAGTTTGCTTGTTAGTAAGATGGGCAAGAGCATCTTTTGGCCATAACAGTTTAGGGTCAAAGTGAGGATTAAAGGAAAAGCTCACGTCTCTAGAGTACAAATTCCCAAGGGAATCTGAGTGGTTTGGTTTTGTGCTACTTTAGGGGTAAAGTTTTGAAACAGGTGGCTTCATAGGTAACTGGGCAGGAGGTAGGTTTGCCTGTCTTGGTATCAGGTGCCCAGTTGTGCTCAAGGGCCAAGTGTCACATGACAGAATGTCCTATTTTAAGAGTATGCCCTGAGTGTACTTTATCAGACACTGCATGTCTGCCAGGTTACCTCCAGTAGAGAGCTGCAGACATGGCGGTAACAGAGAATGGAGTTCTGTCTGTGACCCACACCTAGTTTGGTATATAAGTGCTCAATAAATGTTTAGTTCATTTGACTCTTTCTTATTCCACATGCCAACCTTTCAAGTTCTTAGAGACAATGCTCACTCAACTCAATTCATATATCTCCAAGGGTACTGTGCTTGTATGTTTGCTGACTCTGCTGCAACTCCCTCAATGCATGGTTCACATCTTCCAATTATTTAGTCTTATTCTGTAGACCTTAGATAAATGATAGATTCCAAAGAGGAGAAGCCTTCAAAGTCTGACAATCACCCCATCTGATTCCAATATACCATCACATTGACATTTTCGTGCTTCAATGAGGGAAGCAGAATTGTCACTGAGTTATTTTTGGGCCCTCCCAGTTTCTAACAGCTTTCATTGGATCGTGAAGAGCCGAAACTTTTAAATCTAATAGAGATTGCACTAGGGATACTTTTGAGGCTTTTTACTGGCTTTCCACCCTTCTACATTTTGTGCATAGTTGAGACCTGTGACTTAAATCAGCTCAGTTTCTAGTCTAATTGTCATCAAAGTTTAGTGTGCATAAGAATCTCCTGGGGACATTTTGTAGATTACTAGATTTCATTCCCCAAGTATTCTGATTTTATGGAGCCTCAGAGTTGACTTTTTAAAATAACAGTCTCCAAGTAATATCATCATTTTGAGAAGTATGGAGCTGAGGTAAATATAAGAACCCTTGATTATCAGTGCAATGATTTTCCATGAGTGTAACCTTGCCATGGGTTCGACAGTGGCCATCTACCTGGATTCAAATTTGGGGCTCTTGTTTTTCCCCTTGTTAGAAAATATTTGCCTTTCACCCCAGTGTTGACCCTTGCCTTGTAACCGCTTCCTTCCACCTCTCTCTGAAACTATGAACCTGGTGCTGAATCCCAGTTTATTATGGCTGGGTTCACGTTCTATGTATTCACTTTAGATATGGATTTCTGGATCCCAAATAAAATAAGGGGCAGGTAACTGATGAAAGGAAGATGCAAAGGCAGAATATCTGATTTGGTGCAGCATCTCCTGTGTGATAAAACTGAATCAGAAACAAAGTAATTGAATCACTGGCCCCATCCCTACAAGTTGTTTTCCTTCACTACTCAAATTTCTCTGTGAGTTCCTAGCTCATTTGGTCCTTATTCTTGGTTTTCTGGCTCTGGTTATTGACTGTGTAAACTTCTGTTCTGCCTCTCTGGCCTGACCCTGCACCACTTTTGGACTATGTCCTAGTCTGATATTCTATCATGTATTCCTATTGAAGACTGATATAATGATGATAATATGATAGTCCTGCTGCTATTGTTACTATTAGTAAATGTCTATAGAATACATATTATATGCTTCACATTCACAGCAAATGTATAAAGTGGGTCCTATTTTTATTCCAAGCTTTATTTTATTATTATTTTTTAAAAATTTATGTATTTATTTATTTATTTGGCTGCACCAGGTCTTAGTTGCGGCACACAGGCTCTTCAGTCTTCATTGTGGCATGTGGATCTTTTTAGTTGTGGCATTGTTGTTGTTGTCTAGTTGCTCAGTCATGGCTGACTGCTTGCAACCCCATGGAGTGCAGCACACCAGGCTTCCCTGTCTTTTACCACCTCCCAGAGCTTGCTCAAACTCATGTCCATTGAGTCGGTGATGCCATCCAACCATCTCATCCTCTGTCGTCCCCTTCTCCTCCTGCCTTCAGTCTTTTCCAGCATCAGGGTCTTTTCCAATGAGTCAGCTCTTCACATCAGGTGGCCAAAGTATTGGAGCTTCAGCTACAGCATTAGTTCTTCCAATGAATATTCAGGGTTGATTTCCTTTAGGATTGACTGGTTTGATATCCTTGCTGTCCAAGGAACTCTCAAGAATCTTCTCTAACACCACAGTTCAAAAGCATCAATTCTTTGGCACTCAGCCTTCATTATGGTCCAACTCTCACATCCATACATGACTTTGACTATACGGACCTTTATGGGCAAAGTAATGTCTCTGCTTTTTAAAAGCTATGTTTGTCAAAGCTTTTCTTCCAAAGAGCAAGCATCTTTTAATGTCATGGTTGCATTCACCATGTTGTGGCAAATGAACCCTTAGTTGAGGTGTGTGGGGTCCACTAGTTCCCTGACCAGAGATTGAACCTGGGCCCCCTGCATTGGGAGCATGGAATCTTAGACACTAGACCAAGGGAAGTCCCTCCAAGCTTTAAATAAAGAAACTGAGGTTAGAGTTATATAGCTGTTAAGTGACCGAGCCAGAATAGAGACACAGGCAGTCTTCTTCCTGCAGCTGTGCTCTCGTCAAGACATTACATTGTTCTTGTCCGTCTCTACTGCACCCGCCACTGCACAGGGAAGTGTCACCAAGTGACAAGGAAGTCCCCCCAAATGCTTGCCTTTTCTTTGATGTATAAGATAAAGTATGGAGACGGGATGAAAGTTCCCAATAATTCCTTTTTGGAACTCCTTGAACACCATCGACTTTCAACAAATTTTTTCCCACAAATAGCATTTTTAAAGTCATGGCATTCCCGTTATCTCATCCCAATGGTTCTGGGGGGGGGGGTGCTTCACTGCATTTTATCAGTGGCGCCTTTGTTGCACAATTTCCACTTTTGCTCTTGAAGATACAATAAAAGATTTATGCCTGATGGACTATGATGTGGTTTGCATCTAAGAGAAAAACAATTCCTTCCAAAAAAATACCATATCCCCAAATGATTTCATAATTGCAAACAGTGTTGACGAGCTCTTTGGCTTAAATCAGTTTATAACATATTTGCTGTGTTTTTGTGTAGATATGTTTTGATGTGCTTGCTAAGGAAAAATAATTAAAACCCCTCTGCCATTTCTAATTGAGAAGAAAGAAATGTATCCCATTAGTTGATGTCTACCATAATAAGATTTTTTTTCTCCCTCATTTCATTCCAGATTTGTTTCAAGGATTAACTTGCGTTAAATGGTTTCAGGTCTGAACGTCAGCCATGTTTCTCATTATTGGAGATCAAAATGGCTTAATTCCCTTTATGTGTTGGTGCCACTAAAACACAAGGGAATCTTAAAACTACAAACTTCTGATAGAAGCACCACATTTTCCTAGTCAATCTGTCCAGCAGAGCTTGTGTGTTTCTGCATTTACTGCTGGAACAATCGTGTGTACTGACAAATTTCGGGGTTCTGGCAACATGCACAACTGAGGCAAGACTTACTGTGAATCTAGGTACTCTTATATTTTCAAATATGTTGATGTGAACTTTGCTTTCTAATGTTTCTTGAGTCAACTATTGTCTTTGATCCTTAAGCAGAATGTGGCTGTCCATTTAATGGAATGGTAAGGACTACATGCTGTGTGCTCAGTCGCTTCAGTTGTGTCTGACTCTTTGAGACCCTATGGACTGTAACCCATCAGGCTCCTCTGTCCATGGGATTCTCCAGGGAAGAATACTGGAGTGGGTTGCCATGCTTTCCTCCAGGGGATCTTCTCCACAGTTAGAACTAGCTTCTGTGTTAATCCAGGGGCCTCAGCATTTAAACAGACCTGACTTTAAATTCAGATTCCATAATTAGCTATATAACTCAGCTCAATTAAAAAACTTGCCTCATCTGTAAAACGGGGCCAGTGAAATACCTATTTATTGTTTGTAGAGTGGCATACAAGAGAGAATGCATGTAGAAACATTGCTGAGCCAAGGAGCATGTGTTAAGTGCCAGTTAGTTGTATTTTTATGTGACCCTCTTGTCTTGTTTGTTGCTCAGGCATGTTCGACTCTTTGCCACCCCATGGACTGTACAGGCTCCTCTATCCATGGAATTCTCCAGGCAAGAATATGGGAGTGGGTTGACATTCCCTTCTCCAGGGGATCTTCCCAATCCAGGGATCAAATCCGGGTCTCCCACCCTCCCGTAGAGTGTATTTCCCAGGAGGAGGCGGAGTCTCATTCCACATCATGATATCTGGGTTGACCTCAGTGACATGATTAGCCAACAGAACGTGACAGCAGGAACATTCTGGGACGTCCAAGGATGAGTTACAAGAAGCCTTGCAGGTTTTGTCTGGGTGTCTTGGAATGCTTGCTCTGAGGAAATCAGCTGTGTGCTATGAGAAACTCAAACCACATAGAAAGGCCAGTGATAGGAGCCCAGGTTGACAGCCTCAGCTGAACTCCTGATTGTCAGACCAGCGATGTGAATGAGTCATCTTGGATGTCCAGCCTTGAAAAGGCAAGAGTTGATTTCAAAGACTTCTGGAGATTCGTTTTCAGTTCTAGCATTTCATTGTGACCTTGCTAAACTTGGTTATCAGGTTGATTCAAGCCAAACAATTAGACCCAAAGGGAGACTTGATGGGACACAGGGACATAAGAGCAATAAATGGTACCCCTTTCCTCTGCTTGAGATCTGAACCAAGGGAGAGAGAGTACTAAGGAAGAAGGGAGATGAAGGCCAAAATAGCATTTTCATGACTGAAGAAACTGAGAATGAAGACCATGGGATGTGTCTATGACTTCTCCATGGGAACCCCAGACAGAACTAGGTTTATCTTTTCAGCTGGCTTAGGGCACTGACCTCACTCTAGAGAAACAAGGAACCTGACAACCTGCTCTCAAGAGGAGATAACTGGAGTCTTCGTGTTCATTCCAGACTCACCAGTCAAGGTGAAGGAGGTGGAGAGGAGCCAGCAGCATCATGCCAACGACTGCCCTCAACCTGGAAGGAAACATCAGGAATGGATGTTCTTCTGACAGAACTGATCACCTCAAAATCTATTGAGTTCAAGAAATAAGCGACCCAGGTTTTATTTTGTGAAGACACAGTTTGTGGTGATAGAGTCAACCAGAGGTATTTTACTTTACTTATAGGTTAAATTAGTTTCCATCAATGAACTCATTCTTTTCTTCTTAGTACAGAGAGCCCTTTTAGCTTCAAGTCCTGTGTATAAAGGTGGACTTAAGTAAAGAAGCTTCCTTCAACCATTCTCTTTTCTATCTTTCCCAAAGTACTTTCAATTTATGACCCCAACAATGAATCTTAAACTACTTCAAAGTCTTCCACCTAAAAGAACTGATGGAATGATCTTAGCAATCACACCAAACAATGAAGGTTCAATTTTAGCATGTGCTTAGTCGCTCAGTCGTGTCTGACTCTGTGTGACCCCATGGATTGCAGCCCACCAGGCTCCTCTGTCCATGGAGATTCTCCAGGCAAGACTACTGGAGTTGGTTGCCATGCCCTCCTCCAGGGGATCTTCCCAACCTAGGGATCGAACCCAGGTCCCCCACATTGCAGGTGGATTCTTACAGTCTGAGCCATAAGGGAAGCCCCAATTTTAGCATGCTTTACCTTTAAACAGAGATAGTTTGTTTTATTACAAGACTTTGCAGGTCCTCGTCCAGTTATTTAACAAATGTGTGTCCTTGGTCACCAATGGAACTCAATTAGGGAGTGCAGATAGCCAAGTGTGAGCCTTAGTGATTACTCTTCAGACAGCCTAAAAGCATGTGTCCAGTTGACGGGGTGTGGAGATGGCAGGCAGTACAATCAGGATGCAGACATTCTGATGTGTGTTTTTCAGTTTTGCTTTGCAGGAGGTCTGAGCTGCAGGCACACACACACACACACACACACACACACACGCACACACACACTCACACACACACACACACACACACACACTTTCAAAGCCTTAGAATTTCTCATGTACTAATCCCTTCCTTTCTGTGTTTTTCCTTGGAGGATCTTCTCAAGATTCAGGGTCTTTACATCTGTGCTAAGACTCTTCTTCTATTACTTTATTGGAGCACTGATGTTGTTACTTTTTAATTTTTAAAGCTCTGTTTCGACTGTTGCAACTAGGCTCTGAAACCTCCAGGATCAGGACTGAGATGATCTCATTCATAGTTGTAGCCAGCACCCAGCACAGTGTCTGGCCCTTGGAGGGCTCAGCAGATATTTCCTTGAATTGAAGTGAATGACAGTTTGCTTCCCAAGACAGAGGAGTGCAGGTACCCTGGTTTGAGGCTCTACTTCCAGCCATAATCTGCAGTCTCAAATACAGTTTTCCATGGCTTCTAGGATCCCTGAGGAATTAATCACACTAACCTTATTTGGAATAATTTCACTGCCAATACACAAGAGCAACCTAGACTTGAGGCTCTCAATACTTCAAAGAAAAGAGACTCATTACATCACTCCTTGAAGTCTCTATTATGTCAACCTATGTGACTGGTTCCCAGTCCTTCAAGGGAAATAAAATTAAGACTCAGACCCAAATAAGAGGCACCCGACAAACTCAGTCGTCAGGATAAATAATATCTTAAGGCAATAATTTGAAAAAATCAACACAGACATTTCATAGTAAACAAAATATCAAAATTCTAAATCAAGACCATTTCAGTATTCTTGGTTTTCCTTTTGCCTCTGAAAGGCATTAATTTGTTGCCTCAGTCCTCTTGCCTAATCTTAGTCATGGAGCTGAGAGAACAGAAGGGAAACCTCCTTGGACGTGCCTTTTCTGATTTTTTTACCCCTTGATTTTTTTTTTTTTAAACTATATGGGATGGGGGGAGATGGTATGGGTTTCAGGTAAGTACATAAATGCATAAACAAAGTCATAAAAAATGTAAGATGTTGTCAAATATGAAGTGTGTGTGGGAGAAAAGGTTTAGCAGGGAAAATGTTGCATAGTTAATAATGGAATAACAAAAGGCTGAAATAAATAACATTTAAGTGCATTCAACAATACGGCTGCTGTATTTATTTCTCAGATGAATTTGTATAGCTCCACTTTTATTTGGAACCGATTTTTTTTTGTAATCGATTTTTTAAAGGGCTTTAAAAAAAAATTCCTCTGAATTCCCGTTAATAGTACATGCAAAGTTACTTTAAGGGAGAGCAAATGTGGTTGAAATCAGCCAGAGCTCCAACCGAGCCTTCTTCCCTACTGGAGGAGCTTTCTTCATTTACGTAGGAGAACGTGGAGCCAGAAGGGAAAATACAAACATCGAATCTCCAAGAGCCTTTTGGAAACACAGCAGAAAAACACATGCTTTAGCAGAGAAGCCAAGTGGTTTTTTAGTTTCCTGCAAAGCAGCAGCTTTAGGGCGAAAGTGACCTGGGGGAACACAGTGGCTCTGGCTGGAAAAATAGGGGCTGCCGTTTTTTTTTCAGATTGTGAATGGGTGTGTGTGGAGGGGGGACAGGGTGGGGCGGGGAGTGGGATTGGGCAACTGTGGCACAGCATCTTGAAACTTTACAGTTTCATTTGTTTCCAAACAGGAAAACAAAGTGCGGAAGAAGTCTTAAAGAGAAGGGAAAGCCGTGGGCAGTGTTTTTCCCCCCTATGGTGGCCCAGGTGCCTCTGTACCACAATATTTCCAAGTGTTTCCTTTGCATCTTTACCTCGTGCCAACGCTCTACCACGGAAGTAGAAGAGGGTGCTTGGTGGCATCTGAATCCCAGTCAGAACACTGAGTTTCCTCCGGCTCCTTTTTTGGAGCAAAGGTTGGGTCCGATTTGCTTAGAAATGTCAGAGACCTTCCCTGTCCACCTCCCATCTTCCAGTTCTGGTGGTACAGGCTGCAGGCACGCTTTTCTGTTGCACTGATGGTGGGAAGGTGTAGAACTTGGGCTCGCTGAGTCTAAAATGACATGCAAGCCGGACCCAGTACCAGAGATCTAATTTTCTGTTTTTAGCCCCCGGGCCACAGAAATGCACCGAGGTGCCAGGGTAACTTTTCTGTGGAGGAATCGTCTCATGGCTGGTTGCACATTAAAATCATCTAGGGAGCTTTAAAAATACTGATGCCAAGGCCCCACTTCAAACTTGTTAAATTAGATGCCCTCAGGGTGGTAATCAGGCATCCAAATTTTTTTTTAGGGCCCCCCAGGTGATTGTAATGTGCAGCCAAGTTTGAGAAGTCTTGACCCAGAGCTCTTGATCCCACTGACAGCCCTTTACTGTCCTCTGGGTCCACTCTCCATCCAAAGAGCTCTGTGATCTCCATCTGTGGAAGCTGAGACTCTTTCAGTTCAATTTGGTTCAATTACAAACGATTCAATTTAATAAATACTTATGCAACAGCCTTCTTACCCTTCATTTCTGATTGTGTCTCCCAGGAGAGTGGTGAGAACTTTTTTCCCAAACAGGAGCATGGAGATACTTCACTTCATCTTATTTTCAAAGCCATTTTTTTTTTTTAAACTGGTTAACACAGATTACAAATTTTTAAAAATTATGCCTTGGATTTGGATTTTTTTTTTCTTTCTGAGACTCAGTGGTCTGAACAGTTTCTGTTTGCATGTATGTAAAACATCCATCTTTTAAAAATTTTATTTGGTCATGCCTCATGGCATGCAGGATCTTAGTCCCTGACCCAGGAATTGAACCTGTGTCCCCTGCACTGGAGTGCAAAGTTTTAACCACTGGACCACCTGAGAAGTCCCTCCACATTTTAATGTGTTTCCATATTCAGTACATGTTCTAAAGCACCAAGGTGCTGAGATAAGTAAGACAGAGTACTTAGCTTTTGAAGAGCTCCCAGCTAGTGGGAGGCAAGAGAAGTGAACAAGAAATTAAAGGACTGTGAGCTGCTGCAGCTAAAAAAGGAATGTATTAAAGAATGGCTCAGGTAAATTCAGAAGAAGGAATTGTGCCTGACAAGGCAGAACGGCTCACACGGGAAGCAGAGGGGAGCATCCATTCTCTTCAGGCAACGAGAGAAGCACAGGCACTTTTTGAAGGTGAGAATTAAATGTTTGGCTCCACAGGAAGCAGGACGAGAGAGGGAAAGAACCCGAGGACTCCCAACGCTGTGGAGCTTGATCTGTTGGAGTTTAACTTTTCTAAACCGTTCTTGTCTCATGGCTGACTTTTAAATCCATACTTTTGCAGCTCTACTTGGGTGTGCAGTGGTAGACAGAACATGCTAGATGGATGAGACCGTGCTGGTCTGTTGCTGGGAAGTGATGAACAAGACTTTGAGGAGGAGCTGAGAATTGAGGCTCCATACTCTAACTGTGGAACCTTGGGCAAATTCCTGAAACCCCTATAAAATGAAGGTTCTCCTGCCCACCTCGTAGGGTTTTTTGTTTGTGCTTTTGTTTTTAATGAAGATGCAATGTATTAGGTATTGTGGTATGCTTAACAAACTGCCTGAACTTAGGAAGTGTCAAGATGTAATTCCCTTTGGATTTATAAATTCCCTTTAATTTTTCTTGGTGTATATTCATGCTTCCCATCGTACCTTCTTCCCTGGTACATACTCAGAGAGACCATTACCCGGCCGACGATGAGAAGGGCCTGACTTTGGACAAACCATATAAAATGTGTTTTAGGGAGTGGTTACTAAATCACCAGCAAGGAACAAACAGTTCCAGAAAGTTCTCTAGTAGACTTGTTAAGTCTCTGTGACAGATAGGTCCACTCTGCAGGCCGTTGTGTCTCTGCTTCCAAAGCTAAAACTACCACAAAAATGACCAGGCTCAGTCCCTCTGCAGCATCAGAGGTCATCATTCTTCCTTACATTTTCTTAAAAGATTTATTTATTCATTTATTTGGCTAGCCAGGTCTTAGTTGTGGCACATGGGATCTTTAGGTGCTGTATGCGGGATCTAGTTACCTCACCAGGGGCCAGGCCCTGGCTGCCTGCAAGGGGAACAATGAGTCTTAGCTACTGGACCACCAAAGAAGTCCCTGTCTTATATTTTAAGATATGATGAGGAGAATGATATTTGATAAAAACCTTGAAGAATGCATGGAATGTTTTATGGCTGAGCATAGACATTTCAAGCGGTCAGATTAATGTAAGTAATGGCATAGAAATATAGGTAGGAACCAAAAGTAGTAAAGCAGTTGTTTTGTTGGAATATAAATTGTGTGTACAGGAAAATTAGAGGGATAAAATTGAGGCTGAGACCTTCTTAGAGATTCTGCTCTGAGAATGAAAATTCAGAAAATTTATGTGTTGTCTAATACACACTATGAAATAGCTGACATCTCTTCAAAAACTTGACTCCAAATCTCTTCTAGAATAATTTACCTCCTCTTTTATGCCATTCTCTTCTTTCTTTGCATTTGTTTGTTTCTTCCCTTGGGTCTTACTGGGGCATTCGTGGTAAGGTCCCCGTCATGGCTTGCTGTGGGCTCATCTGCTTCCGAGGCCTGTTGTTGCTCTGTGTAAAGTCACAATCTGTTCCTGGGAGAACATATTCATTTGCACAATAACCAATTGTAATGTGAAAAAGGAAGGATCATAACATCAATTGGGGTATGAGCGGCTGGCATGGAAGAAGTCCAGCAAGGCGCAGATCCTGTTTCTGTACATGTGTCCTTAATAATAATGAAGAGGTAGGGGGTAAATTCTGCTTGGAGGGAGCAGAGTCATTTCTGAATAGCTGGTTTTCTGGGGGAGTGCGTATGATGTCAGCAATTAATTCAGGCCCTCAATTCTTTTTTTTCCTATAAAAATCCTATTTTAGTTGCGGTATCTTTGACGCATCTGCTGGCATAAGCAGGATATAAGCCATAAATAAAAATTCAAAAATATCTCTTTCTTGTAGAGCTTGGAAACAGAAATTGGGAAATTGAAGGAAACCTACATAGTATCCAGAAGGATCCAGAGATCATTTCTAAGACGAAGGGCAGTGAAGTCCATGTTAAATCCAGGCCCTGAGGTGGTGATATGGGGGGGAGCTGGGAGGGGGCGATGACTCTGACTTGAGTCAAGTCCAGGATTTATAACTGGGAAATTTCAAATCCATGTTGGATAATCTTTCAGCAGCAAAGGCATTTCTGGAGGAAATGTGAAGCAGGGCCCAAAGTGAAGAACTTACCTAAGAAGGACAGTAAAAACTTTAGCTTCAAGATACTGGTAACAAATGATGGAAGATTGACAGGAGCAGGTATCATGAAGTCCTTTTCTGGCAACTTTACTTAAAATGAAGACCAGTGGATTATAATTAGAACTCAGGTGTCCTCTTTAAAAAAATTAAGCAAAGATACATCCAGAACAATAGGTTATCTGAGCTGAAAGGGACTTGATTGCACATTGAAGCCAGCCTCCTATTTTATGAGGAAATTGATGTCCATTGATCACTTAGCTAATTTCTCTCATAGCCAGGGGTAGAATTATGGTCTTGTAAGAACTTTGTCCATGTTATTTTAATGCCCAACACTCTCTTTATACATGATCCCCAAAGCATCCTAAATTTTGCTGGGTGAGTCCCATGGTAGGAAGAAGGAAGAATGAGTGTATTTCATGACCACTGTGGAAAATTTGACAGGTCGGTGTAAACTGCTGGGAAGGACAGGTAGCCAAAAATCACAAAGAGAGTCCAAATGGCTCTGTGGCCAGTTTAGTCCAGTTTTTCTGGTCAGCTTCACAACTTGGGGGGAACACAATACGGATTTTTATTTGGAAATATGGAATGGAGTTGAGAATTTCCTTAAAAGCAGTAGAGGGAGATACTTTTAAGTCAAGGCAGTAGGAATAAAAGGGAGGAGACCCAGATACCCAGGAAGGGAGCCCAGGAAAAAAGATGGGGAAGCAGGTCCCAGGCCAGCCAGTGGCTCTGGAAGGCAGGTGGTGGTTGCCATGATGGTGGTGGTGGTGAAAGAGCATTTGAGAAACTTTGCATATTTATGAATCTTGGGAAGAAGGGCGACAGATGGGAGCATCTGGGGGTGAGTAGGCTGTGAAAGCAGGAGACGTCCTCTGATGCTGACAAAGCATCCCAAACTCCAGCCATCAGTCATGTTGCTGATGTGATGTGCGCTGGGATGTGAACTTGCTTGTGGGATTCAAGCCCAATGATTTCTTACTAATTCCAGGGGGGAAAAAAGTCAAGCTATTAGGAGTCAGAGTTCTTTTTGTAAGGTAACTCATCAAACTGTCCATAAATGAATTCTGTTTAGTGAGGGAGACACATTGAGAAAATATAAAGCTGGAAGAATTTCTTTTTTCTCACTCTTAATACATAGCATGTAAAATATGTGTCTGCTGGGACTTAGAGAATGAACCTATGGTAACCCGGGGGGGTGGGGCTAGGGATGGGCAAGGATGGGGGAGAGGGATAGTTAGGGAGGGATAGTTTGGGATGGACATGTACACCCTGCTCTATTTAAAGTGGATAACCAACAAGGACCTACTGTATAGCACAGGGAACTCTACTCAATGTTTTGTGGCAGCCTGGATGGGAGGAGAGTTTAAGGTAGAATGGATACATGTATACTGACTGGATAATGGATACATGTATGGCTGAGTCCCTTAACTATTCACCTGAAACTGTCATAACATTGTTAATTGTACTCCAATGCAAAATAAAAAGTAAAAAAAAAAAATGCTTTGCTAAAACCCTTCATGGAGCTCAAGACTTTTTAGGGCATGAGCCACTTGTCTCCTTGCATGACTCTGCAATCAGTCTTTCTCTGCTCAAAAAAAGGGTCTGCTAATATCATTGGTTCACCACAATAACAAGCAATCTTAATATATACTTGTAATACTGATAATAATAATAAAGTCATCCTCAGGGATCCATGTATCAAAAATTTTCCCAGAGAATATGCTGGTGGAGAGGCTTTGCACAAAAATATTAATAATGAAGAGCCTGAGTTCTAGAATGATGGTTTTTATGAAGATGTTATGAACTTAAGTTCTAACCTCTGGACAGTTGTAGAGAGAGAGACGGAATTCTCAGCAGTTAGTGCTATTGGCAATGATCTGGGGCAATAGTAAACATAGCAGGGTCAGTATGGAAGATAATTAGAATGAGGCAGTGATCAACAGACAGCATCCATGAAGGATGTAAAGAGAAATATGACCCGGATTCCAGCAGCTGCCTCCACCTTATGCTAAGGGTTCATTCAATACTCTAGTGAAGGCTAATTTAAGATAAAAACATACCTATACTATATTGTTTCTCCAAGGTATTTGTTAGCATTATTAAATACACAGTTAGTAGAATAAATAATAGTTTATTTCTTAGTTTTTTTTTGTTGACTTAAAGAGGTTCATAATTTTATTTACACATATCTCAATCTGACAAACACGGACATTTTGCCTTTGGGGAGTGTGTATGGAAAAGATCATAGAAATGGTTACATAATAGTAACATTAATTACTCAGTTAATGAATAGTAACAAATTCATAAATATTTATATCTGTTTCACATTAAGGAGCTTCCCAGGTGGTTCTGGTGGTCAAGAACTCGCCTGCCAATGCGGGAGACACAAGAGATGAGGGTTGGATTCCTGGGTCCAAAAGATCTCCTGTAGGAGGGCATAGAAACCCACTCCAGTATTCTTGCCTGGAGAATCCCATGGACAGACGATCCTGGCAGGCTACAGTCCAAAAGGTTGCAAAGAGTTGGACATGACTGAAGTGACTGAGCACGCATGCATGTACATTAAATATGGTCAGGAAACTACCAGGATCTATATCATATATGTATTATATGAAAAGAAGCATCTGTAATGATGACTCAATTCCTTATCCTCTCAGTTTTGAATATTATCCAAATTATGATATTCAGAGGAAAAGTTAGGAAAAAATTGAAAAACAGCACAAATCTAAATTTAGTCATTTTCCTGAAGTCAAAGACATTGTATTATCATGATATCTTCACCCAGTAAGTAATCTTTATATCCCCTCAGTGCACACTTTTGGATTGTCACCATCGAGCTCTGAGTTGTAAGAATACCTATAAAAGGCCTATTAGAAATTTCCTCAAAGCCAAGTGGATCGGACAGGTCCTTTAGTCCAGTTGTAGATGCCACTGTGGGCAGACTGAGGAAGCGGCCCACTGACCAAGGATGTGCTTTATCAAGGCCCAGGATGTGAAAAAAATTGCAATTACACTTTCCTACCACTAGATGATATGCACGTATAAGGAAGATGAGAACCCTCCTGCATTTCCTTTCTGCATCAGTGGCCACAGCTATGATAGGTAAGTTAGGGTATCCAGAATTCAATTCCAGATGTTACTAGAAATAAAAGAAACAAATGAAGGCAAAGAACTGCCAGCATTGATCAGGTAACAAGTGTGATTACTCCAAATTTATCAAACACTCATCCTTTCATCTAGCCATCAAAATATCACCTATAGGCCAAATTCAGTTTACCACCTCTCTTTATAAATAAAGTTTTATTGGAACACACTCATGTTCATTTGCTTAGGACTGATATTGTTCTACAGTGACAGAGATGAGTATTGAGACAGAAACTGAATGAGACTTGTAAAATTTAACCGTATTTCTATTGGGTCCTTTACAGAAAAGTTTTCCAATGCCTGGTGTTAACACATAAGGTCATACCAACTCATTTAATCTTTACAAGTCTAAGGTTGTGGGAATGTGTTATTACTATTTGTTTGACAATAAAGAAAGTGATCAAGGGCACAGTGAATGAATCCTGGTATACACAATAAATGACTGTAGCAGACATATATGACCAAGACAGTGAGTAGTAATGCACGCCATGCTTGATACTGTGGGGTCTGTGTAACCAAGACAAATGACAGTTGGCTTCAAAGTTGTGGGGGACCTAGGAAGAAGAAATTAAAATTATTGTAAGGTCATGCTGGCCTTCTGTGTGACCTACAGGTAGAAACGTCAATGGGATGGAGAAGCTACCCAGGAGCACTTTCTCCCAATGTGACACTTATTCAGATATATTTTAAGAAACTATTTTGACACAATAATTCGGAATACTGAAGATGACTCATCGCATGAAAACAGAGCTCAAATTGTGATTGAAACATCAGCGGTCAAATGGAGAGACACGGGGAAAAGGCTGTCAAAGGAAGGCTTCTTCTTAATGTCCTAGTTTTCTCTCAGTCTAAGGTGGTTATTTTCTCCTTCAGTGCTGGCAATACCTGGGCCCTCAGAATATCTGCTGGAGATGATGGAAGCTGTGATGGGGGCTGGGAAGCAGGATGCTATTCAGCTTTATAGCTTCCTAGATTCCTAGTCATCGTCAAGGATATCTTTCCCAATAGTTTATTATAATGGGCAGTGAAGTGTTGGGATAACCCCTGGTGGTTCATTCCACATTTGTGATTACTGATCTTTTTTTTTTTTTTTTTTCCTGCTGAAGTTGAGTAACTAATTGCCTCGGAGTCATACATCAGGAGGAGGAAAGGAAAGAATTAGGAACTGGGTGAGCCAACTTAGTCCTTTGTTCCACATGAAGAGATGGGGTCGTATTGTCTAGGCTGCAAGGGTTTTCTGCATGGACCCGCCCCAAGCTCCTGCTCTCTTCTTCCTTTGCTCTAAGAATGAATACCTCTTTATTATTCTTCTACCTTGTAATATCCTTTTTCCTTAGGATATATACCCCACATCCCTACAGAAAAGGAAGCCCTGCTAGATTATTCCTTCCACTCAATCTTTGTTGACTCTAAGAAAGGGCAGGTGCTAATATTTGGTGTCTTTTGGGGGTGAGGTGGGGGTGGGGGTGGTGGACAGTCAGGAACAGGCAGCAGGAAGAAGACACTCTGAAGCTTTGCAGAGCGATGTGGGGAAAGAGCACAATCTTCGATTTCAGGGAGCTCCTGTTTTCTCATGGAGTCTGAACTAAAACTTCCTGTGGTAATAATTACTTTTTCTTCTAAAGACCGTCCTACCTGAGTTACACAAGAAATTCATATTCCTCATAGTAACATTGCTTGTAACCCCCTTCCCATGCCTGTGTTTGTAAGATAATCATCCCAGTCTCCTTACATCAATGGAGCCTGTGTCCCCATTGTCGTTACAGGATGAATGTCCCAAGTCCAGCTCCCTTTGCTTTAATACACAGGTATGTATATACATAGGTTCATATGTATGCATGTATTTATGTATTTAGAGTTGATTTTGGTTGGGGCAGGGTATATGGAATAGTGTCAAGCTGAAATTGATACAGATAATTAAGTAATTGGGATCAGGAAAAGGCTGAGTGGTCAGACATGATCTTTTGAAAGTTAAGTGAGTTAGGCTCTCTGGGAATTTTGGATATGTAAAGGAAGGGGCATTTTAGAGTATGAGGTGGAGAGGCAGGGGTCTGGGCTTGAGTGTGGACAGTTTGGGAGAAGATAACTCTGGAAAGTTCTGAATTTAGGAGTTCAGGACCATCAAATTAAAATTTGAACTTTAACCTGTAAAGAACTCTTAGTCCTATAAAGAACCAGAAGAATTTAACTAGAGGAGTATCACTGACTATGAACTTTTCGAGGGTAAAACCATCATGTTTACCTTTTCTCATCTGTGTTTAGCTAAGTGACCACTGACATGTGGTCAGGTTTCAACCAATTTCGAGCACAGCAGTGATATTTTAGGAAAAGTAATCTGGGGACTAGGTATGGAATGGATTGCATAGTCAAGACAGAAAATAGAGAAAGAACAGGGGTGAGTGCAATGACATACACATATTACTTTCTTTTATGAAACAGTCCTTGTAAAATGATCAAATTTAAATTCTTATTGCTAGTCCCACAACTGTAGTTGGAAATTGCTGAACATGAATCAATCATCACAACTGTAATTGTAACCAGAAATAGGAAATGTTTCATAAAAAGTCTGTTTGTTTTACTTTTGACTACGTGGCTATGTCTTACTGTGCCCAGTTTAGGATATTTCACAAATGCATCATGGTGAAAAAAAGTAATCTGGAAAGTAGATTTTGTGTTTTCCTCAATCACAATTTTTCCCAATTAGTGTGAATATTGTTTTATATTTATTCATACCATCTTCAGATCTGTATCTGGGAATTTAAATTTTTTTTAAAAATTTACTTTGTTATTAAATGAAAATCAGATAAGAAGAAAGGATTAAGTCTGAGTTATCAAAATTGGTTTCTTCAATTCTTATATGCCTTAGTCTGCCCTTGATATTAGGTTGATGTTTCATTAAAAGGACTCACTTAAAATCTGTGTGTTATTGGGTGGAGAAATCAGGGCCAACGTCCATCCCTGGTTATGTCAAGTGGTGTCAAATTTGGCTAGCAATTCTCACTTCCTGTTGATTCCAAGAGAAGAGCTGCAGTTGGCGTCTGACAGTGAAAAACATGAAGCTCTGACACCAGGCTGAATTACTAATCACTGCATGTCTTGTTCAGCCTAACCACTTTCCAAGCGATTAAATGAATCGGCCAGGTCAGTGACTCAGCTTCCGAGGGGGTGGCCAGCAGTCCAAGCTGATCTGCACATCCCTGCTTCCACTTCCCAAAGTCTGACCCAGAGCTCCCTCGGAAGGGTGATTTCCCCTTTGGAGTTTGTCTCTCCCGGGACTGAAAGATGGACACAAATTGATGAAGTGTATAGTCTACTGGAGAAGGGCCATCTCACCATGAGTCTTTGGCGGGAAAGAGTTGCAAGAATGTCATCTTTCATCAGCTGGTGTCGCTCTCTGGAACCAGTCACAAGTAGCTGGGTGTGGTAGGGTAAAGTTGTCTGAAGTCTGAATGGAGGAAAATAAATTGAGGAGGAAACATGAACTGACTTTTTCTCTTTTGGCTTAACTGTCAGTAGATACAGTATCCCCTTGTTTGTTTCAGTTAGCTACCAAAGGTTCCTGAAGATGTCACTGCTTTAGAGTGGTATATTCACTCGCCTGGTTTTCTAAGTGATTAGCTGAACTTTGCTGCTTTTATGAAGCTTAATGTCCAGTTACCATAAAAAGCAGCACATGGTCAGTGGTGGAAATAGGGGTGGGATTGTAGGAGCCTCTTGGGAACACAGTTCCTGGAACTCCCAGCCTCATATGCAAATTAGATTAAACTGCTCTGTGGCCAGACCGGGACTCCCAGAGCAAATAATTTCCATTCCCACCTCTTTTCTTAGCATTGTCTCCTGTGGGAATAAAGAAATCACTTTCAATTTATTTCAGCTACTGCCTTGATTTAAAAAAGGACATCACAGGCCCGAGTGTGTCCACCTTGCTTAAGAAAACTCCTTATCAATTACCCTCTTACATGCTTGAAAGAAAAAGATTTGGAGATATGTAGGAGAAAATACTGTAAGTCAAAAAGTCTTATTTTCTCAGAAAGAAAGTAGAGTCTTCTGACTGGCTGGTGCTGCCACCTCCTTCAGGCGATTTTCATACGTGGCATGAAACTTCTAGTCATTTCTCATATTCCCTCTGTTTTGATTAGTTACTGCCTGATAACTTGACAACACTCAAATGCAAGAGCTTCAGAAGAGGAGGGTGGCAGGGAGGAGGGACGCCCTCCAGCAAGCAATGCTTGCTTGAAAACTTTTAATTTTTCCCCTTAAACATGATATTTCTCAACTACGGGACCGGAAGGTGAACTGGAAGAATACATCCAAAACCACAACCTGGACTCTCTGAGAGTGGCCATTTCTGAGTTCTCTGGAAAGAACGGGAGAGCATGTGCACACCAGAGGGCTCCCATGAAAGTCAGTTCTTTCCCAGGACACTCCAGTACTTCGGCCTTACCCTCACAGATGTGCGCTGAGCCCTGCAGACAGGATCTGCCTGTTCTATTTGTGGGGAAAAGAAGCGTGTATTTGTGAGCTCAGCAGGAGCACACCTTTTTTTTTTTTTTCTGGATCTTCGATGCCATTAGAATTTTTAGAATTTCACATTCTGGAACAAAAGAAAGTGAGTCGCTGGACTTTCTAGATGCTTTGTAATTCCCTCTCCTGTTCATTTTACTTTTTTTTTTTTAAGTTCTAAAGGTCTGATTCATTTATCACACTGGTTTAAAATTTATATTTCATTTATTTTTGGCTGTGCCAGGTCTTCGTTTCTGTGAGCATGCTTCCTCCAGTTGGGATGGTCAGGGGCTGCTCTCTAATTTCAGTGCGCAGACTTCTCCCGGCGTTGGTTTCCCTCGTGGAGCACGGGCTCCAGGGGTGAAGGCTTCAGCGGCTGCAGCGCTTGGGCTTCATGTTTGCAGCCCTCGGGCTCTAGAGCACGGGCTTAGTAGTTGGCACGCACAGGCTTAGTTGCTCCAACACATGTGGATCTTCCTGGACTAGGGATCAAACCTATGTCCCCTACCCTGGCAGGTGGGTTCTTTACCCACTCAACCACCAGAGAAGTCCTCTGTTCATTTCTTATCAGCTTCTCCTGTCTTCGAATTTCACAGAGATAAAATCAGGGCAGGAGATATGAAGAGACTTGCACAAGAACATAGAACATTTATTCTTGGTTCCATTCATTGTTACTGATTTGTTTAGTTATCAACCAGATATTTAATGAGGCTCTCTTATGTCCCAGGCACATTCTGGGGCCCAGGAGTGGGTGAAAATGTCACCGTTCTTGCCCTCCTGTGTTTTATAATTTATTGGGGGAAATACATACTAATAAGAATAATCACACAAAAATATACATCTTTATCTGAAGTAAGTGCTAATTATTTCCCTAAAAGCACAAAATAGGCACATTTGAGCTGATCCAAGAGGTAACAGAAGGTTTCCTTGAAGAAATGAGGATGCTTTTTAAGTGACCCTTAGGAAGGATGAGTAGGACCTAAGAAGGCCCATAAAGGAGGGAAGGGTCTTCCTGGCAGAGGGAAGGTTGAGAAAAGACCCTGTGATGAATGGAAGCATGAGAGT
The DNA here is from genome assembly GCA_007570785.1 of Antilocapra americana. Taxonomy (NCBI): domain Eukaryota; kingdom Metazoa; phylum Chordata; class Mammalia; order Artiodactyla; family Antilocapridae; genus Antilocapra; species Antilocapra americana. Next base: position 25,953,925 of record ML661885.1, read on the forward strand.
ATGAAAATCAGACAGAGGGTCAACATGACTGCAGTGAAGAGGGCAGGGGAGAAGGAAGGTGGTGGGCTGACTGCCAAGTTAAGAGCCAGACACATGGTAAGTTATGGTACATTTTGAGCTTTGTTCTAGGATTATTGGGAAGGCCAAGTAGTGAGCAATGGGTGGGGGCAAGACTGGACGAGGAAGATCATGGGAGGCTACTGCAATAGTCCAGGAAACAGGTAATGGTAGCTTGTTCTAAAGTAGTAAGTGGTGCAGACTTAGAGAACAAACTTATGGTTGCTGGGGGGTTGGTGGGGGGGGGGGGGAGGAAGGATGAGCGTAGGGATAGTTAGGGAGTTTGGATGGATATGTACACACTGCTGTATTTAAAATGGACCCACTGTATAGCACAGGGTACTCTGTTCAATGTTATATGGCAGGCTGGATGGGAGGGGAGTTTGGGGGAGAATGGATACATGTATAAGTATGACTGAATCCCTTTGCTGTTCACCTGAAATTATCACAACATTGTTAATTGGCTATACTCCAGTACAAAATCAAAAGATTTTTTTTTTTTTTTAAGAAAGTAGTAAGTAGTGGAAGAGAGGGGAAAGGAGCAGATGCATTCAAGAGGTTATTTAGAATGTGAAAATGTGAAAATGACAGGATATGGGGAGTGAGGGAGGAAGTGGGGGCAAGGATGACTCCAGCTTCCGAATGGGGCTAAAGGATGGATGATGGTTTCATTCATCAAGACAAGGAAGTCCAGAAGGTAGGAGTAAAGGAAACATGAAAAGTTTATTTTAGGAAGTGTTGAAGTTAGATGGAAAGTTGTAGATTGACTCTATGAGTCTGGCCCTGGAAGTTAAGTTTAGGCTGAAGATAAAATATTTTTGAATGAGTTGTTTATAGTTTTGACACTGATGTGATTTATTTCTCTTCAGCATCTTTCTAGGACAACATTTTTATAAGTAGAGATAAATCAAATGGTCTCGGACACTAGGCTAAGTGAATTATTGAATAACTTACTTTATATGGCAGGGATTTGAGGGGCTACTGGGAGGTAGGTCTAGTGTAGAAGAGTTGGAAGATGTATGATTGGAAGTATATCAAAAACTACTCTTGTGTGCAGATAATCATCTTCTCTCCGTTGACCTGCCAGAGGGCCTAATATTTGCTTGCGACCATGTTGCTCTTTAAGGAGTTCTCCTTTTATTTGGCTTAGAGTGATAAAACTTTAGTAAAAATTGCCTACACCAAACTTCTCACTCTAAACAAGTCTGCTTTAAAGGCCTCTAGACATAGAGCCTCAGCTTGACCATGTCTGTGATGGGGAATCCAATATTTGACCAGGCAGTGCAGATTCTTAGTTCTGTCCCCAGAATTCTTGCCTGTATTGATTTTCCCATCCAGGATGACACACAACGGTTCTCCTGCTCTTCTGCAGAGTAGACAATCCACTAGCATTAACCCATCCATCGTTGCTACTCTCAGCTCAGCTGGTTAGAGATGAATGGTTTAGATTCAACTGCCATTGAAGCCCTTGGAGAGACATTGTCTCACTTAGAGTTACAACAACCCTTTGAGATTTGTATTAGAAAGAAATGAGGAAACATTCTCAGAATTAAATGACTTACCCAATGACACCACACAAAAAAAAGCAGAGGCAGGATTTGAATCCAAATATTCTGACTCCCTGGAGAAGGAAATGGCACCCCACTCCAGTACGCTTACCTGGAGAATCCCATGGATGGAGAAGCCTGGTAGGCTATAGTCCATGGGGTCTCAAAGAGTTGGACATGACTGAGTGACTTCACTTTCACTTTTCACTCTTATGCATTGGAGAAGGAAATGGCAACCCACTCCGGTGTTCTTGCCTGGAGAGTCCCAGGGACAGAGGAGCCCGGTGGACTACCATCTATGGGGTCGCCCAGGGTCGGACACGACTGAAGTGACTTAGCAGCAGCAGCAGCAGTTCTGACTCCCAGTTCAGAGTCCAACCCAAGCTGCCTTGATAACTTGGGTTTGAATTCTGCTGACTTCTAAAGGTAACACATTAGCTGGCACTTAGGGGCTTCCCTGGTGGCTGAGACAGTAAAGAATCTGCCTGCAGTTCAGATTTGTATTATTATACTTCCATCCCTGGCTCAGGAAGATCCCCTGGAGAAGGGAATGGCAACCCACTCCAGTATTCTTGCCTGGAGAATTCCATGAACAGAGGAGCCTGGCAGCTTACACTCCATGGGGGTCAGAAAGATTTGGACATGACTGAGCGACTAACACTTTCACTTCACTTTCAGTGAATGATCAGTGGATAGCACGGAGATGGTGCTTACCGACTTGACCCTTGTGGACCAAATGATGTGTGCCAGGCACTTGGCCTTATAACCCGTAGCTCTTTAACAGCTGGATAGGACACTCATCTTCACATTTTTTTTTCTTTTACAGACTCCACTCCTTGTTCGTTAAAAAACAGTGAGGATATATCCCAAATATATTTATACGTGTATATCTTGATTCAGTACGTGAATGAATACGATTAATTTTTGAAGTTATTTATTTTTAAAACTTTTATTTATTCATTTTTGGCTGCTCTGGGTCTTTCTTGCACACAGGCTCTCTCTAGTTTTGGTAAGTGGGGGCTCCTCTTCCGTGTGGTACATGGCTTCCACTGCAGTGGCTTCTCTTATTGCAGGGCACAGGTTCTAGGTTCTTAGGGCTCAGTAGTTATGGCACATGGGTTTCATTGCCCAATGGCATGTGGAATCACCCCAGACCAGGGATCAAAACTGTGTCCCTTGCATTGGCATGTGGATTCCTAACCACAGAAATCTTATAATTATTTTTAAATATAAGTTAAAAAAAAACCATACAAATACAAATGGGAGTCCTAGTATTTGCTTTTCTTATCCCAGTGAATTATCTTCATGGATCATCTTAGTCTTCTGTTGAAGGGACCACTGAAAGGGAGGCAGGGGCCAGGGCAGGAGAGGAGCCCAGTGCGACAGACTATGGTGAGTTGGAGTACAACACCTGGGGAATGTCTGGAAACATTTCAGAGGTGCTGACGACGAGTTTCCCCTCTGTGTGGCCCAGCTTCCGCTCAGTTTCTGCTAAGATCTCTCTGGAGGTTCACAGGGAGTGAAAGGGCTTATTGCTCCAGTCTGCATTGTTTGGCCTTGGCTTTGATTGCCACTTGTGTCCTGGGCTATGTGGTAATGGCACTAATAGCTAACATTTGTTGACGGCTCACTATGTGCCACTGTGTGAAAAGATTTACACCCATTACCTCATTGTCCTTGTTATACCCCTGTGAAGCTCTGCTATCCTCATTTCGCAAATAGGAATGTACATTGAGGTGTAGAAAGCTGTGACCTACCCAAGGGGAGCATGCCTAGTAAGTGGTACAGCTGGGATTTGAACCCAAGTTGGTTCGCCACGAAATCATTTATTCTAATGTGTTTTCCTGTACTCTGCCAGTAGGATTCATGCTTAGATTACTGATAGCTGTCTGGGTGTATTTCCAGCGCTAAATGTGACTCAAATGGGAAGAATCACCACTTGTATAGGTGTGGATAAATGAGAAGAAATTCTCAGGTTTACAGAAGTGCAAATGTGCCAGTTGAGCCACAAATAAACTTCTCTAGCCAAATCTGAGTCCTTTATCTCCAGATGACTTGGCTGTCATGACTCCCGGCTCTGGTAACAAATATACCCTGAATACTTTTCTGGAGAAATTTGGAGGGTGTAGTTGTTTTTTTAAGGCACCTGAGTTCCATTACAGACTATACACATGGTTCAACCTTACATTGAACAGTTTGACTTTTTTAAGAGAGAGAGAGATGTCAAGGGATCCAGGAGTTTTCTTCATTATCTGTCAGAAGGCCTCCGGCCACTGGAGTCAGATAGACATGAGTTTGAATCCTCACTCTGGTGTTCATAAGCTGTGAGAACTTTGGACAATTATCAATCTCCCAGTCTTAATTTCTACATCTTTAGAGAAGATAACGATACCTGCTTTGAGGTGGTGGTGTGAGGATTAAATCGTACACATACCCAGTGCTTGGTGCTCAGTAAGTGCTCAACGGTCGGCGGCAAGCCTTGCTCTCGGTGGCCCTGCTCTGTCTAAGAAGAGGCACTGAACGATTGTTAGTGGCGTAAGTCTGCATGCTCTACTGCATTGTGTCTGTGTGCTTAGTCATATCTGACTTTCCGACACTTTGGGCTGCAGGCCACCAGGCTCCTCTGTCCGTGGAATTCTCCAGGCAAGCATACTGGAGTGGATAAACATTTCCTTTTTCAGGGGACCTTCCTGACCCAGGGACCAAACTCGTGCCTCCTATGTCTTCTGCATTGCAGGCTGATTCTTTACTACTCAGCCATCGAGGATGTCCTGTTTGAAATGGAAACTTTTTTTTTTTTTTTCCCTGAAGCTCCTCAGTAACTTACTTCCACAGAAAAAGAAATGTTTCCACAAAGAGGAACAAGAACTGGAGGCATGATGGGCTGGAGAAGGCGGCTCCGAGAAGAAAAGCATTCTGGCGACCAGCGGCCCTCTCCTGAGGGGGCCCAGATGTAGGCCAGATGCTACAAATCTGTAGAGACACACTGGGCTCAGCGACTCTTGTGCCATGACTTTCATCCATGTGGGCATGAAGGATATTGACTGATCTCACTCCGATTATTGAGAGTGACTTCAGGGCTCTGGAAACATGGGTGTAGGAGGCTGGGACTCAAGGGTGGTCTTGACAATCCTCCCAGTTGAACAGAAGGGTTTCTGGAGCAGACTACTAGGCTCTGGTGACACATGCCTACTTCACATGCCTCGCCCGGCGCCACCCTCAGAAGAAGGCTCAGCAAAAAACGCCGAGGGGACTTCAACGGGATGTGATTTTCGATTTCTCTCTTGGCAGAAATCGCCTCTAGCGACTTTTATTTGGTGTTATTAAAGTTGATTTTGATGCCATCTTCACTGTAGTGATTCTTCCTACGGTCATGTTCCCTTCAGTCAGCCTGTTACAGCCTGTTTTCTAGCCAGAATTTCACAACACTGCTCCGCATTCCATCCCGTGCTTTTCAAAAAATATAAAAACTTTATTTATTTGTGTAATTGGACTACAGTTGGTTTACAAGTTAGTTTCAGGAGTACTGCATAGCGATTCAGTACTTGGTACATTATACTCCATTTTAGGTTATTAGAAAATAGTGGCTATAATTCCCTCTTCTATACAGCATACCCTTGTTGCTTATCTATTTCACACATGGTAGTATGTATCTGTTAATCCAAAACCCCTAATTTGCCCCTCCCCCTTCCTTACCCCTTTGGTAAGCACAGGTTTATTCTCTATATTTGTGAGTCTGTTACAGTTTTGCACTTATTTGTATTACTCTTTGGATTCCATATATAAATGATAATATTTGGTATTTTCTTTGACTTCTTTCTTTTTTTGTTATCTGTGTTATGTATAGTAGTTCATAGATGTGTATGACTTATTTCACTAAGCAAAATATTCTTTAGGTTCATCCATGTTGCTGCAAATGGCATTATTTTGTTCTTTTTTCTTGGCCAAGTAATATTCTACTGTATATCTGTACCACATGTCCTAGCTATTATAAATAGTGTTGCTATGAACATTGGGATACACATGTCTTTTTCAGTTATAGTTTCCTCAGGGTGTATGCCAGTAAAAGGATTCTTGGGTCATATGGTAGTTTTATTCCTAGTTTTCAAAGGAATCTCCACACTGTTTTCCATAGGGGCTGTACCAATTTACATTCCTACAAAGAGTGTAGGAGAGTTTCCTTTTCTTCACACTCTTTCCAGCATTTATTGTTTACAGATTTTTTTTTTATGATGACTATTCTGACCAATGTGAGGTGATACCCATTATAGTTTTTATTTGCATTTCTCTAATAATTGGTGATGCTGGCATTTTTCATGTGCTTTTTGGCCATACGTATGTCTTGTCTGGAGAAATGTCTATTTAGATCTTCCACCCTTTTTTTTTTTTGATTGGATTGTTTGTTTTTTTTGATGTTAAGCTGCATGAGCTGTTTGAATATTTTGCAGATTAATCCTCTGTCAGTTGCTTCATTTGCAAATATTTTCTCCCATTCTTAGGGCTGTCTTTTGTTTTGTTTATGGCTTCCTTTGCCACACAAAAGCTTTTAAGTTTAATTAGATCCCATTTGTTTACTTTTGTTTTTATTGTCATTTAAAAAAAATTATTACTGATGCAGCTTTCTTTATGTTTCTCTTGCTTTAAGTCACTCAGGTTCTCGGACCTGTGAATTTATGGTTTTCATCAGATTTAGCCATTATTGCTTCAACTATTTTACTGCCTCCCCTTCTTCTGAGACTCCAGTTGTACATATGTCAATTCACTTAATATTGTTCCATAGTTTTCTATTCTTTCCTTTCCCCTATGATATCTTTTCTCTCGTGTTTCATGTTGTATACTTATTTTGTTCTATCCCTACCATCTACTTCTGCCATGTCTGATCTGCTGTTAATCCCATGTGGGTTATTTTTCATCTCAGATATTGCTGTTTTTCATTTCCACAATGTGTATGTTTTCTTACTTTCCCCATCATCTTGATCACAGTTAAAGTTTTCTCTACATTTTGAAACATAAGAAGTCCCTTTACTATAGCTGATTAGCATCTTTGACTTTTTTTTGCACCCTTGATTTTTATTAAGTCTATCATGTGTGTCATTTCTGAATCTGTTTCTATTGATTGCTATGTCTTCTCATTATGAGCCACATTTTTCTGTTTCTTTGCATGACTAATAGTTTTAAAATAAGTTTTGATTTAAAGTAGATTTTGTGAATTTTCTATTGTTAGTTGCTGGATTTTTAAAATCACTTTAAACGTTATAATTCAGGGCTTCTTTCTAGGACACAGTTACTTGTCAGTTTTGTTAAGGGAAACCTAGAGCAGTCTTTGGTCTAGGGTTAATTTGGCCATACTCCTGAGACAGTATTCTCTGAGGACTCTGTTTAATGCCTTGTGTGTTAGGAGTTCTCTCTGTTCTGGCTCGTGAAAGTAGCAACTCTTCTTTATATTGTATTCTCCCTGACGTTGTTTCACTTGCTCCCTTTCTTGGCTTTTATAGTTTTCTCACATGTGCTAATCGATAGTTAACCAAAGACTTCAGGGTCACTCTCTGCCCATGTCCAGAGTGTTTTCAGTGAAGCTCTCCCTTCTCCAGAATTTGTCTCCAAAATACAATCTGCCTTGGGCTTCTGAATCTCAAACTCTATTTCCTCAGCTGAAGGAGACTGCTCGGCTCTGTTTGGGTCCTCAGTCCCTAAGCTGTGGTCAGTAAGTGTTGCTGCGCTGGGTGGCTTGCGGGGCTTATCTTGTTCGTTTCCCTTCTCTCAGACCTGATTATCCTACCAAACAGTTGTCTAGTTTCTAAAAACTGTTGATCTCCTATTTTATCTGATTTTTTAAATTGTTTAAGCTGTTTAATTCTTACCGGCAAGCCCTGGATCCTTTGCTATGGATAGGATTTTGACAATTATTGATTTAAAAAATCTGAAAGTGAAAGTTTGGTTTGATCTTTATCGTTTTTGACTATTGGTAAGGTTGAATTCCCCCCAAATACATTTTTTTATATTTCTTCTTCCCTGACTAGACACTACCCATTTTCAATTTTTCTATTGTGTTTTCTTTGTGCCAGAGGGTTCTACATTGAAAAATTTAGTTCCTACTGTAGTTTGGATAGATTTATGGGACAACTGGTTATGCCTAAATTACAGTGCTCTTTCTCCCTGGCAATTGGGAATCTCCTTTCAGATGAAGGACTTTAAAAAAAACTTGAAGTTTTTTAAGAGATGTTTTTGTTTTAGTTTGAAATATTTAAGGCTAGAAAAATTCATCAGTTATTGACTTTTCTTTCCATTACATTGCTACTCAAGATCAAATGCCGGGAACAATGCCTAATCACTGAACTTGATTTCTTTTAATTAATTTTGGTTCTGAAATTATATTGGCAACTAAGTCTAAATGTAAGGGAGATGGAAATATATCATGTAATGCATCCAACATATTAAAGAGTGATTAATGAATGCTCTGCTATTGAAATCTTTTGGGACCAACTGATGGATGAACTGAGGACAAATGGAAACTTCACTAAATGTAGTTTCACAATTTAAGCACCAGCCTAAATCTTATCTGAAGGATGTTAGTGGATTTATTGATGTAGAAAAAGTCATTGAATTACCATTACTCAAAACTGCCCTTGATTACACTGTATATGAAATTATCATCATTATAATGACTTTTTAATTTACTACCATATTAGGGTCAGCCACTAACTTTTTTGTTACACAATGATTTGAACCTCCTGATTTTGATCACATCTATCTATAACACACAATTTAACTGTCTCTTCTGTAAAGTCCAGAAATTATATTTTCCCTTTTTAATGTCTCTTCAAAATAAAATTATCTTCTGAGATAACAATTAGGGTAATGCAATTTTCCCAGCTTGTATGCTGGCTTCATATTAACATCAAGATCAGACAACTTGCAATTTTCATCTGCACAACAGAGCACAGTTCCCTAGTGTTGCCTGATTTTCATTGATTGTTGTTGTTCAGTTACTCAGTCATGTTCAACTCTTTGTAACCCCATGGACTACAGCACACCAGGCTTCACTGTCCTTCACCATCTCCTGGAGCTTCCTCAAACTCATGTCCATTGATTCAGTGATGCCCTCCAACCATTTCATCCTCTGTCATCCCCTTCTCTTCTTGCCTTCTATTTGTCTCAATGTCAGGGTCTTTTCCTATGAGCTGGCTCTTTGCATCAGGTGGCCAATGTATTCGAGCTTCAGCTTCAGCATCAGTCCTTACAATGAATATTCAGGGTTGATTTCCTTTAGTACTGACTGGTTTGATCTTGCAGTCCAAGGGATTCTCAAGAGTCTTCTCCAACACCATAGTACAAAGGCATCAATTCTTCAGTGCTCAGCTTTTTTTATGGTCCAGCTCACATCCATACATGACTCCTGGAAAAACCATAGCTTTGACTATATGGACTTTTGTCAGTAAAATAATGTCTCTGCTTTTCAATACACTGTCTAGGTTTGTCATGGCTTTTCTCCCAAGGAGCAAGTGTCTTTTAATTTCATGGCTGCAGTCACCATCGGCAGTGATTTTGGAGCCCAAGAAAATAGTCTGTCACTGTTTCCATTGTTTCTCCATCTATTTGCCATGAAGTGATGGGACTGGATGCCATGATTTTAGTTTTTTGAATATTGAGTTTAAGCCAGATATTCATTCTCCTCTTTCATGTTCATCAAGAGGCTCTTTAGCTCCTCTTCACTCTCTGCCATAAGGGTGGTATCATCTGCATTTCTGAAGTTATTGATATTTTTCCTTTACATATTATTTTTTGTGCGTGAGGGGAGAGCAAGGTATCAGGATATAACACACTTTTCTTATCTTTCCAGTTTAAGAGTTAGATCTGATAGCAATATAGATGGAGATCAATGTATCAGCTTTTTTACTGATAAAGTAATTTGGAGCATATGACTTATATGCTTTGGCCAAGGGAGTTTGCTAATATTTCAGTCTTGATAGACAGACTCCATCCACTTCCCCTTCGGTCTCTGACACAGTAGGAAAAGTTCAGTTCTTTTCCAGATGGTAGCCCCTTACATTTGGCTGGAAGATAATTAAGAAGAGAGGAGATAGGAAAGAACTGAAAGAAGCATGCTAGTTCTCATCCCAGAGCAACTATTTACCATTGGTTACTTAACTTCCATGGGGCTTGCCTAGTGGCTCAGTGGAGGATCTGCCTGCCAATGCAAGAGACGTGGGTTTGCTCCCTGGGTTAGGAAGATCCCCTGGAATAGGAAGTTCAGTTCAGTTCGGTTCAGTCACTCAGTTGTGTCCGACTCTGAAATGTCATCCTATTCCAGTATTCTTGCCTAGAAAACTCCATGGACAGAGGAGCTTGCCAGGCTATGGTCCATGGGGTTACAAAGAGCTGGACACAACTTAATAATTGAGCATATACACTCACTTAACCTCCATAGCCTGTTCCCTTATCTGTGAAAAAGAATTATACTACCTGCTCCTATTACCTGACTGGTAAGAAAATTCAGTAAGAAGACACTTGATGAATGTGCATTTTAAAAAAGTAATTTATTCCTAAGTGTGTTGTTAGTGGCCAGTTGTTGCTAAGTGGCAAAAATCTGCTTGAAGAATATAATAGCAATGTAAATAATATCAGCTGCCTTTTCATATCAGGTCACTGTGCTAGGGGCTTGACATGCATTCTCTTTACATTCTCTCAACAGATATTCTCTTTAAATGCTTTTTACTTTTATTTATTTATTAATTTTTTTTAAATGGAAGGATAATTGCTGTATGATATTGTGTTGGTTTCTGCCATACAATAATGTGAATCATCCCTAATATACGTATATTCCTTCCCTCTTGAACCTGTCTTCTGCTCCCTGTCCCATTCCACCCCTCTAGATCATCACAGAGCACCAAGCTATACCTCCCACTATCTATTTTACACGTGGATGCATGCACGCACGGTCAGTCACTTCACTCATGTCCGACTCTTTGCGACCCTGTGGACTGTAGCCTGCCAGGCTTCTCTGTCCATGGGATTTTCCAGTCAAGAATACTGAAGTGGGTTGCCATACCCTCCTCCAGGGGATCTTTTTGATCCAGGGGTTGAACCTGTGTCTCCTGGGTCTTCTGCATTACAGGCAGATTCTTTACCGCTGAGCCACTTGGGAAGTCATTTCACACATTGTAGTGTATATATTTCAATGCTGCTCTGTTTGTTCCACCCTCTCCTACTTCCACTATGTGCATGTCCCTTCTCTATGTCTGCATCTCTATTCCTGCCCTGCAAAGAGGTTCATCAGTACTGTTGTATATTTTCTGTGTCAATTCACCATAAAAATTATAGTTGCAAGTCATTCTTATCATCAGTTTATAATTTGACAGAAACTCTTTTTTTCTTCTCAAATAAATGTTAAGGTTTTGCTCTAACTCATCACAAAACTTTCCAAGAGTTTGTTGCTTTTGCTTCTTGGAAAAAGAAATCTTCACAACCCTAGACCTCCGCAAGAGAAAAGGGGAGCAGAATCTTGCTCTGTCTTCTCATCACTTGAGTTTCCACTGAAGACAAAAGTGCCTGTAGTGAGTATAAGATGGCACTGGAGGAGAGCAGTCATGTCCTGTAAGAGAGTATGTTCAGTGAAAGCAGAGAAGTCTCTCCCCTCCCATCTATTCTCCTTTGCAGTTTCCTTTGCTCTCTCTGCCTCTCCTCCACCTGGTTTGCTGGTCCTGGCTCAAGCCCACTGAAAGCAGAAGGAGTCCTGGGCCTCGGCCATACCTAGCTTCTGGCTGCTCTCACTGTGCATCTTCTCTGCTCCTCTCTGTTCACTTCTCTCCTCTCTCCCCAGACTTGAGTGCCGAGTTACATTGTCCAGAAGGGCAGCACAGCCTCTTCCTTCTTCTCCATTGTGCTTGGGAGAATTAAATACAGTAGATGTACTCCATTCTGGCTTTGCCTCATTAAGAGGTCTCTATGGATTAATTCCCGAGAGATCGAATGTCATTACTTTACTGTGGCAAAGTGAAATTAGTGCAAAGTAACAAGGAGCCAGATTAATGTGACCCCAGGAAATAATCCATAAAAAACTTATGAGGCCTTTAGCAGACTGTAAATTGGATTTCAGACAGGGTCAAGGGAGGGGGAAGAATCATGTTAAAAACAATCAGTTTGCAATGAATAGAGCTAATATTTTAGCACTTCCAAATAGAAGAAAACACCAGAGTAAATAACTCTGAGAACCCAGTGGCAATATTTTCTAACATGTGTAAATAATTGAAATTGTGATTATAATCCTAACTGAATTTTTCTTGCTTTATGGCTGCTGGGAAGTGTATTGTTCATTAAGCAGTACAGAACTGTAAATCAAAAGAACAAAGGAGAAGGAGAAGGCAAAAGAAAGAAATGAAAAAGAAAAATATCTTGTCTGGGTGATCAGTTGTCTGGCTTAGTCTGTAGGCAGGAGAATATGTGGTCTTCAGCTGTTTGCAACAAAGCAGTCAGGCTTTCCAAAGATATATCCCTTCACAGGTCATAGCAGTTGTAGCAGAGTCTGAACAACAAATAAACAACTCATTAGTTATCTCTACAGTGTTTTTTTTTTTTTTTTCTGGGATAAAGAAACTGACTTTGAAAGAGGGGGAGAATGGTTTGGAGTCTGATAGGATACTGATTTTTCTTTTCTTCTCTTTTTAGCAGTAGCAAGAATGGAGAAGTGATAGGCACTTGGTAGTTGTACCCAGAAATCCTATGTCATCAGGTGTTCAAGAAAGGATGCCATGGATATTTTATAGAAATTATAAAAATAATTCTAAAATGTATTTGGAACTGCAAAAGACCCCAAGCTACCAAAGTAATTTTTAACAAGAAGAACAAAGCAGAAATCACCATACTTCTGAATTTCAAACTATATTACAAAGCAATAATAGTCAAAATAATATGGTACTAGCATAGCGACAGGCATATAGACCAATGGAACAGAATAGAGAGCCCTGAAATAAGCCACACATATATTATCAATCAATCTTCAACAAAAGCAACAGGAATGCACATTGAGAAAAGAATAGTATCTTTAATAAATGGTGTTGAGAAAATGGAATATCTACATGCAAAAGAATGAAACTTGATTCTTAACAACATAAACAAAAATCAACTCAAAATGAATTAAAGACTTGAACTTAAGATCTGAAACTGTAAAACTCTGGGAAAATGCTGTTTGACATTGGTCTTGGCAATAATTTTTCAGATATGACACCAAAAGCACAGGCAACAAAAGCAAAAATAAAATAGGATCACATTAAACTGGAATGTTTCTGCACCACAGTGGAAACAACCCACAAAATGAAAAATCAACTTATGCAATGGAAAAAAAATGTTTGTAAACCATTATCTGATAAGTGGTTAATATCTAAAATATATAAGGAATACAACTCAATAGCAAAAAAAAAAAGGAAGAAAATCTGATTGAAAACAAGTAAAGGATCTTCTCCTTCAAAGAAGACATACAAATGCATGAAAAGGTGCTCAACATTAATAATTATGAAGGAAATTAAAATGAAAACCACAATGAGGTATCACTTCTTACCTGTTAGGATGGCTATTGACAGGATGCTGACAGGATGTGGAGAAAAGGGAACCCTTGTAATGCTGATGGTAATGTTGATTAGTACAGCTATTATGGAAGGCAGTATGAATGTTTCTCACAAAATTAAAAAAAAATCTACCACATGGTCTAGTAATCCCATTTCTGGAAATTTATCCAAAAAGAACTGAAATCAGGATCTTGAAGAGATATCTGCACTTCCATGTTCATTGCAGCATAATAGCCAAGATATAGAAATAGCTGAAATATCCATTGATGGATGATTATATAAAGAAAATGTGATATATACATGCTGTGAAATATTGATCAGTCTTTTAAAAAAGGAAATCTTGCCATTTGCAACAATATGGATGAACCTGAGTAGCACTGGTAAGTGAAATAAGCCAGACACATGAAAACACGTTGTATGATTTCACTAATGTATAGAATCTTAAATAGCCAAATGCATAGAAATGGAAGGTAGAATGAGGTTTCTGGGGTCTATAGGGAGGAGGAAATGGGGAAATGATCATTAAAGGATACAGTTTCAGTTATGTGGGATAAATAAGTTCGGGAGACCTACTTTATAGCATGAGCCTATAGCCAACAATACTATACTGTATACTTCAATGTATTCTAAGAGAGAAGACCTCATGGTAATTATTCTTTGAACAAAAGTGGGGAACGATGATGGTGATGGTTTCTTCAGTTCAGTTCAGTTCAGTTCAGTTCAGTCACTCAGTCGTGTCTGACTCTTTGCAACCCCATGGACTGCAGAACATCAGGTTTCCCTGTCCATCAACAACTCCTGAAGCTTACCCAAACTCATGTCCATCGAATTGGTGATGCCATCCAACCATCTCATCCTCTGTCATCTGCTTCTCCTCTGCCTTCAATCTTTCCCAGCATCAGATTCTCTTCAAATGAGTCAGCTCTTCGCATCAGGTGGCCAAAGTATTGGAGTTTCAGCTTCAACATCAGTCCTTCCAATGAACACCCAGGACTGATTTCCTTTAGGATGGACTGGTTGGATCTCCTTGCAGTCCAAGGGACTCTCAAGAGTCTTCTCCAACACCACAGTTCAAAAGTATCAATTCTTTGGTGCTCAGCTTTCTTTATAGTCTAACTCTCACATCCATACTTGACTACTGGAAAAACCATAGCTTTGACTAGGTTTCTTAGGTATATGCTTAACCCCACACTCATCAAATTGTGTACCCCCAATATGTACAGCTCTTTATATGTTAATCACACATAAATAAAGTAGTTAAAAAAAAGGGTGCCATGGTAAGCCTTGTTGTGTCGTGTGCCCTGAGACCTTTGAGTCTGTTCAGATGATTGCATCTCTGCATTTCCCTAGAGCCTGACGCTTACTGCCTTTGGAGTCACCCCACATGCACAATGAACTGGCTCAGGGCCAGGTAATCTCAGGCATCCTGGTGAGGATGAAAGGATGTGGCAAGAAGAAAGTTGGGTGGCTGGTTTGGCCACCAGGAAACCAGGCCTATCTGAGGGAGGCTCCAGATGACCTTGGATCAGGGAAGCACTTTAATGAGTTGAAAGTTCACAGGGCACCCAGGCACAAAGGCCAAGGCTGCCCTGTAGGGCCCCTTGATCCTGGATGAACTGCTGACTGGGGCTGTCAGTGCTGCCTGGTAATCCAGCAAGTGTCTGGGCAGGAAATAAGAGGCAGGTTTCTAGTGTGTAAAGGGATGGAAAAGTTCAGGCCCACCTGCTCCACCTTACCTGCCTGTCTTTTCAGGTTAAATGAGAATTTATACCTTCCCTGAATATTTGCTTAATGAAATTTTAATACAATCCTAATTTGTGATGGAATTAAAAAAAGGTCTCTGAAAGTATCTGGAACAATAAACAGGTAAGAATAACTAAGGCAATTTTAATACATAAGAATGATGAGGGATAGTTATTCTGAAGGTTAAAAACACATGTTATGAAAGTATAAAAAGTTAAGGTCTTTCCTGGTGGCTCACTGATAAAGAACCAACCTGCCAAGAAAGAGACATGGGTTTGATCCCTGGGTCATGAAGATCCCCTGGAGAAGGAAATGGCAACTGACTCCAGTAGTCTTGCTGGGGAAATCCCATGGACAGAGGAACCTTGTGGGCTACAGTCCATGCGGTCGCAAAGAGTCAGACAGACTTAGGGATTAAACAACAACAAAGGCAGAAAAATAGGTTACAATGGAATGTTCAAATCCAAATTATAGAATATTTGAAGACTTAACATGTGGTAAATCAGGTAAGCCTAATTATAGGGAGGGGAGTCATTTAATTAATATATTGTTGGAGGGAATTGCTTTGTTATTTAAAAATAAGTTAATTAATATTCTCAGTTGTTATACAGAGCAATGTTCCCAGACAGCATATGAGTGTGTGTACACATATATGTTATGGAATGACTTGTGTCCTCCCAAAAGACATACTGTGTTTTACAGCAACCCCCGGAAGCCAACACTCTATATTTAAATATATATATATATATAATTATGATTTTTAATGATTGATTTGCACATTGAAATGCTAAAACTGGCTAATATAATTTCATGAGGAAGCTTGAGTGGTACTTTGCTTTAACAGGTTTTAAGACACTTTCTAAAGCAGTGATGATTAAAGCAAAAAGACCAATAGATGATTTAAACAGAATGGGAATTCATTGTATAAAGAATATGGGAGGAGTGTAAGGATGAGGGCAAGCAACTCAGTTCTTTTCCATGTGAACCAACCCAGTCCAGGTTTCTTCGGAACATGGTGCCTGGGTTCTGTGAGGTTTCTAAGGGAACAAGGAGCAAGTGTGAGATGCTTTTTTAATTAGTCTCAGAAGTCATACAGTGCCTTTTCTGACACACTCTGTTGGTCAAAGTAATCACAAGACCTGTTCAGACTCAAAGGGATGAAACCTAGACTCATCTCTTTTATTTTTAAATTTATTTCATTGAAGTATAGTTGGTTTACAATGTTGTATTAATTTCTGCTGTACTGCAAAGTGACTCAGTTATACACATATATTCTTTTCCATTATGGTTTGTCACATAATATTGAATATATCTCCCTGTGCTATACTGTTGTACCTCATTGTGTATTCATTCTGTATATAATAGTTTGCATTGGCTAATCTCAAATTTCTAATCTATCCCTCCCTATCACCCACCTTGGCAACCGCAAGTCTGTTCTCTATGTGTATGACAGACTTCACTTCTTGATGGGAGAATGGCAAAGTTCTAGGAACGTGCATGCAATGGAAAGTATTATCGCTACTGTCACAGGAAAACAGTCGGCCACAAATTGGGACTTGGGAAATCTTTGCCCTTTCCCTGTATAAACTGTATTGGCTATAATTGGCTTTGCTCTTTGGGCTTCTTGGATTGGTTCTCACATTTGGGCCTCTCTGAACTCTCACTTTTTGCCTTTTCACACTGTTCATGGGATTCTCAAGATCTCAGCAAGAATGCTGAGGTGGTTTGCCGTTCCCTTCTCCAGCGGATCACATTTTGTCAGAACCCTCCACCATGACCCGTTCACTTGAGTGACCCTACATGACATGGCTTATAGTTTCATTGAGTTAAACAAGGCTGTGATCCGTATGCACTCTCACTTTTCCTTCACATTTGCTTCCCTATCATTTTCTTGGGGCAAAATTCCTGGACCCTGGTGATCTCTTTATTTTGTGAGGCATTTTGGGAAAAAAATTTAAATTGATTTCTGACAGGGTTAAAGTGGTTGTAGGATTAGACTCAAATATAACAATATGAAAACTCAAATGTAAGACACATAAAAAACTGTTTTTGATAGTTTCAGATGATATAAATATAAGGAATTGTCAAAGGAATTGTGAACATGCACACAGCCACATAAACAACCTTCTCAGTATTTCTTGGTATGGAATGGCTGCAATAATCTTGATTCTCTCTCCACACTGTTTTGGGAGTTCAAGGCAAACTCTATGCCACAAAACCTAATTCATAGCCATGCTAAATCTGTCAACTAGAAATACTGCATTGACAGCTCTATGACTTTTTAGCCTTGAGAAATTCCTTTTGTTCCTTCCACCCCTCCAATCCCAACATCCTGTCAACTATAGCTTCTCGGGCGTCTTCAGATAGTGCAGAAGGACAAAAGATAAGTCTATCTCATAGAGTCTGAAGAAGCAAAAAAACTCAACCTGTGTCATGAGAATCAGCTAGACCACATAGCATCTCAAGTTAAGTTCAAAGAAGCAAACTTGGAGAAAAGTTTATGTAAAGTAAGAATTTTCATTGTTCCTATATAACTATAGCAACCATATCCTATAATAAGTAGCTACTGTTATCAGAAAGGAACTTGCAAAATAACCTTCACTTCTAAGTGAAGTTCTGATAATCCCACACGAGTGATTTCATGGCCCATAATATGCATGGGATAATTAGCACTTGATAATAGTTATCTGGATGAAGGTCAGCAAACTTTTGATACTAGAGATATTACTCATTTCTTTCCATGCCTTAATACCAATAAATATAGTCAATTCAGCCAATGTGCAGATGACTCAGAGTTTCAGTTCTATTTATTTTATGCCTCAATCAAAGAGAAATGAAAATAGAAGTACTACAACATCGTAGACAATGGGAGAACCATTACCAAAGGGGAAAGGTGTGTGTAGCTAGTGGATGCTAGCATGGTCTCAGGACTCACACGGTGCCTGCATATGTGGAGGATCAACATCCATTCACTGAATAATGAAATGAAGGAAGGAAGGAATTGGGATTATATTAAATAATGACCTAGAAACAACTGTGTAGAATAATGGATGCCTTGGCACTGAGACATTGCTATATGAAGCATTAAGGTATTCATTATGATGGCATTCTGTTCTTCACTTCGTACTTTGAGGGAAGGTTCTGTTTGAAATCCTTTCCTTGAGTTCACTATTCTGGATAGATCAATGAGTTCTAAAACAACTACCAATTCTATTTGTGGTTTAACTTCGAAATTCTCCTTTTCGGTTTAGAAGCCGCCGGACATTCTGGAGTTTGTTCCTTTTTTTGTATCTGATGCCTCCACAGCCAATTTCAGGTAGTTTAGCAAACACATTTTGGAACTGCGTGAAGGAAGTTGTTAAGATTATATTTCAACTCATTTCTAAACAGAGGGTGGGGAAATGCAATCTCAGTCACAATAAAAATGATGAAGAAAGTCCTTACCCAGGGCTTTCCCAAGGCACTTGGGACACTTTGAAGACAGTAATTAATGCTTGTTAAAGTCCTATGGGGTAGGAAGGGGGCAAGGATTATTAACTTGTTTTATAGGGGAAATGAAGCAAGAGAGCTTTAATAAACCCCCTCATATCAAGCCATAATTATGTAAAAGAATAAAGTGTCAAGCACCAAACTCCTTTTTCTCAAGCCCTTGCTCACCAGATCACAAGTAAGATTGCTCCCGAACTGTGATCTTAAGTGAACTTCAGCAAGTCTCAGACTTATCTCTTTTACCTCCATACTTTGTGCCTCAGATCAGGTGTTCAGCGCTCCTTTTCCACTGTGCAAACCCCAGCCCTTGAATTTCTTTCTTCTCAACAGAAGAAATTGCTTCCTATTTCTCAGAGATCCTTGAAGCCAAAATCGGTGAACTCTCAATCTCCTTTCTCTCTGACATAAAATTTACTTTTTATCTTCATCCATTTTCCACTCACTTCTCTTCCTTGTTTCAGAGTCTCATCGCCTGTCAGAGTCAAGTCCACCATCCTTCTCTAGATTCCATGAATTACAGTCTTCTGAAGGGGGACTGGACAGTAGGGGATTTTCTGCTACTTGCCAGCTCCACTCCCACCCCTTGCTTCATGTCTTAATCTCTCCTTCTCCCTTAGCTCTTTCCGGTCAAGCTAACATAAGTCTCAAAACTCTCCTTCCCTGAAAACACTTTTCCTTGACCCTGCTTTTCTTTCATGTGACTTCCCCATCTCTCTTTCTCCCTGTGATTGCTAAAATTCTGAAAAGAGCAGCCTGTTCTTATGGATTCTTTGCATTGATCCTTTGGACTGCTCTTGTTTTCATGGGTGACAGCAGGAGTTTTGAAATCAGACTGCCAGGGTTCAGTCCCAGTGAGAGAAAGACTGTCCTCATCACTACTCTGCTGTTGACTGGGGAAAAGTGATCATTCCTTTAACATTGCCTTTTCAAGCACCAATGTATACTGTTTCACAGTTTATAGGAGCTTGACTTGGAGAGATAGTTCGTCTGCTTTTATTTTCAAATTTGAGCTCCCGTCTGATAAGACTTCTCTTTCCTATAAAATTGAGCTCGTATTAATGTACTATTTAGGAGAATGACTTACAGCTTTTAAATTTAGATTTTATTTTAATTAGGAATGAGGAAGAGAACAACCATCATGCAAAATGAAAAATATATCTGTGCATAATGGTTGGTCACCATTCACAGGTCTTCAGCCTTTTCTGTTAAAAATCTCTGTATAAACAGAATGGGATAGTCACTCTGTCTGCCGGGAAGCAATTTTTCTGATGTTAAGGTAAGAATAAGGCAGTCTTACTTCATCAGTTACCTGCAGTTCTTCCACTCATTTCTTTCCTGTACATGGCTTAACATCACTGACTTGACAGATGAAAGAGGTCTTATGTATCAAGGAGATGGCTGTACAGTAAGAAATGTGCTCTGAGTGAGGGGAGAGACAAGAAAGAGCAAAGGGCTAAGAATAGCTACTGGTATTAGTTCTTTGGGCAAATAAAGCACCGTGACAGTAAAAATGAAAGCACTTGTAATGAAAGACTGTCCATCTGAAGATACCAAAAAAAAAAAAAAAAGGAAGAGGACTTCAACTCGTGGCCAATAGACAGACATCCATCTCATTCATTCAATAAACATTTATAGAACACTTTCTAAACTAGACACTTGGAAGGCAGAAGTAAACAACACAGCTTTTGTACTGAAGGAGTGCATGATATAGGGCATGAGACAGATAGTTTATGGGACTTCCCTGGCGGTCCATGAGTTAAGACTCCATGCTTCCACACAGCAGGGGTCATGGGTTCAAGTCCTTGTTGGCGAACTAAGATCGTGCATGCCACAAGGCAAAAAAACAAATAAAAATTTAAAAAAATCTATGATGAACAAAAAATCAAAGTTTAAAAAAAAAATAGTTGTGGTGATAAACACAGTGACCCAGGTTTCCGCGAAGGTGTGATGAACTGATACAGACACATAAGGAGGGCAAACACCCTGGTGGAGGTGCAGACGGGACTGTACTTGGGAGGAGTAAGCCTAGCAGAGGAGTGGGAGGGGAGAGGCATTTGGGGGAGATAGAATGGGGAGATCTGGGGAGTCAGCAGAGGGGAGGCTACAAGATAGGGATTGAAATTTAAATGATGTTGAAATAACACCAGTGGCAATAAAAATGGGGGTAAAAAATACAAATAAAGAATTAAGCTTTGCAAATAAAAGATTCTGGCTTGCAATGGGAAATGTAAACCATGACTTAAAAACCCCTGGGAAGAGGACTGTAAACCAGACTGTGTGTGGGTCTGAGTGACCTTGACCAAGCACAGTAATTCTAAGAGCCCAAAACTCTTTAAATGGTCTCCCAGGCTCCAGATTTCCGTTCCAGTCTCAACTATGCCATGTTCTTGTGTTTCATGGAAAACCATTTCTACCTATGTTTATTTCATCGTTGTTTCTTGTGCCTTGCTGCAGTGCAAGGAAGACTAGATATGCCCTGTGACATGAGTTTAGCTTGGTCTCTAGACCTTCCTTCCAGTCACAAGGATAGAAGTGAAATGCTCTAGGCTGTGTTTGCCTTGTAGGAAGAAGTGCAGAGTGGCTCTATTTCCACCAGGCTCCTGAAATTTTTCCTGAAGAACTTATGACTCGTGGAAGTGACACCTGATGCTTTCACGATCTCAAGTGGCTCACCTTTGTTAAATAACTTTCACAATGAAATTGGCAGTTTTATAAAGAAATAGGCAGTGTTTATAAAGAAACAAACATTTTTTAACATCAGTTTTACAGGATGTGGAGCAACTTTTCATAAAGTTCTTGGCAAGCATTTTTAAACATGGTACTAAAAAAAACCCTGTAGCTTCTGAGGGGGTTATTTCTTTCCTTTTTTTTTTTTTTTTAATGTGTATTTACTCTGTTGAAAGAAAGACTTAAGAACAAAGTGAGAGAAGAAGCCATATTTCCTCAGCCCTTGTTATGTTCCATTTGTTTTCACATATGTTATTTCACATATGCAACACACCCAGTTAGGCAGCAAGTATTATTATTCCCATTTTTCTAGAGGAGGAACCCCCAAACCAAAAAGATCAAATAATCTGCAGAAGAGCAGAGAACCATTGAGATGGGATTGTAGGTCTCGCCCACCTGAGTCTAAAGCCTCAGCTTTCCACAGGATACCAAGTTACAGCAGTTGAGGGCTTCTTATGCTCGTAAGACCCTATCCTTCTTCCCTTGTCACGACAAGTATTATTCTTTTCACTGAAGTAAAATATACACACGGAAAAGTGCTCGTGTACCTTACAGGTATAGTTTAATGGATTTTTCACAGACTGACACATTTCCCAATCAAGACTCAAAAGGATCAACAGCATCTCCCAAAGTCCCCTCACGTTCTAGCCCAGCTGGGAACCCCCCCCACCCCATTCAGGGTAATGACTGATCCTGACTTCTACTATACAGAGATTTTTCCTCTCTCTGCTTTATACACTAGGACTCCTACAGTCTTCCGATTCTGGCTTCTTTCACTCAGCATTATGTTCCTGAGATTCACTCACAATATTGCAAATCATTGATGATTGTTCTCACTGCTGCATAATATTGCACTGGGCAATTACACTGCAATTACCCGTTCTTCTGTTGCTGGGAAATTGCATACTTTCCTGTCTGGTGTTTGTAGTACACAGAATAATGGTTTCCTCAAAGATGCCCACATCTTAATCCCTGAGAATGTGTTGCCAAGCAGAAGGGACTTTGCACATGTGATTAAATATCTTGAAAGGAGCAAAGTTTCCTGGATTATCCAGGTAGGCTCAGTTTAAGCACAAAGGTGATAAGAGGAAGCCAGGGCTTCCCTGGTGATCCAGTGGTTAAGAATCCACCTGCCAATGCAGGGGACACGGGTTGGATCCCGGGTTCCCGGGAGGATCTCACCAATGCCAGGGGGCAAACAAGCCCATGTTCTACAACTACTGAAACCCAAGCACCTAGAGACCGTGCTCAGCAAGAAGAGAAGCCACTGCGAAGAGAATTTGGCGAACAGCAACAAAGGCCCAGCTGCAGCCAAAGAAAATAATTAACTAATTGAAAAAAAAAAAGAGAGAGGCAGGGGAAGCAAAATCAGAAGATGTGATGATGGAAACAAAGTTTGGAGGGCAATGTATTTTTTAGAAACAGCTGGAGGCCAGGAGGGTGCCTGCTGGCTTCCAGTCTTGTGTCCCACCCTGTCTGTATTGGGGCTTCCCTTGTGGCGCGGACGGTAGAGCCTCTGCCCGCAGTATGGGAGGCCAGGGTTCGATCCCTGGGTCAGGGAGATCCTCTGGAGAGAAGGAAGTGGCAAGCCCCTCCAGTACTCTTGCCTGGAAAATGCCATGGATGGAGGAGCCTGGTGGGCTACAGTCCATGGGGTCGCAAAGAGTCAGGCACGACTGAGCGACTTCACTTCCTGCCCGCAGGGACCCAGGGGCACAGGTGAAAGGTCACGCAAAGCCGCGCCCGGCGGCGCTACGCTGCGGCGCGCATCCCGGCGGCCACCGCGGTGCCGGGCGTCAGGTGCCCTGCGCGTGGCGTGCCGCGTTTGCGGCTCTGGCCCGCCGGCCCGCGGCGGTCGTGGTCTCGCCGCGCCCGGAGTGCGCTTCGAATGTGCCGTCTAAGGGTGGCAGTCGGTCGAGACGCTGGAAAAGGCACGTGAGCAGACTCGCCCTTCCCCCCTCCAGAGCGTGACACCTTGATTTTCTCGGGTTAACCCCCCTCTAGACCGCCGCCCTCCAGGACTGTAAACTAGTACACTGGGGATGTTCTAATCCATGTGGTTCACGGTCATTTGCTCCAGCAGCAATAGGAAATGGATCCAGGGCCATTATGGGTAGAGTCACCGTGAACATTCTCGTACACGTAGTTTGGTGAACATACCCGCACGTTATTATCGAGTATATGCATCCCCGGGAAGTATATATTGTGGGGTCACAGGATATGCATGTTTCAGCTTGGGTAGATAATGTCCAACGTGTTTCCAAAGTGATTATACCGATATATATTCGCCACTAGAAAAGAGGAGAGTTCTGGTTATTTTAGGTCTTTGCCAACACTTGAGGAGTTTGCTTTTTTCATTTTAGAAATTTGGGGAGTGTGCAGTGGTATCTCTTTGTAGTTTTAATCAGCAGTTCCCTGATGACTGATGAGGTTCAGTGTCCTTTCTAGTATTTTTTGGCCATCTGAATTTTTTTTGTGAAGCTTCTTTTTTCAAGTCTTCTGCCCATTTTTTCTCCCTACCGTCTGATTGTTTTGGCTGCAGAATTACACTCAGCTCTGCTTTCCTGAAACTACTTAATGCTTCAAAATGAACTTTCCCTGTTCTTTCCTATTTTTATAGCTCTCAGTTCTTTAGTTGCCCCAGGAGACAAGCATCATGAGCTGATTCAGACCCAGTCGTGATTCTCTGTTCAAAGTTTGTGAATATCTCTTTTAAAGCTTTGCCATTTTAAAAGAGGAGATTTGGTCTAATTTCTTGACTGTGTGAGTGTTTATGCAGCCTCTTCACCTAGGCTTGCGTGGTAAGGCCAAGCAACTCAGCCTTTAGACCACTTGAGGCTTTCTATCAAATAGCAGAGTCTGCCACACAGTCTGTCTTCTCTGTAGCCAATTTTGACTGTTGGCAAGAAGTTAGAGAAAGCTCAGGGGTTGATGGAATTCAGGCTTGTTGGGTAACACTAGTTTAATTGTTGTCCTTCAGTTTACTTCTAAGGAAGGACGTTCTATTGCTTGTGCTGCCTTTAAAGAAGTAAAGTGTGAAGCATTCCATATTTGTTATTTGATATACACATTGCTGTTCATATATGCACGCTTTTAAATTACTTTTAAATTAACAAAGAACATTGACTTCTTTTTGGTGTACAGTTCTATGATTTTTAACACATATAGATTCATGTAAGCATGGCCACATTGAGGATAGGGTGGAGATCGCTTACCCCAGACAACTTGCTTGAGCTGTGTCTTAAATGACATCCTCCTCCCTCCTGTAACCTGGCAACCATTGATTTGTTTTCCATCTCTATAGTTTCTGTCCTTTTGAAAAATGTCATAAAATGGAGTTTTACAGTATGTAATCTTTTAAAACTGGTTTCTTTCATGTAACATACTCCCTTTACAATTCTCTAAGCTATGGCATAATTCTTTTAATTGATCTTTTTATTATTTCTTTTTATTTTACTATTCAATTAATAAGGATGTACCAACAACCTACTTATTTAACTCTTGATGGACATTCATATTCTTTCCAGTTTTTGGTAGTTATACTGCTCTCAGCTTTTCTGTACAGGTTGTCATGTGAATATAGTTCTCATTTCTTTAGGGTAAATGCCCAGGATGAGTGTATTAACTTCATAAGAAACTGTCAAAATGTACAGTTCGCATTCCTCCCAGTAATGTTTGAGTGTTCTGGTTATTCTGTGTGTTAGTGAGCACTTGCTATTGTCAGTATTTTTTATTTTCGCCATTCTAATAAGTGAGTGATGGTATTTCATCATGGTTTTCATTTGAATTTTCCTAGGAGCTAATGATGTTGAACACCTTTTTGTATGATCAGTTGCCATTTTTGTATCTTCTGTATATTTTGGTGAAGTGTTGTTCGTTTTGCCCATTTTTAACAAATGAATTGTCTGTTTTCTTACTAAGTTTTGAGAGTTCTTTTTGTATTCAGGATATAAATCCTTTGTCAGAAATATGACTTATAAATGTTTTCCTGCAGTTGGTTTAATCCTCTTTAAAAGTGTCTTTCATAAAGAAAATATTTTAATTTTGATGAAAACAAATTTATCATTAAAAAAATGGATAGTGCTTTCGGTGTCATACTTCAGGGCTCTTTGCCTATCTCCAGACAATAAAGATTTTCTCTTGCAAGCTTTATAGATTTGCATTTTATTTAGCTCTAATCCATTTTGAGTTAGTTTTTGGATCACATGTGAATAAACTTTCGTCTTTACATTTTTTGCTCATAGATGCTCAATTGTTCCAAGATCTTTTACTGAAAAGAGTTTTCCTTAAACATTTTACACCTTTGTTAAAACAAGCATGTTTTTGAATCTATTTCTGAGTTCTCTATTTTTTTCCCCATTGATAAAACCCTTTAATCGTTTCTCTAATACCATACTCTCTTGCTTATTGTGGCTTTATAGTTAATTGTAAAAACATTCCTCTTTCTTTATCCTTCATTTTCAAAATTGTTTTAGTTATTCTAACTCCATTGCCTTACTGTATGAATTTTAAAGTCAACTTGTTTATATGTAAAAAAAAAAATCCTGCTGAGATCTTGATTAGAATTGACTTAAATCTATGATTTAATCTGAAGGGAACTGACATCTTGATTGAGTCTTTCAATTCATGAACATGGTGTGACACTATTTATTTATTTATTTAGGTCTTCTCTGATTTATCTTACCAGCATTTTGTATTATAGTTTCAATAGTATAGTATAAAGATACTTTATGTGTTTTATAAGTTTATTTCTAAGTATTTAATTCTTTAGGATTTGTTATTAATGGCATTTACATTTTTTTGTTTTCCAACTTTGCATTGCTTGTATACAGAAATAAAATCAGTTTTGAGCATTGATCTTGCAGCCTGTGACCTTGATAAAGTCAGTTAGTAAATTCAGTTGCTCAGTTGTGTCCAACTCTTTACAACCCCATGGACTACAGCACTCACTCCAGTCTTCCTGTCCATCACCAACTACCAAAGCTTGCTCAAACCCATGTCCATTGAGTTGGTAATGCCAGCCAACCATCTCATCCTCTGTCATCCCCTTCTCCTCCTGCCTTCAATCTTTCCCAGCATCAGGGTCAGTTCTTCACATCAGGTGGCCAAAGTATTGGAGTTTCAACTTCAGCATCAGTCCTTCCAATGAATATTCAGGACTGATTTCCTTTAGGATTGACTGGTTTGATCTCCTTGCAGTCTAAGGAACTCTTGAGTCTTCTCCAGCACCACAATTCAAAAGCACCAATTCTTTGGCACTCAGCTTTCTTTATGGTGCAACTCTCATATCCATATATGACTACTGGAAAAACCATAGCTTTGGCTATACAGACCTTTGTCAGAAAAGTTATGTCTCTTCTTTTTAATATGCTGTCTAGGTTTGTCATAGGTTTTCTTCCAAGGAGCAAACGCCTTTTAATTTCATGGCTGCAGTCACCATCAGCAGAGATTTTGGAGCCCAAGAAAATAAGTCTGTCATTGTTTCCATTGTTTCCCCAACTTGTTAATTTTAGGAGTTTCTGTTGATTCCTTGAGATTTTCTGTTTGGACAATTATATATTTCATCTGTCTAGGAACAGTTTTATTTCTTCCTTTCCAGTCTCTGTGCCCTTTATTTCTTCTCCTTGCTTTTCTGCACTGGCTGGGACTTCCAGGATGGTGCTGAATAGGAATGATTATAGAGTGCATATCCTTCTCTTGTTTTTGTTCCTGATCTAAGAAGAAAAGTATTAATCTTTCATCATTGAGTGTAATGTTAGCTGTCAGTTTCTTACGTATCTTGTTATCAGGTTAAGGAAGTTCCCTTCTGTTGTTAGTTTGCTGAGAGATTTTATCATTAAGGGTTGTTATATTTTGTCAAATGATTTTTTTGCACAGTTTATATAATTATGTCACTCTCCTCTTTAGATAGTTAATATAGTAGATTGAATTGATTTTCAAATATAGGACCAGTCTTGCGTTGCCATGATAAACTACACTTGGTCATGGTATGTTATTCTTTTTATATATCACTGGATTCAGCTTACCAATATTCTGTTTAGGATTTTTACATCTCTATCCATGAGGGATATTGGTCTTTAGTCCTTTGTGTTGATTTTATTTGTTTTTAGTATCAGAGTAATGCCAGCCTTATAAAATGTATTGGGGAATGTTTCCTTAATTTTCTGAAGCAGTTTGTATCGAGTTAGAGTTTGGTGGAATTGACAAATGAAAGCATTGAGGCCTGTGTTTTTCTCTTTTGAAGATTTCAAATTACAGATTCAATTTTGTTTACAGTTATAGTACTATTTTGGAGAAGGCAATGACAACCTACTCCATTATTCTTGCCTGGAGAATCCCATGGGCAGAGGAGCCTGGCAGGCTACTGTCCATGGGGTTGCAAGAGTCAGACACGACTTAGTGACTAAACCACCACCACCATAGAACTACTTAGGTTATTTGTTTTATCTTGGAAGAGCTTTCATTTTTTTGCAGTCTTGAAGAATTCTATATAAGTTGACATTTATATACATAGAATTGTTCATAATCTACTCTCATTTTCTTTTTAGTAGCCATGGACCCTACAGGGATACCTCCTATTTTATTCCCGATATTGGGGACTTTCCTCTCTTTTTCTCAGTCTTGGCAGAAGCTTATTAATCTTATTGAATATTTCAAGTGACCAACTCTTGCTTTCATTTATTTTCTCTATTGATTTTCTGTTTTCAATTCTATTGATATAATTTTATTGTCATTAATTCCCTTGTTCTTGCTTTCCTTGTCTTAAGTTGGAGGTTTAGATTATTTATTTGTAAAATTTATTCTTTCCTAACATAAGAATTTAGTTGTATATGTTTCTCTTTAAGCACTGCTCTAGGTATGTTACACAAATTTTGTTATTGTTATATTTTCATTTTATTTGATTCAAAATATTTATAATATTTTCTAATTTTCCTTTAGACTCCCTTTTTGATCCATGGTTTGTTTGGAAAGTTAATTTTAGTTTCCAAGTGTGGAAAGACTTTCTTGTCATATTTCTGTAATTAATTTCTTTTTTTCTTTTCTATATGGAGGGGAACTTTATTTGTATTTGCAGAGAATTCTGCACATTCAGTTTGAAATTATGCAAAACTCAAAGTTCACTCTAATTATTAAAAAAGTTTCTAGTTTAATTCAATTAAAATCTGAGGATACATTGTGTGATTCCAATTCATTAAAATTTATTAAAGTTTGTCTTATGACCCACAGTAGTTTCTATCTCGGTGAAAGTTACATGTGAACTTGAAAAGAACTGTCTATTTTTGAAGACATTTTTGGATATGTTGCCATTGGGTGGAGTTCTCCCACAACTAGGTTCAGTTGGTTGATGGTGATGTCAGTTCTACATCCCTGCTGATTTTCTACGTACTAGTTCCTGCCTACATGAAGAAGAATGTCTTAAGTCTCTAGGTAAACTGTGGATTTGCCTATTTCTCCTTTTCATTCTGCCAGTTTTTGCTTCATGTATTTTGAAGCTAGAGGCATACACATTTAAAATTGTTATGTCTTCTTGATGAACTAATACATTTATCATTATGTAATATCACTGTAGGTGCATGGTTTAACTTAATTTTTTCATCTGAATGTGGAATCTGAGAAAAATAAGTCTAGGGCATCATGGCTTCTTGAATGTAGCTGTTGCTGCTGCTAAGTCACTTCTGACTTAGCAGCTCAGTCGTGTCAGACTCTGTGCAATCCCATGAACTGCAGCCTACCAGGCTCCTCCATCCATGGGATTTTCCAGGCAAGAGTACTGGAATGGGATGCCATTGCCTTCTCTCCTTGAATGTAGGCTCATTCCTGAATACATTGGCTGTTTCTCTAAAGCTGATTTTTAAAGGTCTTGACCCTTTTGATGTTAGTTGAGGCAGTAGCATCTGCTTGGCTATGTCTTAAATAAAGAAACGTTAGAAGAGCTTGTCACTGAGAATCTTCTAGGGCAGTGAGGTCACAGACATTTGCCAGGACAAACGGGTTACTGTTTTTTTTCTCTCAAACTGTAGAAGAGGAATTGTCTGTTTTCAAAAGACTTAGTTTCAGTTGATGGATTCTGAGTGGGTGAAGACTACCCAGGATTCTTGTCCAAGGGTTTTCTGCTTTGGTTTTCCTTCATCTCTGTCTCTGAGAAGAGAGGCATAGTTTCTAGGAAAGAGAAAATATCTATCTGTGAAGTGAGGGAAACCAAACCCAAGGAAGGTTTTGTTTTTGTTTTTTCCCCAGCAGCCTTAAGTTTTGGTCACTCACTTCCACTGCACTTTTGATAGACTAATGATCTGATGGTATGTGGCAAATACAACAGTCTCCAGCCTGTTCCACTTAACTCATGGCTCAGCAGTGGAAATGACACAGTGCCAGTGGTTTCTGAAACAACCTTTCCTTGTTCCCAGTCTGCCTCTGGAGCAGGAAATGAACCATCCTGGAGAGCAACATGGAGATACAGCGAGAAGTTAGGAAGGGAAGAAAAAGGAGAAAAGTCTCTGAAAACATTATCTTGCTGCTTCTTATATCTATCAGGTTAATTATGCTTCAACTAAAATAATGGATGGTCACCAAATTGAATACCAGCCTGAAACCCATTCTCAGCATTAAACACCATGGATCAGCTGCTTAAATGGTGAGCTTTAGTTTATAGCATCAGCATAGCCCTTGAATGAGTTATGGACTTGTACTCACTCCAGAACAATCTATTACTCTCCACATAACAGAAAATGCCATTTATCGCAATTTGTGCAAACTATAAATCAACACATTATTACTTAGAGGCTTGTAAGCTGTGGCTATACTGCATACTCCTGCATTTGGTAATGGTCTGTGTGTTGCAGGTTTGGGGGAGGAATATAGATTTTTTTTTCGTATCCATTTGAGTACTTACAAAAATTCTCAGGAGAATTAATGGTGGCTGCTGTCTCCTTATACTGCAAAGTGGCCTCTCTGTTCAAGTGTTCCTCCAGGTTTCAGATACTGACCAGTCTTAAATAATCAATCTTTGTGGAGAAATTGATCATATATACTCTTGAAGAAGGTAGAGTCTTTTTAGCAGAGATTTCAGCCCTGGCTATACACTAGAACCACCTGGGAGGTGGGGCAGGCTTTTAAACTTTGATGCTTATGCCAAACCCCACACCTTACAATCAAAATTTTGGGTTACATCCAGATTCCAGACATTTAAAAAAGCCATCCAGATAATTTTAATGTGCAGTCAGGGTAAAGAACCTCTGCTCTACAAAACAGGAAATGGGAGAAAACTGAAGATGGAGAGGGAGGATAACTGTGAGCTGTAATTTTCTCAAATCAAGGTGGAAATGCATCTTGGAGACTTCAGAGACAAGCAAATACACAGGATGCTGCTTGTAGTAGTTCTGTGTATACCCTGAGGAGTGAAAAATATACAGTTAAATGTGCCTGATAAGAAGTAAATGAATGATAAATCCTTATGTTCTTCCTTAAAAATTCAGATAAGTTATAGAGACCCAGCATGTGCAAACAAGCATGCACCAACCTTGCATAGAACTTTTTCCCCTTGGCTTGGTCCTTCACACAGTGCCTCCTGACTCTTTTTATGTCATGGTACCCTGAGAAAACAATATTTGATATGGACGCTGACTTGAAAAACTGAGGCTCAGCCTAGCTGTCCCAGCAACTGAGGAGTCAATATCTGGTGGGAAACGGGGGTGGCATTTTGTCCCTGAAAGATTTGCAAGAGTTTCTAGGTATTTTCTATTTCCTCTTTGTCTCTCTCTCTTTTTCTGTTTTCCCTTTTGTGGTTTGATGATTTCCTTTTGCATTATGCTTTTGTTATCTTCTTTTTGGTTTTTGTGACTCTGTTGTGTTCTTGATTTGTGCTTGCCCTGTTTTTCAAGTATGTTGACCTCTTCTTAAATCTACTTGCTTTAGACTGGTAGTCATGTGGGCTCAAACACATTCTAGGAAAGAAAGAACATTTTCTTACCCTCCTCCCCAACATTTTATGATTTTGATGTCTTTTTTTTTGCATTTTTGTGTTCATCCTTGTGCTGTTCATAGCTTTCACAGAAATTTATTTTTAAAAATCTATGTACCAGCTAATTTTAGTGATTTATTTTCTGATTATGATTTTCT
Organism: Antilocapra americana; assembly: GCA_007570785.1. Classification (NCBI taxonomy): domain Eukaryota; kingdom Metazoa; phylum Chordata; class Mammalia; order Artiodactyla; family Antilocapridae; genus Antilocapra; species Antilocapra americana. The sequence goes on from ML661885.1 coordinate 25,985,165, forward strand.
CTTTCCTATAGATTCTTCTTTTCTATTTAGAGAAGACCTTTCAATATTTCCTTTAGGATAGGTTTAGTATTGCTGTATGCTTTTAGTTTTTTATTACCTGAGGAATTCTTTATCTCAGAGAGTGAAAAAGCTGGCTTAAAGCTCAACATTCAGAAAACTAAGATCATGGCATCCAATCCCATTATTTCATGGCAAACAGATGGGAAACAGTGGAAACAGTGGCTGACTTTATTTTTCTGGGCTCCAAAATCACTGCAGATGGTGATTGCAGCCATGAAATTAAAAGACACTTACTCCTTGGAAGGAAAGTTATGACCAACCTAGACAGCATATTAAAAAGCAGAGGCATTACTTTGTCAACAAAGGTCCGTCTAGTCAAGGCTATGGTTTTTCCAGTAGTCATGTATGGATGTGAGAGTTGGACGGTGAAGAAAGCTGAGCACTGAAGAACTGATGCTTTTGAACTGTGGTGTTAGAGAAGACTCTTGAGAGTCCCTTGGACTTCAAGGAGATCCAGCCAGTTCTTCCAAAAGGAGATCAGTCCTGGGTGTTCATTGGAAGGACTGATGTTGAAGCTGAAACTCCGATACTTTAACCACCTGATGCAAAGAGCTGACTCATTTAAAAAGACCTTGATGTTGGGAAAGATTGAAGGCAGGAGGAGAAGGGGAAGACAGAGGATGAGATGGTTGGATGGCATCACTGACTCAATGGACATGGGTTTGGGTGGACTTTGGGAGTTGGTGATGTACAGGGAGGCCTGGCGTGCTGTGGTTCATGGGGTCACAAAGAGTCGGACACAACTGAGAGACTAAACTGAGCTGAACTGAACTTCTATTCTAAATGATAATCTTGCTGGGTAGAGTATCCTAGGTTGAAGATTTTTTCTGTTTCAGGACTTTGAATATATCTAGACGTTCTCTTCTGGCCCGAGTGTTTCTGTAGAGAAATCATCTGATAGCCTTATGGGGGTTCCCTTTGTAATTAACTCTGTTTTTCTTCCACTGCTTTTAGAATCCCCTGTCTTTAACTTCTGCCATTTGAATTATAATATATCTTGGTGTAGGTCTGTTTGGATTTATCATGTTTGGGACCGTCTGTGCTTCCTGTACCTGGATATCTGTTTCCTTCTTTAGGTTTGGAAACTTTTCAGCTGTAGTTTCTTCAAATACATTTTCAATCCCCTTTTTCTCTTTTTTTCTTTCTGGCACACTTTATATTATCTCATAGGTCTCTTATATTACCTTTATTTTTTTTTCATTTGGTTTTCTGTCTGCTGTTCTTATTGAGTAATTTCTATTATTCTATCTTCTGGATCACTTATTCATCACTTATTCATTTTTCTGCATTATTCATTCTGGGATTCATTGCCTTCAGCTCAGCTTTCATCTTGGTAAATGAGTTCTCTAGTTTTTTAAAAATTTTGTTGAAATATAGTTGATTCATACAGTGTTAATTTCTGCTGTACAGGAAATTGACTCAATCACACATATATATATTCTTTTCCATTATGGTTTTTTACAGGATATTGAATATAGTTTCTTGTGCTATACAGTAGGGTATACAACAAACTAAATACTTATTGTTTATTCATCCTTTATATAGTAGTTTGCATCTACTAATTCCAAACTCCCTCCTTCCCCCTACCCTGCAATCACAAGTCTGTTCTCTATGTCTGTGAGTCTGTTCTTTTTCATAGATATGTTCATTTCTGTTATATTTTAGATTCCACATACAAAAGATGAAAACAAAGTTGCCATATGATCCAGCAATCCCACTTATGAGCACAATATCCAGACAAGAACTATAATTAAAAAAGATACATATACCCCAATGTTCATAGCAGCACTGCTTACAGTGGCCAGGAAGAGAAACAACCTAAATACTCATATATAGATAAATGGATAAAGATGTGGTGTATATATATATATATATATGTATACACATATACAATGAAATATTAAATCATAAAATATGGAATGTCAGATTCCATATATGGAATATCAGTCATAAAAATATGAAATAATGCCATTTGCAGCAACATTGTGGGCTTGGAGATGATCATACTAGGCAAAGTAAGTCAGAAAGAAATTTCTATAATTTTTCTTGTTTCCTTTTTATAGTTTCTAGTTGCTTTTTATAGTAATTGGCATTTCTATCAATAGTCCTTAATTCATTCAGTATTTTAATTATCTCCTTTTTGAACTTAGTGTCTGATAAAATAGATCTGTTTTATTACTTGCTCTTTCAGTGGTATTCTCTTCATTTCATTGGGAGTAGTTCCTCTGCTTCCTTGTTTTACTTATATTTCACTTGCTCTGTGAGTTTAGAAGAAACAATTATCTACTGTGGTCTTGGAGGACTATTTTTATGTGGGAGTGTCCCTGTGTAGAGTGTGTGGGTTTAATATTTTTGGTCTGAAGGCTGTTTTTAGTATGGATGTCTGCCACCTCTTTCCTCAGTGTACGGTGGCTGTTTTTCCCTTGATAGAAGGTGTGACTGAGGTGGGGACCAGAGACTGCACTGGAGGTTGAGTGGGGCCTCCCCTTTGCTCTGTGGGTGTTACTGCCCTGTCAGAGGGCAGTCTGCTTCCTAACTGTTGGAGTAGAAGCCCCCAGATCCATCTGTGAGCTGTGCTTCTGAGCTGTGGTGGGAGGGAGGTGAGACTGAAGTGCTCCCACTGGGAGCGGAGCCATTGAGTGGTCCTCTTCTGGAGCAGTCCATCTGTGAGTGTGCTCTGTTGTGTCACTTGTCACGTGTTGCGTGGGCTCACAAAGCACACTGCTGTTGGCACCATGCTCAGCCTCGCTTCAACCCTGAGGATACCAGCAGTCAGCCCTGGTGTCCCTCAGGTGTTGCTTTCATGAGACCACCAGTGCAGATCCACTGAGTCACAGGCCTGCACCCCCTGTGGGAGCTATGGAGAGGGCTCAACCTGGGCCCCGGCTCAGGCCTTGTGTGCATGTGCTCATGCGTGCCTATGTTCACAAAGCCCACCACTGTGAAGGCTTTGCAGTCGGCCCAGGCAGCGGTTGGTGTGGAAGCCTGCAGAGAAGGAGGCTGCCATGGTGGCCCTGCTCCCCCTTCGCTGCTTCATATTGGCACCTTGCTTCTGCGGTGGTCTCGGCTTCCTCTGTGAGCGCCTGCAGTTGTGACCTTCCCACACTGCTGCCCCCTCAGGCTGTCTCTAGGCAGCCTACAGCAGTCCCGTCTCTGGGTCTGTCCTCTAAGCCCTGTGCTCCTGCCCCCGGCCCTTGCCTGTACCAGTGGGCACGAGTCTCAGGCTGGGGAGCACAGGCTGGTGACAGGACCGTATATGCAGGTCTCCATCCTGCCTGCCCCCACAGTCCAGTTGTTGCCCTCTCTGAGCTTCCGAATGTCCATTTCTGTCCTGGCTGGTTTCCCTGCCTATGAGGGGATTCCCAGGGTGCAGGAACCTTTCCTCTTTTTCAGCTCCCTCCCAGGGGTGCAGGTCCCATCCCACTTCCTCTTTTTTTTCCCTCTTTCACCTACCCAGTTACATGGAGACTTTTCTTTTCCTTTCCACTTTGAGGTTTTCTGCTAGTGTTCGATAGTTGTTCTCTGAGAGTTATTCCATTCTTAGATGTATTTTTGATGTATTTGTGGGAAGGGAGTGAGTTCCATGTCCCTCTGGATTGGCATTTCCAGGTATGTCTTGACTCAAGACTATTTTCATTTTACCTACAACACCAGCAAGACACTGGAAGCCAATGATATGGCTGTCAGGCACCTTAAGATAATCAGAAGAGCTACAGTTTGCCAAGTGAGCACCATGTGCATCTACTGTGTTAAAGTGTTTCTTTTCTATCAGCCCCTGTTTTCCTAACTACCTTGTAAGATAGGCTTATATATCCCCATTTCCCATTTTCCAGATGAGAAGTCCAAGATCCAAGAGATAAGTGGTGAGCTGTGCTCACACTCCTACCCATCATTCTGTACCCCTGCAAGGTCCCCATCATCTCCATTCTCTTCACTCTCCACCTCCAGTTGTTACTTACTGGATTTGCTAGTGGCAGAGACCAGTAAGGAATATTCTACCCAACGTTTTAGCTGTCTGGAGCTGTCATTCTTTTCATTTGTGATTCAGACCCTGCCTTTTCTTTGTGACCCTCCCTAACCATGAATTGGTTATGAACCATCTCCTCCACATTAGAATCCTGGAGCATTTATAATCTCCTTGGTTGCACTCACGCTTTGTGTTCTACATGGTGTGTGAATGTGTGTTTCATTTTCCCAGGGTGCCTGTAACTGTTGGTAGCTGGTTTGTGTCTTATGCTTCTGTGTTTCTCCATGGATGCCTTAATTATAGCAGGGCTTGATAGATAATGGTAATTAATTTATTTTCCAGAATTTAACTATTTTTTCCTCTTCAAAGAGTGGAATGAAACAGGGTAAGCAGTGTACTGCCCTGGAAAGGATGACATTTTGAGATAAGACAGATCTGGGTTCTAGTTCTGGCCCTGACATTCATCAACTGTGTGGCCTTAGGCAGGTCCTCTGTTTTCTCATCTTTAAAAATGGCACAATAATATTACTTGGCAGAATAATCACACAATAATGATAGCATTATCTTATAGGATTATAATCATTATCTTACAGAATAAAGTATTTAGCATAGGACCTGAAATTTGTTGTTAGGAATAATATTATCTTACAGAATAAAATATTTAGCCTAGGAGCTGAAATTTGTTGCTAGGAAATGGTAACTGTTTTATCATTATTATTATGTATTAAAATTTGTTGTCATTATTATTTGTCACAGTTGTTGTCAGGACAATGTCAGGATGGAGTCTGTTAAAGTGAGTATTTGTCTATTTATGTTTTATACCCTGTTGGGGGACGAGTGTTGGCAAGGCTGACAAGGGGCTGGTGGCAGAGCTGGTGGTGAGAACCACTAGGTAGAGGCTGCAGAGAGTCTTGTTAAATGAGGTCCATCCACTCAGTTTTAAAAACCCATCCTTGGTGGTCAGTTGGATGAAGCGTAATCGTAGAGCACTGGATGGAGAGGCAAGACAGCCAGACTTACTCCCTGGCTCTGTCATAAACCTACTGTGTGACTATGGATATCAGCCAGATCCAGGTATCAGGGTGGGCCCAGCCAGTTCAGGAAGCTCTTTCCTCTGAAGTCTATGCCAGTTAAGGAAGCTTTTTCCTCTGAAGTCTCCTTAAAGATGCTTTCCTCCTTTGTTCTCAGAGAAAACAGAAAAGACTCCTTGAGAATGAGGAGATCATTCCCCTCTATGACACAACAGTTATGCAAGATTTATTAGGGAATTAACCTATGCAAAAGCCTTTCCTTTGTGCTTATCTCCTCTCTTATAATCTGTAACTTACGTGCTTATTTAATTATCATCCAAGTATCCAAACAGAGATACTTTCGAGAGAGAAAGGGAGTGCTACTAACAATTAATTTGAAGCAGCAAACGTTGACTGGGGTTTTCATAGACCAACCCAGGATATAAGTCACCCTGCCCTTGACACTTTATTCTACCTCTCTAGTCACACCTGTGAATGTGGTCTCTCTAGAGCAGGAGGAGCATGTCTGTCTCTTCCCTACATCATCAGCACTCTGTACAGAGTCCAGGACATGGTGGTTGCTCGAAAGATATTTGGTGAATGAAAGAACTTACGGATGAACCAGTTGGGGAGCACATTGGGTGACCTTGAGCAAATTGCGTGAGCTCTTGGTGCCTCTGGAAAATGAGCAGGAGACGAGTAATCTTCAAGGTCCTTCCAATCTCCCAGCCTCTGTCTCTTCCTGTCTTGTGCTTCCACCTCCCCACTCCTCCCCATCCTCTTGGCTGACGGAAATGGGTTCTGTGAGCACCAAAGGGCAGCCGTGGTCCTGATGATGAGACAGCTGTCAATGCCGTCTGTTCTCTGTGCTAGGGAAAGGTCTCTTCACATCTGTGGGAGTCTGAATGGCAGAAAGGAGAAGGAAATAAAATGTGCCCACACCTTTCTAATTTATGGTTAGTTATTAAAAAAAAGAAAAGAGGCATGGAGAGGAGGATCCATGGTGCCAAGGTCATAGAATAAATTTTTGACCAGGATAGGAAGAGCCTCAGACGGCTGTTTACTTAGGGAACTCTTTCAACCTGAGCTGGGGAATCTGAGTCCAAGGCGCTGCTCACATAAGCACAGGGCAGCTTTCTTGTCAGCCTCGGCCCTTTCAGGGAACCAGAATTGCAGTCATATTGAATCATGAACTAGATTAGCCACATTAGAGGTTTAGCTACAATATGTTTCAAACTTAAAACACAGGCTGTGGCAGTGGTATCAAAACCTGTAATTTCTGATACAAATGAACAGCATGAAAAATGGCCCCTGGCTACTGGGATAGACAGAGGAATATGTGAGTGAAATAACATGGCAGTTATGTCAAAATTGGAAGAATAACTATGTTCCAGAATAGTAAATTATTATCACGACCTGACTGGTTGAGTAACCCAGAAGGTAGGAGAATGTGTGTGTGTGTGTGTGTGTGTGTGTGTGTGTTTGGTACCTGGATAAAATTACATTGTCAATTTTGTTTAGTCCCTCTTTAAAACCCGAACATTCATTTTTGAAAATATGTGTGGAACATAAGGTGACATTTGGGAAAAAAGCATAATTTTCAAAGAATACTGATCCCATTAGTTCTTATATTACAGATGCCGATGAATTTAACTTTTATAGTGTTGCTAACACATGGAAGGCATAAAATGGACTTCCAGCTACCTTGAGTTTTCAACAATGTCTCAGGGAAGTACCTGAACATTATAAAATGTTTTTTTCGGGGTACAATATAGCATCGTGTTACATGAGCACAAGTCCATGGAATCAGAAATCTCTTCCTTTCAAGTCTGGCAGTTGCTTCCTTTCAAGAGGGCAGTTTCTTATTGATTGAGAGACCTTATACTACCTACATAATTGTCCTGAGCCCAGCTTTTCTTACCTTTAGAATGGGGATAATAATATCTTACAGGGCTTCATAAAGATTAGAAGTGACAATATGTGTGAAGTGTTGATATTTGGCATAGTACCCTTCATATAACTAGACACTCTGTGAAGGGAGACTGATATTATCATTCTGATTATCATTTAATTCTTATATATGATATGAATCTTTTGAAATTAATTATTAATTTTCTCAGAGGTTAAAGCAGATATAGTGAATTTAGTGTGTTGTTTTACATACTTAATTTTTTTGCATGTTTTATTTGACTGACAGTGGGTTGGTAGTATGGTGGGTTAATTCATCTTTCCAAAGTTAGCACTTAAAAAAATTTTTTTAATAGAGTAAGCTGCAGAATTATCCCAGTCTGATGGAAAATATAGGTATATTTCACCTTTATTTATTCAGATGTTATTACTAAGTATCAGATATTGAAATATAAAATATGAGAGTATTTTATATTTTATAAAAATATTTTAAAATTTTATAAAATATAACATCAAGTTTTATATCCAGCATTAGCTTTAAGTAGTCATACACACACACACTTTAAAAAAATAAATTTATTTATTTTAATTGGAGGCTAATTACCTTACAATATTGTGGTGGTTTTTGCCATACATTGGCATGAATCAGCCATGGGCACACCAAAGTTTTATTCAAGTTTTATGCTCAGTATTAGCTTTAAGTAGTCATACATACAGACACACAAAATAAATTTATTTTGAGATTGCGTATCTATCCTAAAGAGCAACAAATCAAGATGGGCAGCAGTGTGGCTGAGTGCGAAGCTTTGGAGTCATATAAACCTGGGCTTGATTCTTGGCTTTTTTCCTTCCAGCTGTGTGACCTTAGATTAAGCCTCTATGAGCCTCAGTATTCCTCATCTAGGAATTAAAAGCAAAATCTACTATAGAATTGTTTAAAGATGAAGGGAGATTCTGGCTATAAATGCTTGGCATGTGACAGTCTACATAATAGTGTTTGTTATTTAAAAAGTTATATGGGGCCTAAAACTATAATTTGATCAGAGGGAAGAAATATTTACAGGGTTATTTCATATATGGAAATCATGTAAATATCTAAACAGTTCTTCTAAGGTGTTTAGAAGAATGGATATAATTTCTGTGTAGTCAGTGGGATCTTTTGGGTCATTTTCATGACTAGTTGGAATTATTCTCTTGGTGTTACAATATATTTCATAGTTCTCCAAACCATGACAGAAAGAAAAGCAAAAGGGAACATTATACATAGTACACATAATACTGTATTTAGGAGAAGTGAGACCAGATAGATTTTTTTTTTTTAAAGAAAACTTACTATTTACATTACCAACAAGTAAGTGTGGTCTTGGGTTAATATTATAGCTAAACTTAGTGTGATTCAGTGTAGTACAGTGTCAAAGAATTTTTCACAACCATTGTTTAAGTAGGAAAATGTGGGTATGATAAAGAAGTGCAACTGGTATTGGTAAATGTGAGGAAAGCTAGTAAAAAATGTATGGTTTGAGTGGACATTTTTGTAGAGCAACATATGTATATAGATATGCTTTGTTATCTGGGGATTTGAAAAGTGGTCTACTTTGTCATCCAATAATTTTGGTTGTGGGTCTCTTATTTCTTTTGTTAAAAGCGCTCAAATTCAACAATTTGCACTGGGTTTCCCCCATGGTGAATATAATGCATTGCCATAATTCAAGTTGTATTCAGTCAACTCTGTGGTTTCAGGGAGCCCATACACTTCAAATTTATTTCCAAGGTCATGAAGCCATCCCCTATGGCAAGTGTAAAATGCCTTTGATGTGGTGGGCACAACATCTGTGCAGACAGACACGCTTAACTCATACAGTGCTTTGATTTCACATTCTGGTTGTGAGGTAAGGTCTTTTGAACCCAATACGTTTACGTTTAATGTTAAGTCACATCAAACAATTAGGCAAATGGGCCTTGGAAGTGCAGGAGATGGCACCCTGGCAATAAAGTTGATTCTGGGACACCTGTCAAGGAGAAAGAGGGACTCCTGGGGTGTTGTTACCACTGTCATCTTGGGTTAAATGCTGGTAGTAACTCAGAATCGGTTCCTGAAACACATGTTGCACACTACACTTCTGAGCTCCCAAGTCTGCCCCTCCTCTTGGTTTCCCAGTTCAGTGAATGGTACCAGCCTCCACTCAGGAGTGCCAGAGCTCTGGTGTCATTCTTAATCTCTTGCGCTCCTTCATTTCCATCTCCATCTCCATATTCAGTGGATCTCCAAGGCTGGTTAATCTTAAAGTTGCTTGCATCTGTCTAGCATTGCTTTGTTCTCATATCTTGCTTGGATTATCACTAGAGTCTCCTTATTTCCTACATCATTTATAAGCTTGCTTCACTAATCCTTTTCTAGTTTATAGCTATGATGAAATCTTTCCTGTCTTTGCTAAAATGCATTCTTTTTTGGGGGCTCAGTTAGGATATAATTTTCTCTGGAAATTGTAATTTCCTACCCTGATTGGCACCCTAGACTCCAAGCCAAGACGGAGTTAGTGGGTCCACCCCTACACCTTGCACCAATTTCTGCATAAGACTTCTTTGTTGTTGTTGCTTAGTTGCTAAGTCATGTGTGACTCTGCAACCCCGTGGACTGCAGCAGCATGACATATGCCAGGCCTCCCTGTTTCTCACTATCTCTTGGAGTTTGCCCAAGTTTATGTCCATTGAGTTGGTGTTGCTATCCAACCATCTTATCCTCTGCTGCCCTCTTCTTAGGTGTATCTTAAGACTTAGGTGTATCTTAATTCCTGTGACCTGGTCCACGTCACCTATTGACCATAAATTCCTCACTGCAAGGAATTGTTCCAGGACCAAGAGAGGGGCATATATTCAGTGTCCAGAAAATATCTGCTAAGTAAATAAGTGATTTTAAGTTTTCTACTCCCTCTCCCTATAATTAAACATTAGACCTCACTATAGGTTTCTTCATGTGTATTCATCTATGTTGGGTGTAGGAAAGAGTCCTTTATAAAATGCCGTTGGAAAGCTAGGTTATTTTGATGGAATAAAATATTATTAAAAGATATTGGAGCATGAAGTTCCCTCTCTAGTCTTCAGATAGTGGAAGTGGACCAGAACTGATACATAGCTTCTTGTAGGGAGTAAGCAGGTGGAAGAAGTGCTGGGAAAGCAGGCCCAGTGGAAGGGATGCTTTATGCACATGTTCCTTTCCTCTTCCCAGTTTATAGATCTTTTCTGAATAGTGGTTATTTCTCTGGGTGAGAAGGGAATTCATTTGTGTCATATACCAGTAATTTTCAAGTGCTGTCATTTATACAAGCCTGGATAGGGACCAGTGGGACCGTAAAAGAACATGGTTTTTGCCCCAGAAGATTTGGGAAGATTGAAAAGATGAAATTTCAATGGAAATGTCAATTAGAAAAAGAGTCAAATGGCATTTATTTAGATGATTGTGACAGTTGATATGGGAAATGCTGAATAGAAGAGTTGCTTCTTGGTAAAAGAGCAGAAATTGTAAATTCTTCAATTCCTATTCCTCCACTGCCCATCATAAAATGAGAACAATTTGGGCTCCAGAAGAAGTGTGAACTTGGAGCCACATGAATTTGTGACTCTGTCACTTTTTGGAACAAAACTAGGACATTGGGAAGACTACTCAATTATGCTGATCCTAAATTTTCTTATTAAAAATGAGGATAATACATACTTTATTGTATGTAAAAATAGAGGAGAACAATGGAATGGGAAAGACTAGAGATCTCTTCATGAAATTTGGAGATACCAAGCGAACATTCCATGCCACATGGACACAATAAAGGACAGAAACGGCAAGGACCTAACAGAAGCAGAAGAGATTAAGAAGAGTAGCAAGAATACAAATACAGAAAAACTATACAAAAAAGGTCTTGTTGATCCAGAAAACCATGATGATGTGATCACTCACCTAGAGCCAGACATCCTTGAGTGCAAGGTCAAGTGGGCTTTAGGAAGCATCACTACGAACAAAGCTAGTGGACTGATGGAATTCCAGTTGAGCTGTTTTAAATCCTAAAATATGATGCTGTTAAAGTGCTGCACTCAATATGTCAGCAAATTTGGAAAGCTTAGCAGTGGTTGCAGGGCTGAAAGAGGTCAGTTTTTATTCCAATCCCAAAGAAAGGCAATGCTAAAGAATGTTCAAACTACTGTACAATTGCACTCATCTCACATGCCAGCAAGGTAATGCTCAAAATCCATCAAGCTAGGTTTCAAAAGCACATGAACCAAGAACTTTCAGATGTACAAACTGGATTTAGAAAAGGCAGAGGAGCCAGAGATCAAACTGCTAACATCCATTGGATTATAGAAAAAGCAAGAGAATTCTAAAAAGATACCTTATTTCTGCTTCATTGACTATGCCAAAGCCTTTGTGTGGATCACAACAAAGTGTGGAAAATTCTTCAAGAGATGAAAATACCAGACCACCTTACCTGCCTCCTGAGAAATATGTATGCAGGTCAAGAAGCAATGGTTAGAATCAGACATGGAACAACCGACTGGTTCCAAATTGGGAAAGGAGTACGTCAAGGCTGTATATTGTCACCCTGCTTATTTAACTTATATGTGGAATACATCATGTGAAATGCTGGGGTGGATGACTCACAAGATTGCTAGGAGAAATATCAACAACCTCAGGTATGCAAATGATACTACTGTAAAGGTAGAAAGAAAAGAGGAACTAAGGAGCTTCTTGATGAAGTTGAAAGAAGAGAGTGAAAAAGCTGGTTTAAAACTCAACAAAAAACTAAGATCATGGCATCTGGTCCCATCATTTCATGGGAAGTAGATGGGGAAAAAGTGGCAGATTTTATTTTCTTGGGGTCTAAAATCACCGTGGATGGTGACTGCTGCCACAAAATTAAAAGATGCTTGCTCCTTGGAAGAAATGCCATGACAAGCCTAGACAGCATATTAAAAAGCAGAGACATCACTTTTTCAACAAAGGTCTGTATAGTCAAAGCTGTGGTTTTTCCAGTAGTCATGTATGGATGTGAGAGTTGGACCATAAGAAGGCTGATCACCGAAGAATAGATGCCTTCAAACTGTGGTGCTGGAGAAGACTCTTGAAAGTCCCTTGGACTGCAACATCAAACCAGTTGATCCTCAAGGAAATCCACTCTGAATATTCATTGGAAGGACTGATGCTGACACTGAAGCTCCAATACTTTGGCACCTGATGTGAAGAGCCAACTCATTAGAAAAGACCCTGATGCTCAGAAACATTGAGGGCAAGAGGAGCAGAGAGTGGCAGAAGGTGAGATGGTTAGACAGCATTGTTGACTCAATGGACATGAGTTTGAGCAAACTCTGGGAGACAGTGAAGGATAGAGAAGCCTGGCATCTGCAGTCCATGGGATTGCAAAGAGTCAGACATGACTTCACGACTGAACAACAACATACTTTATTAAGTTATTGTTATGCAAGAACACATATAAATTAAAATAATTCATGTAAACTTGTAGTGTTATTTATTTAAATGTCAGGGCTCACAGTGTACCAGAATTGCTAACTGCCTAAGAGTTAAAGAAAAACTTAGAGGAAACTCATATTTTAAAGTAAAATTCAAGTGTCAGTTGTCCAGGATCTAGGCGGCAGCTTTTGTGTGTAGAAGAGATAAGCAAGATAGAGCCATCACATAAGGGAACTGGAAGTCTTTGTGGGGGAAACCAGGGATATGGTGACCAGGACATATGCCAAGTCAGGTACTACAAGGACTGGCCAGGCATGTAGGAAGAGAATGATTTTATGGAAGAACATTTGGTTTGTTTCCAGCTTTGGGCTGTTGCAAGTAGAATTGATGTAAACATTGATGTGTGAGATTCTGAGTGTAGCTCTTAAATATAACTCAAGTATAACTTGAGTATAATCTTCATTTCTCTGGGGTAAATGCTTCAGAGTGTTACTGATGAATCTTATGGTAGTTGCATGTTTGTTAATTTAAGAAACTGCTGAATTGTTTTCCAGAGTGGGTATAGCATTTTACATCCTTGCCAGCAATATCTAAATGATCCATTTTCTCCTCATCCTTGCCAACATTTCATATTCTCACTGTTTTTTTTAATTTTAACTATTCTGTAAGCATGTAGTGATATTTCGTTATTTTTAAAATTTCCTTTTTCCCAATGTGTCATGATGTTGAATGTCATTTCATGTGCTTTGTTATCTGTCAATTTTCTGTGCTATTTGTCATTTTTACTAAAATGTCTCTTCATGTCTTTTGTCAATTTTTTATTTTGATTATTTACTTAATGTTGAGTTTCAAGAGTTCTTTAGATACTAGCCATTTCTCAGAATGTAATTTGTCTTTTCATTTTCTTCACAGGGTGTTTCAAAGAGTAGAAGTTTTACATTTTGATGAAGTCTAATTTACAGTTTTTTTTTCTTTCATGATTTGTGCCTTGCTTTTTTGGGTCAAGTCTAAAAATACCTTTCCTAGCCTTGTATCTTAAATGTTTAAAAAAGTTTTATAATTTTACACTTTATAATTAAGTCTACTATCCATTTTGAATCAGTTTACGAAGTGTGAGACTTAGTTTGAGGTTCAGGTTTTGCCTTTGGATATTCACTTGCTCTAACAAATATATTTTCATTTGTTGAAAAGACTTTCTCTCATTTTGTTGCTTTTGCATCTTTGTTAAAAATGACTTGAGCATATTTGTGTGTGGGTCTATTTCTGGTTCACTATTCTCTATATTAGGCATATTCTTGTAAGTTTATTTCTAACTATTCTATTCAATTCATCTGTATAACTATCTTATGACAGTACTGCAAAATCTTGATTATTGTAGCCATATGGTAGGTCTTGATATTGGGTAGATGGTTTCATTTCACTTTATCCTTATATTTCAAAATGTTAAAAATTCTGATTTATTTGCCTTTCCAAATAAAATGTAGAATAATCCTTTCCATATCTACATAGTATCTTGCTGGGATAGTGATAGAAACTGCATCAAATCTGTGTGTCTTTTAGGGAGAAGAATAATTTTGCTATGTTGAGTCTTCCAATATAGGAATATAGTTGTATCTTCATTTATTTAGTTCTTCCTTGGTATATATTTCATTAGTATATTATAGTTTTTTAGCATATAAGTCCTGTAAATGTTATGTTAGATTTAACCTAATAATTTCATTTTTGAGTGACTCTAAGTATTTAGCTTATAATTTTATTTTCCCCGACTATGTTGCTAGTATTAGAAATAAAATTAATGTTTTTGTGCTTAACTCGTGTCTTGCTGAAATTACTTAATAGTTTATATGAGGTTTTGGGGTAGATTTCTTGGGATTTTCTATGGAGAGAGTTCCATCTGCAATTAAGGGGAGATTTACTTTTTCTCTTCTGATTTTTATGCATTCTTTCTTTTCTTTTCTTATTGCATTGGCTAGAACTTATAGCTGTATGCTGAATAAAGACAGTAAGAATAGACATTCTTGTTCATTATCATAGGGGAAAAAGCATTCAGTTCAGTTCAGTTACTCAGTCATGTGTGACTCTTTGCAACCCCATGAATCGCAGCACACCAGGCTTCCCTGTCCCTCACCAACTCCTGGAGTCTACCCAAACCCATGTCCATCGAGTCGGTGATGCCATCCAGCCATCTCATCCTCTGTTATCCCCTTCTCCTCCTGCCCCCAATCCTTCCCAGCATTAGGGTCTTTTCCAGTGAGTGAACTCTTCGCATGAAATGGCCGAAGTATTGGAGTTTCAGTTTCAACATCAGTCCTTCCAATGAACACCCAGGACTGATCTCCTTTAGGATGGACTTGTTGGATCTCCTTGTAGTCCAAGGGACTCTCAAGAGTCTTCTCCAACACCACAGTTCAAAAGCATCAATTCTTCGGCACTCAGCTTTCTTTATAGTCCAACTCTCACATCCATACATGACTACTGGAAAAACCATAGCCTTGAGGAGACAGACCTTTGTTGGCAAAGTAATGTCTCTGCTTTTCAATATGCTATCTAGGTTGGTCATAACTTTCCATCCAAGGAGTAAGCGTCTTTTAATTTCATGGCTGCAATCACCATCTGCAGTGATTTTGGAGCCCAAAAAGATAAAATCTGACACTGTTTCCCCATCTATTTCCCATGAAGTGATGGGACCAGATGCCGTGATCTTAGTTTTCTGAATGTTGAGCTTTAAGCCAATTTTTTCACTCTCCTCTTTCACCTTCATCAAGAGGCTTTTTAGCTCCTCTTCACTTTCTGCCGTAAGCGTGGTGTCATCTGCATATCTGAGATTACTGATATTTCTCCCGGCAAACTTGATTCCAGCTTGTGCTTCTTCCAGCCCAGCGTTTCTCATGATGTACTCTGCATATAAGTTAAATAAGCAGGGTGACAATATACAGCCTTGACGCACTCCTTTTCCTATTTGGAACCAGTGTGTCGTTCCATGTCCAGTTCTAACTGTTGCTTCCTGACCTGCATACAGGTTTCTCAAGAGACAGGTCAGATGCTTTGGTATTCCCATCTCTTTCAGAATTTTCCACAGTTTGTTGTGATCCACACAGTCAAAGGCTTTGGCATAGTCAATAAAGCAGAAATAGATGTTTTTCTGGAACTCTCTTGTTTTTTTGATGATCCATCAGATGTTGGCAATTTGATCTCTGGTTCCTCTGCCTTTTCTAAAACCAGCTTGAACATCTGCAAGTTCGCAGTTCATGTATTGCTAAAGCCTGGCTTGGAGAATTTTGAGCATTAATTTACTAGCGTCTGAGATGAGTGCAATTGTGTGATAGTTCGAGCATTCTTTGGCATTGCCTTTCTGACCTTTTCCAGTCCTGTGGCCACTGCCGAGTTTTCCAAATTTGCTGGTATTTTGAGTGCAACACTTTCACAACATCATCTTTTAGGACTTGAAATAGCTCAACTGGAATTCCATCACATCCACTAGCTTTGTTCGTAGTGATGCTTTCTAAGGCCCACTTGACTTCACATTCCAGGATGTCTGGCTCTAGGTGAGTGATCACACCATCATGATTATCTGGGTCGTGAAGATCTTTTTTATACAGTTTTTCTGTGTATTCTTGCCACCTCTTCTTAATATCTTCTGCTTCTGTTAGGTCCATACCATTTCTGTCCTTTATCAAGACCCTCTTTGCATGAAATGTTCCCTTGGTATCTCTAATTTTCTTGAAGAGATCTCTAGTCTTTGTCATTCTGTTGTTTTCCTCTATTTCTTTGCATTGATCACTGAAGAAGGCTTTCTTATCTCTCCTTGCTGTTCTTTTGAACTCTGCATTCATGTGGGAATATCTTTCCTTTTCTCCTTTGCTTTTCACTTCTCTTCTTTTCACAGCTATTTGTAATGCCTCCTCAGACAGCCATTTTGCGTTTTTTGCATTTCTTTTCCATGGGGATGGTCTTAATGCCTGTCTCCTGTACAGTGTCACAATCCTCCGTCCATAGTTCTTCAGGCACTCTGTCTATCAGATCTAGTCACTTAAATCTATTTCTCACTTCCACTGTATACTCATAAGGGATTTGATTTAGGTCATACCTGAATGGTCTAGTGATTTTCCCTACTTTCTTCAATTCAAGTCTGAATTTGGTCATAAGGAGTTCATGATCTGAGCCACAGTCAGCTCCTGGTCTTACTATTTTAATAGTATGATCTTAGCTGTAGATTTTTTTATAGTGCACTTTTTGAAATTGAGAAAATTTTTCCTCTATTTCTTTTTTTGTGAGACTTCCATTATGATTTAGTGATCTAATGTTGAATTTTATCACATTCTTTTTGTGCATCAATTAATATGACCATGTAATTTTCACCTTTTAACTGGTTAGCTTGATGGATAACATTGATTTTCAAATATTGAAATATGTAGTCTTGCATTTTGGAATAAATTCTGTTCAAGTATGGTATGTAGGTCTTTTCATATATTGCTGAATTTTGTTTGCTAACATTTTAAAAAGAATTTTTGTATCAGGAATATTTTTACTATTTTTGATGGTTTTGATATCAGGATAATATTAGCTTCATAAAATGAATTGGGAGGTATTTTCTTCCCTATTTTCTGAAAATGATTTTGTTGAACTTGGTTAAATCTTTTTAAATGTTTGGAGTATTTTCCAATGAAAACTTCTGGGCTTGGGGATTTCTTTTTTGGAGACTTTAAATTATGAATTTGATTTCCTTAGTATCTATAAAGCTATTCAAAATATTTCATGTGAGTGAGCTGTGGTAGTTTGTATTTTTCAAGGAATTGGTTCATTTTATCTAAGTTGTCAAATTTATGTGTTTAGAATTTATAGTATTTCCTCATTATCCTTTTGATGTCTGCAGATTCTGCAATTAGGGCCTTTTTTTCTTCATTCTTGAGATTGCTCAGTTTTAGTTCTCTGTCATTACTCCCCAGGATGAGGGGGGTAAGAAGTCCAAGTTTCCCAGTTGGTTTCCACTGACACTTTGGCAGAGATCTGATGGGAATGAAATTCCTGGCCCTCCCTTCTGCCCTCCTTCATACCTTGATGAGTGGATGGTTTGTGAGGGGTGAGGTGCAGTCAGGTGAAGGCAGATGCTTAGATTTCCTGTATTGACTTTTGTGGCCATGGGTGGAAGTGGGAGCACTTTTTCCTTCTTTTTTGGTCTGTGTTTGACTAGAGTAGATTAAGTCATTGTTTCAAAATTTTCTGTTTTGCTAGGATGCCTTTTTGGCTAGAACAGAGAATGTTTTTGATGTTTTAGTTTATTTTTTTTCTGAACCTGCAGGTATTCCCAGATTGCCAGCTTCTTCAGCTGTAAGTCTGGGGTATACGAGGGAAAATGAAAACCCAAGTAACTCACCACTATCCCCTTCCTTGTGTTCTGAAGTCCCTTGTTGGTCTGCTTTATTCTTTCTGTATTTCAGAGTCTATTATGCTTGTTTTATATGTAAAGTTAGGGGCTTTTAACTATGCTTAGTGGGAAATTGAGAAACGTGCTTTTACTCCATCTTCCTGGAAATGAAAGTTAAATAGTACTTTGTATTATCTTTCTTTTAACTGTCACCGCCTACTAGGGGCTGTTTAATGAAGATTAAGAGAGACAGTGATGGAGAAATTGTTTTAAAACTGTGAAGCAGAAAATAACATTAATAGGTTATTATTTTCTATTAGTTTTTAATATTATAGAAATTATGAAAAGTTTTATTTGTTACTAATGATGGTAGGTTTTACATTTGTTTTAATTTCCTCATTGAAATTAAGTAGTGAAGTGAAATAGTCATGGTGGAACAGCACAAAAGGAAAGAAATACCATTGATATAAATGAGCTACTGCCAGAAAGACCAATACCCACTTCAAATTACACCGCAAACAGGAAGTCCAGGAAAAATATGTTTAATGAATTAAGGCAGAATTATTACTTCTGTATTAGTGTAGATCTGCTTTCTATTTCATCATAAAATCTGTCAGAGACTGCATTATTGTGAAGAGAGCGTGTCACCAAGGGGTGGGTAGTCTGGTGACCTGGGGGTGCTTTAACAGGTCAGTGTGTCACATGGCTGAGACAACTACTGAGAATTGCTATTTTGTTGAAAAAAGAAATAGAGCAAGTTTAACTTTGTGGCATAATTATATTTACTTGAATGGTTGTAAAGCAAATTTTGGTAAGTTAGATAGCATTTTTTCATTTAATTTCATTATATATTTAGAGATAAATCCTCAGCATACATAGTAGTTGTATCAGAATCTAAAACTGCTTGCAGGAGAGCCTTCCCTGACCATACATGGCCCATTCCTGTCTTGTAACGTTCATCTCAAAGAATCTGGAATAATATCTGGTTCTACAGTCTGGTTTCTATTCCAAGTTAAATATTTTCTTTGAAAATCTGAGCTTTAATTTCATGAAGCTGGTTTTCTTTTTGTAGTGTGTTCTCTTGACAGAAGCATATCCTTGAAGTATATGAAGTGCCATAAAATGATTTTATGCTGTCAAATATTTTGGTTCAATATTAGTGTCTATTTTTTTCTGCTCTTCAGTATAGTTCACAGAACCACTCAGGACAAGCATCTTCCTTCAGTTCTTTCTTGCCTTTCATTGTCTTTGCCTTCTTTTTTTATATAATTTTATTCATTTATTTTTGGCTGTGCTGGGTCTTTGTTGCTGTGCTTAGTTGCAGTAAGCAGGAGGTATTCTCTAGTTGCAGTGCATGGACTTCTCATTGCAGTGGGTTCTCTTGTTGTGGAGTATGGACTCCAGGGCATGTGGGCTTCAGTAGCTGCAGCACGAGGGCTCAGTAGTTGTGGCTCTGGAACTCTAAAGCACAGGCTAGTAGTTGTGGCTCATGGGCCTAGTTGCTCTGTGGTATGTGGGATCCTTCCGGGCTAGGGATAGAACCTGTGTCTCCTGCATTGGCAGGCGAATTCTTTAGCACTGAGCCACTAGGGAAGCCCTGTCCATAACTTCTTTCTGCCTCTTATCTCCTTGGTGAGTTAGTGGAATGTTATTTTTTTTCTGGAAAATTTATAACCCTGTTCCCCTTGATGTACTTTGCATTTCACCATTAACAAATGGACCTTCACGCTAAGGAAGGTGTTACAGGCATATTGATTATTACCTTTTCTTGAAGGTGTAGGCTTGGGTTCTCTTCTTGGCCTCAATAAAATTAGCTACCTAGTCATGATTCAGAGCATTGAGCAATCATATAAATGAGCAGCATGAAGTAACTGCAGCCGCATTCTGAAGTTAATACTTCAGCTCATGTGACTTGTTGTGTAGTCTAATAGGCCAGTTACCATTATTCTCCCTGCCTAGCATTTTCTTTCACACCTTGTTCATCTAGCATAAATGTTCCCTTCATGGGGAAGTCATTGCCTTTGTTAGGTCATAGCATTTATTATTCCATTCATTCAATCAAAAAGATTCATTGTGCACCTATTATATGCTGGAAGTGATTCTAGCTTTGTGTACTACAGCACTCTGCCTGTCCCTCAGTTAATAATTATTCAGATTCATATTCATCTAATAGCTATTGAACACCTGCTGCTTGACAGGCTTTGTGTTATGTAAGTTCCTGTGTATTGTGGGCATTTTTGCTTTTAGTTGCTTCTTTGTAGATTGTGTAATTCTTAAGAGACTTTTAATTCCTAGAGGGTAGAAGCAGTGTTACATACACTTATATTGATGTTTTACCTGAAATATATTCTGAGTAGATACTCAGAATATATTTGATGGATGAATGAATGGATAAAAAAAATAAGCAGGGCTGACTACAGTAGTAGAGAAAGGCATGTGTGTTATTGCATGTGGAAAGGTAAGGTTGTCTCTGCTTGTGGCATCTGTGTCAAGTTGATTCCATCGCAAGCAGATCCAGCCAAATTGCCTCTCCTCGGGCATAGAAATGTTTTCCCTCAATCAGATTCTGTGCCGTTTACCATATACAGCTTGATGCCAAAGTATGCTCTCCTGATGAGCGTGACATTTTATTTGCATAGACATAAGCAAGTTCAGAGTTTAATTTGGAAGTGCAACCCCACTAAGAGTGCATGTGTCTATATTTATTTAGAAGCTTTGTTTGGATGGGCACATGGGGGTGATCTAGGACATATAAGCTTGGAAAAATGGATGAAAGCTAGTTCTCCCTTGATAATGCATTTTTGAATGAAAAAATGTAACCTTTAATTACCCTTTGACCTCTTTTTATTCTTGTTCCAGAATATTCTCCAAGGCCTCTTCAGTTCTTTTGTCTTGATTTTTATAGACTGGTCATACAGTGTTTCCTTTGGTGTTTAAGAAAAGTTTTTTGGTGGTTAGGTAGAGTATGTTTGAAGGGAGTTTACTTGTGGTCGGTCAGTGAGTTATGTTTGAGGGGCATTTGCAAGAACTGACATGCGCAGATTACTAACAGTTAAGAGAAATCACCCTGTCAGAACCCTTCAGGTGAAATTCAGTGTTTACCAATCCATCGAGGTAACTTTATGCTGCCTCTAGGAAAATGGACTGCCTTTATTTTCTGATTTCCTAACAAAAAATGTCATGAAAGTGGGGAGTGAGAGGTGGGGTGTGGAACAAGAGGTTCCCTTTGGCTTTGTTACAGAGTTGCCTCTATCCAGAAAGTGAGGCAGCCTGCTCTTAGTTCGTTGGGTTACAAGTATTTCCTTTGTTGGCAGAAGAGTTGAAAAATAAAATAAAAAGAACAAGAAGAAGTCAGTTTCTGTTTCCCATATCCAACAGGGCTGTGTGGTGTCCTTATTTATTTATTGGTGTCCTTATTTAATGGATGAATATATACCTTGCAGACTTATGTAGAGAGACTTGACATGGGTAATGAAATAGGAAACTCAAAGCAAACACCAAGGGAAGGAAATGGTTAGTTTAGTACAGTTCCAACGCCACCCAACTATTGCCTGCATTTCAAGGCAGTCAACAGAGAAGGCAGCCTCTTTCCCTTTCAGGATATCTGTTTATTTTGCAATTAACCAGGAAGAAGAAAATTTTTCTGAAGCTTTTTTGATTGAGGACTTGTCATTTAAATAGAAGTTACTGCTTTCAGGATAAAGCACATTGCAAAGAAATGTCTCAGTGTTTTAGTTGTATAAAATCTGGGATGACTTATACTTACATAAAAGATTAACCCTGTTTGTGCTGTTTTCCTTTTCTATGCCAACTTCATCACACACAGAAACACCTAAATTCAGTTGGAATGTAGAGAGTGAAAACAGACATATATTCACATATACCCAAGGACCCTTGAGGATGTTTTTCTTCTTTTATTCCTATGAAAAGTGATTTATAACCAAACCAAGGAAAACCTCAAGTTGCTGGTGTGGTGAGATTTATTATTACTACCCAAAGTCAAATAGGTTGGAAGGATTATATTTGATGCCAAGGTTCATCCAAATCACAGTGGTTTGGAAATCACCTTAAACTTGGAAGTTTTTCTTCTTTTCCATTTAAACCAGCATCTTGTATTCACTCTCATCTGTAGAAGTTAAGATAATTTCAGTAGGGCTTTTGTTTTGCAACTTTATAGCCTACTTCAATTGTAAGATTTGGCTTGCAGAACTTGCTATGGAAAGCTTCTACAGTGTTCTGACTTTTCCCACACTTCTACTGAGATATATATACATATATATATATATATGTATATGTATGTCCAGTGTATGTCCCTCAGGAAATATGAATGAAGTTGGTTAATTGCATTTATTATTTAGAAGACAATAATTATAATAGCTACTTTTGTTTAGTGCTCTAGTTTCCAGGGCACTTTCACATAATTATATCATTTGATCCTTAAAATCATCCTTTGATGTCAGCAAGGAGGATATTATTATCTTTATATTGGAGAGGAAGTAGGTTCAGAGAGATTAAATGGCTGGTCTGAGGTCACATGATGAGTAAGAAGAACCAGGATTAGAGAGTGTGAGGTCAGAGTCCACAGCTGCTCAGTAGCCGCTATGCTTCTCCACTCTTCTTTGGACTAGAACCCAAACAGTAAGGTGATTTTCTCTAGAAAGGATTCTTATTGCATAGTATCAAAGTATACACTGTTGAAACTACCTCAGAAATTCTTACAAAGCAATAGAACAGTGACTGTGAGTAGGGTACTTAAGATTTTAAGGATGCAGCTTTTAGATATTTTTTTTTTACTGATAGTTTTTTTTTAAATGTTATTATTATTATTTTTTTTTTCTTCATTTCTTTGGCCACGCCACACAGCATGTGGAGTCTTAGAATCCCAACCAGGAATCGAACCCACACACCCTGTATTGGAAGTATAGAGTCTTAGTCAGTGGGCCACCAGGGAAGTCCCACATTTACGAAATGTTAGTGAGGAAGGGTTTACTATAGAAGACAAGTTTGGAAATTATTGCTTGTGCATATTGCATTTGAGTCCTCTGAGAGGCAGACACCAAGCCAGGATTAGATGTACAAAAAGTTCATTAGGAAAATGCCTGGGAAGGAAGAAGGGCAGGCAGGAAGGTGGGGAGGTGGAAAATCCTTCAGATCATGATGCAGGTGGACCCCTGGGAAGGAGAGAAGGAAGTTGCATTGATGGGTGAACAGGAAGTCTCAGACTGTAGCCCAGTTGTAGGGAAGTTTGCATTCCAGCCAAAGTCTCCCACAGGGAGTCGTCTGTCTTGCAGGATGGGGGTCTGTGTTTGTAACCCTGCTGGGCTCAGCCACTGGCTGGGAGTGACCCATGGGAAGCGTGATCCCAGCATGAACATGGCGGGGTATTTGGAGCACGGCAGCTGCAGCTAGTCTGTCCAGTATATTCCCTATGGAAGGAGATCTGAGGGTGCGCCTTCATAGTCATCATGGATATGTACAACATTCATTTCCCATCTCTTCAAGAGTAAGTAAACAAAAATACAGCAAAGATTCTTGGCAAAATGCAAGAACATTAGGGGTAAAATTAGACACTCCATTATTATGATCAATAAACTGGCCTGTTAATATGAGGGAAGGTTAGAAGAATTCTGGAACGCTTAAGATTTTGGCTTTTCAAAAGTTCTATTTGTAATCCTTTTTGACAGCCAAACTGTGTGCTCTGTGAAGGCAAGTTCAGTTCAGTTCAGTCATTCAGTCATGTCTGACTCTTTGCGACCCCATGAATTGCAGCATGCCAGGCTTCCCTGTCCATCAACAGCTCCCGGAGTCCACCCAAACCCGTGTCCATCGAGTCGGTGATGCCATTCAGCCACCTCATTCTCTGTCATCCCCTTCTCCTCCTGCCCACAATCATTCCCAGCATTAGGGTCTTTTCCAGTGAGTCAGTTCTTCGCATGAGGTGGCCAAAGTACTAGAGTTTTAGCTTCAACATCAGTCCTTCCAATGAACACCCAGGACAGATCTCCTTTAGGATGGACTGGTTGGATCTCCTTGCAGTCCAAGGGACTCTCAAGAGTTTTCTCCAACACCACAGTTCAAAAGCATCAATTCTTCGGTGCTCAACTTTCTTTATAATCCAACTCTCAGATCCATACATGACCACTGGAAAAACCATAGCCTTGACTAGACGGACCTTTCTTGGTAAAGTAATGTCTCTGCTCTTCAATATGCTATCTAGGTTGGTCATAACTTTCTTTCCAAGGAGTAAGCGTCTTTTAATTTCATGGCTGCAATCACCATCTACAGTGATTTTGGAGCCAAAAACAATTAAGTCTGACACTGTTTCCACTGTTTCCCCATCTATTTCACATGAAGTGATGGGACCAGATGCCATGATCTTTGTTTTCTGAATGTTGAGCTTTAAGCCAATTTTTTCACTCTCCTCTTTCACCTTCATCAAGAGGCTTTTTAGTTCCTCTTCACTTTCTTCCATAAGGGTGGTGTTATCTGCATATCTTAGGTTATTGATGTTTCTCCCGGCAATCTTGATTCCAGCTTGTGCTTCCTCCAGCCCAGCGTTTCTCATGATGTTCTCTGCATACAAGTTAAATAAGCAGGGTGACAATATACAGCCTTGATGTACTCCTTTTCCTATTTGGAACCAGTCTGTTGTTCCATGTCCAGTTCTAACTGTTGCTTCCTGACCTGCATACAGGTTTCTCAAGAGACAGGTCAGATGCTTTGGTATTCCCATCTCCTTCAGAATTTTCCACAGTTTATTGTGATCCACAGAGAATGGTGAGATATTTTCTTTTTCTTTTAACTAATAAAAGCTCATCCATAGTAAATGCCCAGTCAATTGTTGTTGAATTGTTGAATGTACAGGTAATTACAATTAAAGGGAAGGGGCATATTATTATTTCTAAATGTTTTCATTTCTTCAACGTATGAATGATACCTGAAAGTATTTCTTTATTATGCTTGTTACCAGTGTTAATAAGCGAAAAAGTTCTTGGAGTGGAGGTGAGTGCAGAAATTGTGGCTCTAAGAAATCATTAAGGTCAACCTCCTCTGTTCTGATACCTTAGATCTTAGGTCTTGACCTGATATAGCCCCTCCCTCCCCCTGCACAGTAGTCTGCTGATGGCTAAGTGTGTTTGTCTAAAATGGTTTCCGCTGTCTTAGCATCCTTGTTTAGGCAGAGGCACTAGGGATGGCGAAGGGGAGATAAAAGCTCTGGATACACAGATGAAGCCATTCTTCAGTTACCAAATCAATAGTAAATCAATACTTAAAAAACAACCTGTTCGTGACCTTCAGCTTGTGTCAAAGTTTATTTGTGTGGCCTTTCGGTGCATGTTTCTGTAAATAAGACTTCTGATTCCCTAGGCGCTATGAGCACCTACGATTCTTCCTTTGTTCCATATCCAGTTAGTCAAGGAGTATAGCCAATTCTTTTGTTCTTAAGAAGACAAAAGATCTTTCCTTTAAGAAGGAAAGATCTGTTAAGACCTTTCCTTATGTTTTAGGAAGCATTATTTAAGCTTCCTGACTGCTATGAATAATCTTGATGGATTTCCTTACCTCCAAGGGCTATGTGTACACATGCTTCTCTGGATATTTGGGTTCTGCAGCACCAGGTTCAACTAATATTTGATCAAAAATATTTGGAAAAAATTTTCAGAAAGTTCCAAAAAGGAAAACTTAAATTTGCTATGCATGGTCAACTAAGTACATAGCACTTACACTATGCTTACCACTATTTATTTAGCACTTATATTGCTAAGTCACTTCAGCTGTGTCCAACTCTTTGTGAGTCCATGGACTGTAGCCTGCCAGGCTCCTCTGTCCATGGGATTCTCCAGACAAAGATACCAGAGTGGGTTGCTATTTCCTCCTCCAGGAGATCCTCCCAACCCAGTAATCGAACCTATGTCTTTTATGTCTCTTGTATTGGCAGGTGGGTTCTTTACCACTAGCACCACATGGGAAGCCCTGTATTAATTAAGCATTGTAATGGGCTTAATGAGCCAGTGGAGGAGATGTAGGTTCTATCCCTGCATACGGAAGATCCCCTGGAGAAGGACATGGCAACCCACTCCAGTGTTCTTGCCGGAAGAATCCCATGGACATAGGAACTTGGCAGGCTACAGTCCATGGGGTCACAAAAAGTCAGACTTGATTGAGTGTCTGAGCAACAATAGGTATTATAAGTAGTCTAGAGCTAATTTAAAGTATACAGGAGAATGTGTGTAGGTTGTATGCAAATACCCTGCCTTTGTGTATGGGGGACTTGAGGATGTTCCAGTTTTGGAATTCAAGGCGGTCCTGAAGCCAGTGCCCTGTGCTCGTACGTGTAAGTGTCACGTGTACTGTGTACTTCGACTTTAGTCTCAAGGTCTGCCTCGACCTGGCAGTTGACTTTAACGCACACCATTTACTTTCTTTCAACCTCAGTTATCTCATTAAAAAAAAGTGAGGATCATGAGGCCTGTCCCAGGGAATGGAAGTGGACTTGAAGTGAGATAGTGCAGAGTAAGCAGCTACCGCAGCCCCTGTAGATGATGGCTTCTCCCTGCAGCCAGGAAGCCCAAGTAGCAGCCCTGACACTACTTCACCTGGATCTTTAAGTCACCTCTGTCCAGGCTAGCTGTCCTTTTTGCAAATATCTCTTAAGATGTGAGGTTAAGGAACCTCAGAGCAAATTTCAGGGTTATCAGGTAACCATTCCGTGTCTTCTACAAGCTGTTCTTTCCCTAATATGTTAATGAAATCTTCTATCATTTTCTTAAAGAAAACCTCCTACTCTGGTTGAGAAATAAAAGTTTACTTCTTTTATGCCACACGTAGGCCTACCTCTGAACCCTAGCAACACCTCTGAAGAACTGAAGTTCCAGTTTCTCCAAACACCCCAATCCATAACCCACAGTGATCCTAATCCCATTGCTTAGCAGCTGATCCAAGGGACTTACCTCTCTGGGCCTCTGTTTCATTATCTGCAAAATAGTAGTGAGTAATTCTCAGATCCTAGTATTGTAGCAAAAATGAAATGAGATAAGGTATCTGAGGCATATGGCAAGTGTCAAGTGTTTAGCACGGACTTACTAAGTATTTACTACTGTTTTTGTGCCTGCTTTGTTTCTGAGCTCCTTTGCACTTACATTTATGCACCCGTGGTCCCAAGCCACTCTCCTGGGCCACCCAATATATATGTATATATTTTCTCTATTTAATTTTACTGCAGTTACAACAAGTTAAAACTAGAGTCCTAAGTGATGTTAAAATTAGGTCTGCTATCTATTTGGTAGTTTGCATACCTTGTAAAACATCTTTGTCTTTTAGAAAAACTTTTCAGATGAATTTTTCCGTGTCTGAGGACACAGATAGTGGGTTTTTTGTTGTTGTTGTTGTTGTTGTTTGTTTTGTTAGTGTTGAAGACAGAGCTTTTTGTTTTTAAAGTATAATTTGTGTTGTGTTTGGTTGCTAAGTCGTGTCCTCTTTTGTGACCCCATGGACTGTAGCCTACCAGGCTTCTCTGTCCATGGGCCTTCTTAGGCAAGACATAATTTACATAGAGTAAAATTCCCCTTTCTTAGCATGTGGTTTTACAAGTTCGAACAACTGTATGTCATGTAATCACCATCACATCAAGCAATAGAATGCTTCCATCATCTCCCTTCCACACCCACCCCCCATTTCTTTGTCATCCTTGATAGTCGGCCCCTCCCGCCACCCAGCCTCTGACAACCACTGATCTGTTCTCTGTCCTATGCTCTTGCCTTTTCCAAAATATAAATACAATCATTAAGCACCTAGCCTTTGGAGACTGGCTTCTTTTGCTTAGCATAATGCATTTGAGGTTCCCCTATGTTGTTGCATGTGTCACTAGTTTGTTCCTCTTGATTGGTGAGTAGTGTTCCACTGTGTGGGTATAGCACAGTTTGTTTACCCATTTACCAATTGAATAGTATTTAGGTTATTTCTAGATCTTGGAAATTATGAATAAAGTTGCTTATAAACATTTATGTACAGGTCTATGCCTCATCATAAGTTTTAATTTCACTTGCATAAATAACTAGGAATGGTATTAATATTTTGGGTTCATATACTAAGTGTATGTTTAACTGTGTAAGGAACTGTTTTCTCAAGTGGCTTTATCATTTTCTGTCCCACCAGTAGGATGTCAGTATTTAGTTACTCCACATCCTCACCAGTACTTTTTATGAAAGAACATAAGCACTGAATGTTTTGAAAGAAATTTTAATCTGTGTTGCTTACATTAATTCCAATGCTCTTGCTATGACCACTATCTCAACAACCTTGCTTATGAGTTAACTAACTCCTGAGTATGACTATTTCTTTCTGGAAGCCAGAGCACCTTTTCATTAAAAACACAATATTGGGTTTGGCAATCAAAGAGGCCACATAGGTTTTATGCTTCATTAAAAACAAGACTCAAAACCCAAACACAATAGGCAGGGGGATGGGGATTAATAATCTTTGATTTCTAGAGAGTAAAAGAATCCTCTATATTAGTTCAGTTGAAATGGGATCCTGCCTTAGCTCACGGCCCTGGCCCCGCCTCCAACCACATGTTTTCAGGTTGCCTGATTGGACTATCTGGTGTTTCCTGTGAGCGGGATTCTTTCTGAGGCCAAGTAACTGCAGAGAGGGGAATGTGGGCAGAGATACAAAATGAGGCACTAACTAGGTGCTAACAAAAGGCTAGAGCCAAGAAGGAAGAATGTGGAAATGTGATAATGAAGACCTTGCAGTTAAGTTTTGGGGAAACAAAATCTTTAAGAAGTCTTGCACTAAGCAGGACATTACATGTAACAGAGGTTCGTGTATGTGACAGTTAACAGCAGTCTGCTGGAGTGAGTTGGAAAGGTGTGTTGAGGGAAGGCTCTTGTGATTTACCTCTATTCATGGTCATAAGCAAAACACAAATGAATTCATGAAACTAGCAATCACTTCATTTATTTATTTAAACTTTTAATTTTGTACTGGAGTATAGCTGATTAACAAACAATATTGTGATAATTTCAGGTGGACAGTGAAGGGGCTCAGCTATACATATACATGTTTCCATTCTCCCCCAAACTCCCTCCCCTCTGGGCTGCTACAGCGCTGAGCAGAGTTCCCGTGCTATACAGCAGATCCTTGTCGGTCGTCCATTCTAAATGACAGCAGTGCGTACATGTTGATCCCAAACTCCCTAACTATCCCTTTCCCCTGTTCTTCCCCCAGCAAGGTAAGTTCTTTCTCTAAATTTAGAGTTCTTTCTCTAAACAGTTGTGAGTCTGTTTCTGTTTTGTAAATAAGTTCATTTGTATCATTTCTTTTTAGATTCCACATTTAGAAGGGGGTGATTGCTTGG
This sequence comes from Antilocapra americana, assembly GCA_007570785.1. NCBI lineage: Eukaryota > Metazoa > Chordata > Mammalia > Artiodactyla > Antilocapridae > Antilocapra > Antilocapra americana. Next base: position 26,014,289 of record ML661885.1, read on the forward strand.
CTCAAGATACGGGCAGAAAATTGAAAACAAAGCAAAACCAGAAAACAAATTCAAGCAAAACCGTCTTTTCTGTAAACTTCTAGAGTAATCTTGAACAATTTTCACCAGGTTTTTGTTGTGGCAGTCATTCCCCCATGAAAAGAGATGGAAAATATTAACTGATTGCTTCATTCTAAAAGGAGAAGAAGCTTTAAAAGGTTTAACACTATAACTATGGTAAATAGAACTAGAATGAAAAGAGGCCAAAGGGTGTAGCAGGTAGAACTGAGTGGGGATTAGAGAACCTGAGGCCAAGACCTGAGTTTGCTACCAACCAGCACTGTCACCTTGGGAAACTTCTTAACCTTCCTGTATCTCAGTTTCCTTGTGAATACAATCAAGGTGTTTGAGCGGCTGCTTTTTAAGATCTTTTCTAGCTTCAAGACCCCATCATTCTAAAGAATAAAGAGGATGCACAAGATTGGTTTTCTTTTGGGAAATATTTTTCTATGGCTTTTGGCTAGAAAAGTAGGAGGTAGTCCTGGTTTCCATTGTTAATGGTGATGGGAATTCACGTACGAGAACTGTCCCTTTACATTGTCTTAAAATTCTGATGCATGTTTCATGGACATTTGGGAGTTGTGAGTCTTTGTAATTATTTCCTAAAGAAATTTAGGTCTCCATTGTTTTCTGTGGGGAGATCAGCCCGGGCACACCACAACAGAACCATCTTGAGACTTAACTGGAATGCTATGCTGAAACTATTTTCCATTTTCAATACAGCTGTCATAAGAATAGATGTGCCTCACAGCAATTTTAGTTTCTCCTGTTCCTTATTGCCTCATATGTTGTGTGAATTACAGGGGTATGTGCTATTTCCCATATGCTGTGATTTGATTTACTGCTCCTTCCAGTTGGGCTTTTACTAACCTGTGAACAAGGAAGGAGTAACAAGCAACTGAAACTAATGATGTGGGAAAGGTCAAAACAGTACCGAATTTGGGATAAAGAGGAAGTGTCAGAAAGCATCAATGATGAAGTTGCATTAATTGCCGCTGCTCTCTGGGCCTTCTCCCTCCCCCTGCCTTTCTTATATGTGTGCTCAGTTGTGTCCGACTCTTTGCGACCCCATGGACTGTAGCCCATCAGGTTCCTCTGTCCATAAGATTTCCCAGGCAAGAATACTGGAGCGGGTTGCCATTTTCCTTCTCCTGGGGAGCTTCCTGATCCAGGGATTGAACCTGAGTCTTCTGAGTCTCCTACATTGGCAGGTGGGTTCTTTACCACTGAGCTACCTGGGAAGCCTCTTCTCTTCCCCTGTATTTGGATAAAAGCTGCAGAGGCAAGAATATGGAGATTGGATCCCAAGAGCAGTGGCTAAATCTCCTGCATGGTCATGAATGGGACTTAGATGACACAGTGGGGAGTCTCCCTGTTAATAGGAAAGGTACCTTAATGAGGGGGATCAGAGTCTTTTATGTTGACATCACTGTCAGAGGTATAACAGAATGGAAAGGGAGACAGAGAATAAATTCATTCCCATTTGCTTATGGCTTAATGACCACATCAAGCTGTATTCACCAAGTTGCAGACATCGAATAAATTTTTACTTACAACACTTTAGATACCATTTTGTTATAGACAGACTGATCAAATCAATAGTTAATTAAGTGACATATCCTTTTACTGAATGACATTGAAAAAACCAAATGAGTCATATAAGAACATTACAAATTTTCTTTTTCACCTTGAGGCATATTTTTTAGATATAGTAATAGACAGGTTATTATAATGAAAGTATTGATTGGAATTAGGGCCGGATGCAGTACAAGCCATAGGCTGGGCATTTATTTATTGAATAGAACCTGTCCTGATAAAATCTACCTTCCAAAAGATAAGCTATTTTGTATATTTTTGCCTTTTCTTATCTTAAGTAGCAATGTAGTGGAAAGAATCCTGGTCTCATAGCGATTACCTGGTTGGGGTTTTAGGTTAGTCATTCTAACTCATTCAGAACTGACTTTCATCATGTACAGCAAGAGTCAATGAACTATGGTTCCCAGGCCAGATCAAGCCTGACACCTGTTTTTGTAAATAAAGTTTTATTGGAAAATAGCTACCGTCATTCATTTTCGTATCATTTGTGTTTGCTTTCACCTACGGTGGTTAAGTTGAGTAGTCGTGGTAGAGACCGATAGGGCAGGCAAAGCCTAAAATATTTACTGTCTGACTTTTTAAGGAAAGTGTTTGCCGATTCCTGATACAATGTAAGATACAATGGGTCACCAAATTTCAATACTTTTGAAAGTTGTGAGATGCATTTTTTACTCTAATACACAAAATAGATAAAAACAAAGTTTCTGTGGTTGAAGAACTGGTTGGGGCTGAAGGGATCCTTCCAATTTGGCTCTCTAAAGATACCCAGGGCCCCAGTGTAGAAAATCCTTTGAAGAAATCATCTCCAAGGTATATTTAAGCTTTGAAACTATACATACAGTTTCTTATTCTTCAGCATTATGGAAAAGTAGTTTCGGTGATAGGTTTACCTCTCGTTTCTATTCTTCCATTCCAAGGTTATGACAAGGCTTCATTTGTCTTCAAGCCAATTTTGATTGTAGGACTGTGGGGATTGTACAATACAGTATATGCTTTGTAACAAATCTTGACGTCTTCATGTTTCTTAGAAAACTTTTGTATACTGACACAAGAGAAACAAACCTACACTTTAAAAACAGACCCAAAGGGTAGAATCTATCAAAGCCTAATGTCTCAGCTGCGACATGCAAGTTTTCCTATCAAAATATGGACCAATGGGTAAATTGTTTATTTCCATATACTTTACGCCAGCTTTTCTGATGATGGAGGCAGCAGAGAAATTGAATGTGGTCTAACAGCATAATAAAATCCAATTCAGTTAGTGTTTATGGAGTGCCCACAGGGCGTGGGCTATTGTATTTGACGAGGTAAAGACCTCTGTGATGCTCATTTCCTCAGTGCATTTCTTTTTTTTTTTTTTTTATTGGTTTTGCCATACAATGACATGATATCACCATGGGTGTACCTATGTTCCCCCTCCAGAACCCCCCTCCCTCCTCCCTCCCCCCGGGAAATCTCGGTGCAGCAGCCCCGAGCAACAATCCTGGGCTGGCGATTGATTTCACATATGATACTTAACATGTTTCAATGCCATTCTCCCAAATCATCCCACCCCTGCCCTCATCCACAGAGTCCACAAGTCTGTTCTATACGTCTGCGTTCCTTTTGCTGTCTCGCATGCTGGGTTCTTGTTACCATCTTTCTGAATTCCATATATATGCGTTAGTATACTGTATTGTTGTTTTTCCTTCTGGCTTACTTCACTCTGGATAATAGGCTCCAGTTCTGTCCCCCTGAGTAGAACTGCTTCAAATGAATTTTTTTTTAATGCTGAGTAATATTCCATTGTGTATATGTACCACAGCTTACTTATCTATTCGTCAGTTGATGGGCATCTAGGTTGCTTCCATGTCCTGGCTATTGTAAACAATGCAGCGATGAACATTGGGGTACACGTGGCTCTTTCAATTCTGGTTTCCTCAGTGTATATGCCCAGCAGTGGGATTGCTGGGTCAAATGGCAGGTCTATTTGCAGTTTTTTAAGGAACCTCCACACTGTTTTCCATAGTGGCTGTACTAGTTTGCATTCCCACCAACAGTGTAAGAGGGCTCCCTTTTCTCCACATCCTCTCCAGCATTTATTGCTTGTAGATTTTTGGATTGCAGCCATTCTGACTGGTGTAAAGTGGTACCTCATTGTGGTTTTGATTTGCATTTCTCTGATAGTGAGTGATGTTGAGCATTTTTTCATGTGTTTGTTAGCCATTTTTATGTCTTCTTTGGAGAAATGTCTGTTGAGTTCTTTGGCCCACTTTTTGATTGGGTCGTTTATTTTCTAGAATGGAGCTGCAGGAGTTGCTTGTATATTTTTGAGATTAATTGTTTGTCTGTTGCTTCATTGGCTATTATTTTCTCCCATTCTGAAGGCTGTCTTTTCACCTTGCTTATAGTTTCCTTTGTTGTGCAGAAGCTTTTAATTTAATTAGGTCCCATTAGTGCATTTCTGAGGCCTGTTTTGCCTACCCAAATAACCTGGAAACTTTCAGATCATTGGAGAAAGTTCCCAGTGAGAGAGATGTCCTTATTCCTTGACTTTTTTGTATGTGAAAGAATGAAAATGTAGTAAGGTAAGGGGTAGATTGGGGTAGATGAGAGGAATTAATAGCTATGGACTACCTGATATGTGCCTTCTGTTCTACTCTCATAAAAATTTTCTCTGTTCTTTCTCATAACTATTTAGAGAGCAGAAGTTAAATCATATAAATGTGAAAATAGCAACTTCCCAAAGTTACGCAACAAATAAGCTGCAGCACAAGGATCCTAAGTCTGAATGCTTGCTGCTGCTGCTAATTTGCTTCAGTCGTGTCCTACTCTGTGCGACCCCATAGACGGCAGCCCACCAGGCTCCGCCATCCCTGGGATTCTCCAGGCAAGCACACTGGAGTGGGTTGCCATTTCCTTCTCCAATGCAGGAAAGTGAAAAGGGAAATTGAAGTTGCTCAGTCGTGTCCGACTCTTTGAGACCCCATGGACTGCGGCCTACCAGGCACCTCCGTCCATGGGATTTTCCAGGCAAGAAGACTGGAATGGGATGCCATTGCCTTCTCCTGTCTGAATGCTTAAATATATCCAATTGTAGTGTCCATTAGCTCTGGTTCAAACATTTAAAACACAGTATGTCCTCATGTAAATATCCATATGATTAAATAGGTCAACAACCATGTACAGTAGGAACTGTCATTCCAAACGCATAAGAGAGCATTACTCTGCATAGTGAGTGGTCTGTATGACTTGAGAAACATTCTTAGTCTTCAGTCCAAATAGATAATAGGGGACTATCTCAGCAAGAGGCCAAGAGTAAAAAGTACATCTTTCTCTTAAGACCAGGAGTAGGCAGTCCTATTCTTTAAAGGGCCAGGCAATATGTGGGTCACGTGGTGTCTGTCACCTATTCAGTTCTAATGTTGTATTGCAAATGTAGCCATGGCCATATCTAAACTAATGAACATGGCTGTGTTCAAATAAAACTTTATTGGCAGAAATTCATATAATTTTCAGATCATCACATTTTTTAGGGTTCTGTTAATCATGTAAAAATGTAAAAAACACTGTTAGCTCACAGGCTACATCAAAACAGAGCGCAGGGTGGATCTGGTCTACGGACCTTGTTTGTCAGCCCCTGCTTTAGACCAGTGTGTCACAATCACTGTGTAAAAATCAGTGAGAAAGCTTATTGAAAATGATTCTTCAGGCTTTACCTCTAAAGATTCTGATTCAGAAGGTCTGGTCTGAGGTCTGTTATATGTATTTTTCGAAAATCCTATAGAGACATACCTCGGAGATACTGTGGATTTGGTTCTAGATCACGGCAATAACGCGAATATTACAATAAAGTGAATCATGTGAATTTTTTTGTGTGCATAAAAAACATCCCACTACATTTGAAAGTTACATTTACATTATCCTTTAGTCTAGTAATTGTGCATTTTGTTTAAAAAATGTATGTGCTTGCGTGCCCAGTCATGTCCAACTCTTTGTGACCCTGTGGGCTGTAGCCCTCCAGGCTCCTCTGTCCATGGTATTTTCCAGGCAAGAATACTGGAGTGGGTTGCCATTCCCTTCTCCAGGGGATCTTCCCACCCCATGGGTGGAACCTACGTTCCCTTGGCTCCTACATTGGCAGGCAGATTCTTTACCACTGAGCTACCTGGAACATACCTTAAAGGAAAGCTCTTTATTGCTAAAAAATGCTATCATCTGAGCCTTCAGTGAGTGGTAGTAGTAACAGCAAAGGTCACTGAACACAGATTACAATAAATATAATAATAATGAAAAACCTTATTGCTGGATTTACCAGGACGTGGCACAGAGACATGAGATGAGCAAATGCCATTGGAAAAATGAGACTGATAGAGCTGCTCGATGCAGGGTTAGCAAAATCTTCAATATGTAAAGACACACAGTATCTGTGAAGCACAGGAAAGTAAAACGCAATAAAACGAGGTATGCCAATGAGGTTGGTGAGTTTTTGGCAATGTAAGTCAGGTTTCCAATGGAAATAGAAGCACACTAAAATTAGAACAACTCACTGAGTTTTATTTATGGGCGCACTAATTAGAAAGACGTGGGTGGGGTGTAGGTGAGCCATAAGGAATAATGCAAGAACCCAGGACTAGCAACAGAAGACCTATTACCCCTAGGCCTGCAAGGGTCAGGGTGAAAGGGGCACTGGAATCCAGAAGGGGAGAGTCGGTGGAGAATCCACCCAGATGTCCATGGTGTTGAATGAACCATCACTCGAAAACAGCCTTGTTGGAAGGGAGCTGGGGCAATAATACGCTAACTTTGCTTTTTCCCTTTCTTAATTGTCTGGCAGGGGCCCTGTTGATCAAACCCAATCAGAAAACAGGGAACACTGGAGCCCTATTGATGCCGTCCATACCAGTCATCCTCCTGGCTTAGGGCAGATTGGAGAAAAAGGAAGAGTAAATCTGAAGGGGCAAACAAAAGACAGCTTGAAGAGTGATACAGGCATGCTTAGGAACTTTGGCCTTGTCTCACCTCATATTCCATGGATAACACTTTTAATCACAACTCTGTGTTACTGCCCAGGCCCTCAGGTAGTCATGGCAGATCATAGCTGACTCTACTAACCCCCTTGACTGGCTGCCAATCATTTGGAGGGACAGTTCTGTCACATGCTCTGATGAATACACCTAGGATGAAAGTCAGTCTCAATCTCAGGCATAGGAGATACTCACCCCCCTCTCCCTCTGCCCCCCCACCCCCACAAGGCTTCTCTTGTTTGCCCTCTTCTCTCCCCTCTGCGCCGGATTTACAAATTTTACCACACTTCTGCCAATATATCAATAGAAGGGAAACCAGTATGGATTGCATCAATTAGGTGAAAGTAAAAGTGAAGTCGCTCAGTCGTGTCCATCTCTTTGTGACCCCATGGACTGTTGCCCACAGTCCCACTTTTCTAGGCAAGAGTACTGGAGTGGGTTGCCATTTCCTTCTCTAGGAGGTCTTCCCTACCCGGGGATCGAACCCAGGTCTCCCACATTGCGGGCAGGCACTTTACCGTAGGCCTTCCCTGATAGCTCAGTTTGCCTGCCAGGCATGAGACCCTGGTTTGATTCCTGGGTCAGGAGGAGCCACTAGAGAAAGCATAAGCTATGCATGTGATTATTCTTGGGCTTCCCTTGTGGCTCAGCTGGTAAAGAATCTGCCTGCCGTGTGGGAGACTTGGGTTTGATCTCTGGGTTGGGAAGATCCTCTGGAGAAAGGAAAGGCTTACTTTATAGTCCGTGGGGTCACAAAGAGTCAGACACGACTGAGCAACTTTTACTGATGAACACATGAGGGTTCAGGGGTATTTGAGATGTCTGTTCCCTGGTAGCTCAGAATCCTCCTGCAATGTGAAATACTTGAGTTCAGTTCCTGGGTTGGGAAGATCCTCTAGGGAAGGGAATGGCCTCCCACTCCAATATTCTTCCCTGGAGAAATCCGTGGACAGAGAAGTCTGGCAGTCTACAGTCCATGGGATTACAAGGAGTCAGATACGATTGAGTGACTAGCACTTTCACTTTCATTTTTAGCTCCACAAAAGGTGTAAAATTGACCCACATAAGAAATTGGTTGAATGGTTGGGGTCTGGGACCACAGATCCCAATGTCAGCAATAGGTCCTAGCCTCTGGTTTTCCTTCTGTTGATATATTGGGGGAAGCATGGCAAAATTTGTAAATCTTGGGCAGAGGGGAGAGAAGAGGGAGAACAAGGGAAGCCTTATGTGGGTGAGGGCTATTTCCTGAGCCTGAGATTGAGACTTACTTTCATCTTAGGTGTAGAGGGTAATAACAAATACCCATTGGTTAAAAGGATAAATCATTTCTTGTTTGAACAATAGGTAGTTAAGACTGGAAAAAATTATCTAATGGTCAGGGAGGGGAAATATAAAATATTAATAATAAATGGTATAACATTTTATGTATTGATATATTGAAACCTCTAATATTACCAGAGGGGCTGGAAGGTATGGGAGACCAGTGATTTGGAGTAGAGACACTTGATACAGGATCATGATGACTAGGGAAGACTTCTGGATTTGGTTGTTAAAAAAATTGATAGTGACCATCCATGTAGTACAGTTTCAATGGACTCGAAGGAAAGAAGCTAGACTTACATGGTTTACAGAGAGAGGGGAGGAAATGCAGACTCCTGGGCCGACAGACCTAAAAGGGGTTTCATTGGATCACATACACCAGCATCCTGAGCAAATTCCACCTGACAAGATGGCCAGGAAAGGAGAAGACAGCCAGTTTACAGTTTAAAAAGGGCAATGAGAGTTTTAGAAAACTTTCCAGTTCCTAGAATTTAAACTTAGTGGTTGTCATCCTTGAAGAAGATAATTCCTGTAAAACATGTCCACTGAAAAGTATTGCTCCAATTTACTTGCTAAGACCTCTTTTTCCAAGAAGATGATTCCATCTCTTAAAAGTACTTTGCATGCTAGGAGGTGCTCAGTGTATTCTCTGAAGGTGCAAGGTACTTTTCTACTAGTGGTTTCATCTTTGTTTGGTGGACTTTATTTTATAGAAAATCCTACTTCTTAATTCTTTCATGTTTTGCTATAGTTGCCTATATATAGTAGGACTGTCCAATCTGTTTTAGACAAAGAAGAAATGGAAATAAATATAAGCTAAAGGCTGAAAGCTAGATCTCTTGAGTTGATTTGGGTTCTTAAGGGTTTTGAGGCTCAAAGGCAAGAGCAAAGAGAACATTTCTTTGAGAAGGCACCACTGTGGTCTAACACGTTTTACATATCCATTTGGCTTTTGCTATTTGCATAATAACCATCCATTTATTTTCCCATTTGTCTAAATTTGCACATTCATATGGTTTATTTTAGACATAAGAAGACATCACCCCCGCTTAGCCCCCATCAGTATGAAGCAATGAAGAAAATCTGTTTGCCAAATGAAAAATTTGAGAGATTTTTCAAAAGGGACATTAATGAATTGGTGGTAGCTCTGGAAAAAAAAGAATGGCAATTTTCAAATTAGTAAGTTTCCTCTTTGTTCTTCTCCAGAAGATTTTAAATGGATTATCCTAACCTCAAGCCAGAATATCCACTTTTCTCTTTAATATCCTGATTATCTAATAAGTCCTTGCTCTATTACTTATTCTGCTGTTTTAGCCTTGCCTTTTCAGGCAGAGCCACTTCCATGGGAATGGCAGGACAGAGCTCCAGTATTTCAAAGGAGCTCACGTGTGAAGTTTGGAAAACCAGTTCTGCAAAGAAAGAGCTCCTCTCTTATTATTCTCTTCTTCATTGACACTTAAGCAGAGTTTGAGAAATTATTAGACATTTTCCACTTGGAGATTCTTAGATAATAAGATAAAATATATAGTTGGAATTGGCAGTGAACAGAAAAAATAAAAGTAACTAACTGATCAATCACCAGAGTAGCTAATTACCCAAAAATAAGTTTCCATTTTCTTTGATGAATTCTCTCTGGCTCTGGCTATCTGTTTAATTACAGTGTATAAATCGAAACTAGCTCCTAAGAGGTGAGAAGCCACTAGAAATGCTCTTATAAAATGTTCAGTGAATTCTATCTGTTCCTTAAATCATGAATTGCTACTTAATCACAGGTTACTTTTATTCAGCAGTATAGAAAAAAATGACGTAATAATCCTTTGGAAATTGCTGAGACTGCTTATTTTGAAATATATATATATATGAAATAAAATATCTTTCCTAAAGACATCTTTAAAACCAAAGATCTTTACTTTACTCTGTTGCTTCATTTAGTTTTTTTTTAAGTTAAAAATGTTTTTGTTTTATTTTGCTGTCTGGTTGATTAACAGTGTTGTATTAGTTTCAGGTATACAGCTAAGTGATTCAGGTATACATGTATCTATTCTTTTCAAATTCTTTTCCTGTTAGGTTATTACAGAATATTTAGCAGAGTCCCCTGTGCTATACAGTCCTTGTTGATCATCTCCATGGACAGAGGAGTCTGGTGGGCTACAGTCTAGGAGGTCACGAGTTGGACATGACTGACCGCATTGTTTTGGTAACTTTTCATGCCTATAATCGGTATTTTGCTCAAACTATTCTACCATTTTTTCCAGGTTATTCTGTAAGTTACTATTAACATATCAAACTTCTATAATATTTGATCACCTCATAACTATACTTGTCTTCCAAACTGAGTTTTGCCATTCAGGGCAGCAGAAGTGAGAGTAGTGGGAAAAAGAATTAAAAAAAAACTTGAGAGACAATCACATTTATTATTGCACCCAAATATTAAATGGCCTTATTTTATTTTATTTTTTAATAAAATTATAGCCAATTTACTATTCTCTATTGGTTTCTGGTATATAGCAAAGTGATTCAGAATATATATATATATATGTTTATATACATGTATATATTCTATATATATACACACAATATATACATGTGTGTAAGTATATATTTATGTATTATGTATGTATATGCATATGTTTGTGTATATACATATACATGTGTGTATATGTATATACATTTATATGCATATGTTCTGTATATCTTTATATACATAAATATATACATATATATATTTTGGGGGCAAAGAAATTTAAATGGTTCTCTTATCACTTTAGTTTTTGTTATTTTTAAAAAAACTTTGTATTTTAGGAGTTGTAGATGAAATAAGAAAGCAGGAGGTGTGGAAGAAACTTTGGTAGACTTCTCACCTTCACAGAGGAGCATTTCAATGAAAAACTTCAAACACACACACAAACACAAACAAAGCAAAAAACTTGGAATGATGTTCTGATTTCCTATTTCTGTTCTTCCCATGTTCTCTGATGTACTTTGTCCTTCCACAAATGCTTTCTGAAATTCTTTCTCACCTTTCTATCCTCAGAATGTAGAATGACATGCCTCCAAGACAAGACAGAAGCTGTGAGTAAGAACAGGCCGCGCAGGGTGAGTTCCAGAGTCATCCCTCCCCCGACCCTGCTCCCAGGAAGCAGCAGCGATTTGGGAAAAATGTGGGCTTGGTGTTCCCAGACCTCTGTCTTTTCCGAGAAAATCTGGAAATCTGGATTTTTTTATGTGAAATTTCTTGAATTTTGAATGCTGGGGCCTAATTCAATTAAAGGAAAAACATTGTGTGGGCCAGTGGCACACACGTGCAGGCCAGATTCAGTCTTCCGGCCGCCACTTTGCAGCCTCTGACAAGCATAGTATTATAGGCTTTGGGCAGGTCCCTGCTATCGGGACTTCAGGGCCGCCAAGAAAGGAGAAATTGCGTTTCAGATGCTCTGATTTCAGTTTGAAAGGAGACCGACCCTGACAAACTCAGACACACATTGATTTGCATGAAAGAGAAACTAGAATTTGCATCAGACTCTAGTTCATTGTCTTAGTGAGCAGAGAAATGTGGGAATTATATATCTATTTAGTTTGTTTTTTTCTTTTTCCTCCCAGGAGCTTTTTCAAAAAGTCTTCATAAGCTCATGGAAATATTTTCTAATTTCACTGTGACCTTCGATTTATATATTTTTAGTTTTATATTGAGGAACTAGGATCAGTCAAATAGACTTTCATCTGTTTTAACATATATAAGTAAAGCATCAATCTTTAATTATATACTTTGGAATTTGCACAATGTAAAAGTCTTGGCTAATGTCATCATTAACCAGAGCTAGACTCTGTGTGTGTGTGTGTGTGTGTGTGTGTGTGCAATTTATACATGTTTTGGTTCAGAAGCAAGACAGTGATTAACAGTACCAGCTTTTGGTTGAAAATTATGAGTAAAGTGTGGTTAATAAGGTAGCTTTGGAATGAGAAAAACTTGAATTTTAATCCCATTTTGTTTTCACAATATGTCCTTGATTAAGGAACCAAATATCTTTAAGCTTCTGTACTCACCATGCATGGTATGACTCACGGTTAGCAGTATGACTTGAGTGCTTCGCAGCTACTGGATGGACAGAGGCTTGGTGAGTGGTTAGATGCAGGCTGCGTTTCAGGAGTGGTTAACCATGTGGGGTTGATAGGTGGAACCAGATCATGGAGGATCTTGAATACCTGTGAGAAGTTTGGTGTCTGGTGTCCAAGTTTAGAGACAAAGTTGGAATCTAAGTTTGTAGATGAGGGTGAAGGATAAAAGCATTTCAGTAGGATGCAACCGAGAGAGAGAGAGAGAGAGAGAAAGAGAGAGACCTTTAAGCAGACTCATTTAGCACCAGAGTCTGGGAAGGCTCAGTCTTGCAGTAATCCATAGGAGAGATGCTATACGTCAAGATTAGACCATGGTTGTGGAGACAAAAAAGGAGAAATGGGTTTAAAATATATCACTTGATGTGACTTTCATATGAATAGACTCAATATGAAATGAAATTCCTGTGTTTGTGAAAGAGCTACACTGCAGCAATTATAACAATTCCAGGATTATTTTAGATGGAATTTATGGTTGGTAAAGGCTTTCCTGATAGCTCAGTTGGTAAAGAATCCACCTGCCATGCAGGAGACCCCAGTTCAACTCCTGGGTTGGGAAGAGCTGCTGGAGAAGGGATAGGCTACCCACTCCAGTGTTCTTGGGCTTCCCTTGTGACTCAACTGATAAAGAATCCACCTACAATGTGGGAGACCTGGGTTCGATCCCTGGGTTGGGAAGATCCTCTGGAGAAGGGAAAGCTCTCTATTCCAGTATCCTGGCCTGGAGAGTTCCATAGACTTTATAGTCTGTGGGGTTGCAAAGAGTCGGACTTTCACTTCATTTATGGTTGGTAAAAGAGAAAAGAGAGTTCAGGACTGAGAACTGAATAACGTCTGAGGTTAGGAATCGAGATGGGAAGATAAACTAGAGGAAATGGAGAAGAAATAAGGAGTTTTGAAGAAGAGAGTATTCTAATAGTTCTTTTTTGTTTCAACATTTGAAGGTAGTCTCACATCTCTTATATTTTTAAGGTTCTTGATATGATAATTCACATCTCACTCATCTTCTAGGAATACAACAGTTTTCCTCTCATTGTTCACATGTACTAGTTTTATGTGCCACGTTAGGATCTGTCTCTGCTCACAGGTTTCCATCATTTGGCTTCATATTATGTCTGTCTCTGAGTCAGTGTGGTATTATATAGGTGAACAAGATTTAAAAAAAAAAACCAAACCATGATCTGATGTAAAATAAGATACTTCATTTCCTTGTACATTTAGTATATATCTAATATCAGCAAGTATGTATCTATTAGTAGATACATACTAATATGTATATATCTACATGTGAAAAACTGATATTTTTTCCTTACTGACTCATATGATTTTTCCCCCCTTAATTAGTCATATGAGTTTCATTTTGTTCAAAATACTGCTATCCACTCTTGCAGGGCTAGGGCCTTTTTCTGTTGTTGCTTCTACTTGGTAAAATTTTATATTATGCCTTCCAGTCTTGTCTCATGAAGTATGAAATTGAACTGTGAGTAGGTTTTTTTCTAAATTTTAAATGGTGTTTTTATTTATTTTCCAAGCTGAAGCATGTTGTTATCACTCACTCTATCATCTCCTGTCATACTTAGAACAAACTGTAATAAAAGATGAGGTAAAAATTTGCAAATGGACAACTACCCTGGTGGTCTAATGGTTAAGACTTTACCTTGCGATGCAGGGGGTTTGGGTTCAATCTCTGGTCTGGAAGCCCAGATCCCACATGCCTCATGGCCAGAAAAGCAAAACATCAAACAGAAGCAATATTTTAACAAATTCAATAAAGACTTTAAAAATAGTTCACATTAAAAAAAATTCTTTAAAAAGTTTTTAAATGAATGATGAGTATTTTCTGGATGTTTAAATTTTTATTTAATGTTAATTAATTAGCATTGTTCATTCATTTACTCTTCTCTCTGGCCATTTTAAATATGGCTAGATTAGGTCACACTTTCCTCTGGCTTACTTTCACATCAGCTTGACATTACTCAATTGATAGTTCGAGAAATGAGGCTTTATAGCACTCCCTTCCCTTCTCTGTCTACTCAGCTTTAATTTTATGTTTTCCTATTTTCATGTATATTTCTGTTTCATTTTCAAATGTCTCATTTGGAAAAAAAAATCATTTACTTGGCTGTACCCGGTCTTAGATGCGGCACACAGGATCTTTGATCTTTGTTGCAGCACGTGGAATATTTAGTCACAGCATGCAGGACTTTTTTTTTTTTCCAGTTGTGGCATGTAGGGTCTAGTTCCTTGATCAAGGATTGAACCCAGGCCCCCACCTCCCTATCCCCACCCCTCTGCATTGGGAGCGTGGAGTCTTAGCCCCTGGACCAAGAGGGAAGTTGCCTCAGATTTACAAATAATATTTTTTGATACCATGTTGATTTCCTTTCTAGTGTCTTGAGGCTTGCTTTCCTTTCCTCCTTTCCTTTGATGTGATTGAATTTAAGTTCCTGGGGACTGTTTTTATGTGGCCCCAAAGCTCAAGTTAGCACAGGTGGGCAATAAATGCATTCAGCACACAAATACTTAGGATGTTTTGAGTGTGAGGCACCTAATTAGATGCTGGGATACAAATTGAAATAAGATGTTGCTCAGGGTCTCTGCAAACCGAAAGTCCAGTAGAGAGACAGGAACATAGATCAGTGGTTGTATACAGAATAGCAAGAGGTCTTCTTGAGAGCTGCAGAGGTTAGGAGTTAGGAAAGGCTTCTTGGAAGAGGCAGCACAAGTTGAATTTTGAAGGAAGGATAAGTAGATATAATTACAAGTGATACGGCCTAATCTTAACTTGTGTTAGTGGAAGAAGGGACTAGGGGAGGTGGACAAGAGGAATGTTAGGAATACAGGCTCTGTAAGACCTGAGACTGATTGAATGTGGCGTGATGGAGAAGAAGGGGGTGGAGAATGCCTCAGAAATTTCCTCCTTGGACTGTTGTTTAGGGGGTGGTACCTGTTTGGCAATGTAAGAATTAATGGAAAAGGAATAAGTTTAGAAACTTATAAGTTTAGAAAGAGAGATGATGATTCCAGGAATGGTCATTGCTCCTCTATCTCCACTTCTTAACAGTCATTCTTCCTACTGGCAGAGTATTTACCTAGATAGGATATTGACATAATCTTGGACTCTGAAGGAAACATGTGGCTGCTGCTGCTGCTGCTGCTAAGTCGGTTCAGTCATGTCCAACTCTGTGCTACCCTATGGACAGCAGCCCACCAGGCTCCTCTGTCCCCGGGATTCTCCAGGCAAGAATAGATGTGGCTACCTATAGATATATTCCTTTCCTCTTACAGCTTACATGTTAGGGGAAGGAGGTCAGAACTGAGATGAGGAGCAAGGGATGGAGGGGCCCAGATTGGCTCCAAGGAAGGACTTGCTGCCTTGGTCCTCAGCATCTGGAGTGACTGACCATGATGGGGATACAACATCTGAGGCATTTTGTACCGTGGAAGACACTCTGATGGAGAAATTCTTGCTTTCGAGAGCTCTGCTAGGTTGACCAAGGCTTTGTGGGATCTGTCACACAATTTGCTTTCTCCCTTGCCCCGTCCCATTTCTTTTTTACCCCCTTCCTAAGTGTGATTTCTAAGAAAAATCTTGTACCCCAACCTCATTCTTAGTGATTGCTTTGGAGAAGCCAACTTGTAACACAGTGCCATGGAATTTTCAGAACTCTCAGCATTTTGGGGATTGCTCAAGTTCACTTTCCCCCTGGAATTCTAGAAGGAGAAGGAGGTCAATGACTGTATCCTAAAATATAGCAGGATAAGGGACCCAATTGTTACTGGCCCAGTAGGATGAGGGAAGATTGCCTTAGCTTGGGAAGATATGAATCTGAGGAAACAAGTGAGCCGTTAATTTTATGATTGGGTTAAAGATACTTCCAATCTCCAAGAGGGTTTTAGTTTAAAACCAACAGATTGCAACAATTGTCCTAAATGGGAGTTTCCTTAAAATAAAGAATATCAAAGAAACCATGGGAAAGTTTGAAACAAGTTTAGTTGCTGTGAACCGGAACACTTTAATCTCTTATTAAATGAATGCAGTGTGATAATAACATAATAATACATTACATTTAGATGGCGTATTTATTTTCCCCAGGACATTCCTAAAGTACTATAATGTAGTCTTTTTTTCCCCCGTTATTGCTAAGTTTTCCTCAAATGGGGGAAGGAAGAATAAAAGTAATTGTATCTTTAATAGCTAATATCCCATTTTTTTTGATTCAACTGCTTCCCCAATCCACCTGTATTAGAGCTATGAAATACTAATAGAAATGATTTTCCTTCCTGTCCCTTTGACAGCCTAGGGAAGGCTTTCAGAATAAGAAATTAGGTGGTTTGTATGAACAGAGCAATGAGAGGTTGTAGGGATAAGGAATCTGGCTACTGAGTATCTACAAACAAGAACCTACCCCTTGATCATCACACATTGACACTGGGTCCTAATGTCTTGTTCTAATTGTTAAAAAGCTATCATTATTGACAGTATATCTTGGTAGTGTGCTCAGTAGATATTCTGCTAGCATTTTATGGATACTGTTTTATTTATTCCTCATGATATTCCTGGATGGTATTTTTTCTCTTATTTCATAGTGTGAAAAGCTCAGGCTCTGTCCCCATCTGAGAGGCTCAGTAAGAGGTCCAAGGTCCCAGCTGGTAAGAGGCAATGCTGGGGTTTGATTCCAGGAGATACTTCATTTTGAAGTTGGACCTTCTAACCATATTGCTTACTGCCTCCTTAGTGTGGAACTCTGTTATCTGCAGCTGCTATACCGACTCTACAGTTGGAACAATGGAGTGTGTGTGTGTGTGTGTGTGTGTGTGTGTGTGTGTGTGTGTGTGTG